>QTSX02003706.1:0-205947 GCA_014839935.2 Entomophthora muscae
AAGACACCAAGCCCATACAAGCCAGAGAGTAACAGTTAATTGCATGCACAACTTTTCTAATCCCCTACCCAAAAGGGAATTCCAGGCAATACCAAATGTTTGGGGTTCCCTGTCCATTTTTTTACTATTCATGCCCCACATGGATGATAGTATATAATAAAGATTAATCACTTGATGGTAGTTTGTGCTATCATTGAGTGAAATTACCCCTCAATAGTATCACATAAATCAATTTAAAAACTTTACTCTACAAGAAGTTAAAAAGACACTAAGCTTTGTCTGCCCTTTCCCAGGATCAGAAGATGAATCATCTAATCTTCTCAGCTGTCCTCACAGCATGCCTAGGGATTGGGGGCCACCAATATAATCAACAGTATGGGCCATTCAACAATCCTACTGGAGAGTACTACTACAAGGAGCTGGCGCAGCTCAACTCCTCCAAGTGGTACTCCTGGCCTACACTGGTATCGCCCCACTCCACCCAGTCCGTAGCTATATACACCTGTATATACTACGTACTCACGTATTTTGCTGGTAATTTTGGACGCTATAATGTACACGCCAAAGTATTCTGATTGATGATGACAGTCTATCCAATTGTGACGGCGCTCACAGGTTTCCAAGTTGCCAACTTGGTCCCTTATTTTGCTAAATTACTTCCTCAATTGTTGAGTCTTTACGTGGAGAGAGAAAATCATAGAAATAATATTGGTATCATTCCAAACCACAGATCTGACTTGGAATAATAACTCTGGGAGTTGAAGCCAGCATCTTGGAAATGATAGTCTGACTAGCAAGTGTTAGTGGTGGTGCAGCATCTGCAATTGCTCCCTCTCAGGAGATCATCTTCCTACTAAATGGCTTGACTGCAGATTATTTGGCGGCACTAGTGCCACACCATCATTTGCTGTGAGGATAAGAAATTTCAAATCATATAAGAAACACTACCTGGACAAGCCCCAAGACTGCCATGATGTACATGAACAACATGTGGCTTGCCATGTTACTATATAAAATTTTATCTTTATATCAAACAAACTATGATTTTCTTCTTGATTCCACCCTTTAAGTTGCTGTGTATACTTTACAGAAGTATATGCTTAAAACAAGATAAAGTTATTTCCCTTTTGTTTCTTATGTTGTGAATTTGAACTTTTCTGGTATTTCAATTGTGACTTTGGGGAGCTTTGGTCCTTCAAGTCATAAAAACTTAGAGTTTGCTTTTCTTTCAGAATGCTTTGTGGCATGAGTTTTCAAGTCCCCAACTGATCCTCATCTAAATTTGGGAATTTTCTATTTTTCACTTATCACTTATCAGTGTTCATTCTACTGTGATGCATTTGATCCAGTTATACCCTTGTGTATGCATGGGTTCAATTGCCACTTTGAGAGCTATATAAGTGTCCCAATTTCCCCAATAAATGTTAACCCATTTTATATTATTCTTTTCTCTTCCCGCTTAAAAAGAGCTTAATAATTCCTTCACTAGTTTACATCTGAAAAAGCCTATATAGCTGCCCCTTGTTGGCTTTTCTAATTGGCCATAACTACTGCCTGTTTGTGACATCCCCACAATGTTGCAGCGTTGTCCTGCCTCCTTCTCTGCTGAAGGTGACTCCACCATGACACCATAAGGATGACAAAGATGTTGATTATCTAGTACCAATGATCAATTCTTGAAAGGTGCTTCAAAGTAAAATGGTTGGTTTATAATCTGAAGCTTGTTCTCATTGCCATGTGCAGGAGTTTCCTGATCTGACTCTTCAGTTCCTGACAGGCTAAAAGATATCAGCATACTGTAAACAAGTATCTGTAGGCTTTGTTAAGATCCAAGAAAAACGCAAGCATAACTTATTCATCTTAAGCTCAAGGTCCAGAACCCGGGTCCTCCCTCCAGCCTTTTATAGAAGGATCAGCCAGCAGGGAAAAACAGTGCCCTTTGGATTCTGAGAAACTTGTCGCAATAATCTAATCACCTTGGTTCTGGTAATTAGGCTGAAGTTTGGCCTGCAAACTTCTGGGGACCAGATATTTTAGGATTGCAGCAGGTTAAGTTTCTTTTGGAAAAGGCAAATATACTTGCTTGGCTAACTGCCAGGGTTTAATTTTTAGCATAAAGAGTGAGAATTTAGGTATTTTGTTTTCATATTTAAACTTGGCTGGCTGAAGTACGAATAGTATTTGAGACGGTGGATCAAGATTCTAAGAGTGGATCGTTCAGGGAGATGATGGGTGAGAAATCCCAGAGCCGTGATAAAGGTTTTCAATCTATGGAATCAGATTGCCCTCCAGGCTAGAGCCGGGTTAAAACAAATCTGATTGAGGCTGAGCGTTGAAATTCTGAGTGCATATATCACGGAAGGTTATAAAAGGGCCTTCACTTCTCTGACCTCACTGATTTACTGAAAAGCATATAGCTGACTTCAAGATATTTTACAACAGTAAGGACATGGGCTATTGGTACATGGGGGCTTGGGTGTGTATTTTCAAGGGGCGATCTAAAGGGTAGGGATACTGAGATCTTACGGAGTGACAAATACTATCGATATAGCGAGAATGAACCTTTTTTATTTCCACTAGCTCGGGATTCAATAACGGCTTAAGGCGGTGATATCCGAACTTTGTGCCTGTACTAAGGTTGTACCAGCTGTTTGTGGACTATCGATCAACCGTGCATCGTTCAAGAACCCCCCAATGGAAGCTAGAATCCTTGAGATCCCGCCTTTCGAATCTTAACGTTTAAATTATTTGTGATATCTCTTTCTTCTAGACCTTTTTTAGCTTTCTTAGCACCTGGTGGTCTAGCTTTACACTGTCCTTTTTAAATTATTCGGTTACTTGGGAACTATTTTATTTGGGTACTGGGGTTTTGTAAGCTTAATCTTTTCATACGAGCGGTTTAAATTACTTGACTCCAACTTACGGTATATTAGATTTGGCCCCTTTTTCAATTTCAAGCTTGTCTAGGTTCACCACTCACGAAAAATGATTTGCCAAGACAAAATTGATTTCCTTTCAAAATAGTTTTATTTCTGGGCATTAAATTTTATTGAAAAGAATAAAGTTTTTCTTTTACAAGTGAAATAATTTTTATCAGATTTAACAATGCGCCTAATACACACGCTTTGACAGGGCTCTTATATGGCAAAAACTAATATTTTATTTAGGCTAACATTGCCCCAATACTAGCATTGCTATGAAAGTAACTAGGTTGACCTTTGACGGGTCATCTTCAAATTGTCATTTGATCGAGGCAGGTGACTTTAAAATCCTTGTTGATTGCGGCCTGGATTTGCCTCTGCTTCTTCATCAACCAATCAACCATGATTCTGTTACTGCATATTCAGATTCAAGCTCTGCAAATGAAAAGCCACAGCCTCTATTAGTACAAACGCCTTTGTTTTCTCAAATCGATACTTCACAACTCGATGCAATAGTTATTACTCATCCTCGCCAGATGCTTGGGCTTCCCTACATTTCAGAGCTTTCAGATTTTTCCGGGCAGATTCTGGCCACGGAGCCCACTCATCAATTCGGAAGGTATTTAATTACTCAAGTTTTGGAGCATGCATTGACTTTTAAATGGAACAGACAGTTGATGGAAGAGTTTATCGAGTACTTTGGGCCTGATGCACACTGCACCAAAGACACGCTTGTTGCTTTCCCGGACTGCGAGCCATCTACTGACACGTAAGCTTTTCTTCATTATCTAATCCACTTCAGCCTCTTTCCTCCCGAGCTGAAAGACTTGGCTGCCAGTAATGAAGGCAGCCCATTCGGAGCCAACCCTTGGCGTGCCATCTATAACAAGCATGAAGCCAAAGCCTGCATCGCTAAGATCCGCCCTGTCCAGTTCAATGAACGCACAGTAGAGAACCACTTCACCACTTGCTAACCTCACTAGATTATTCACGATAAGCTTTGTCTGGAGCCCTACTGCTCTGGCTATTCTCTGGGCAGTGCGAATTGGCTGATCAGCTTCGGTGACACAAAGGTAATTGGTTCTGAGTATCTAACCAATTTGCAGCTAGGCTATATCTCAGCTTCTACCCTGGGGATCAATCACCATCCCCTCCCATTAGACTTGAAGCTGTTTAAAAACTCAAGTCACTTGCTGATCACAGATACCGCTTCCGGAGCCTCCTCGTCAGCCGGGAACTTGCCAAACATCAGTACAGAGGTGGTACGCGTCCTCCGGCAGGGCGGTAGCGCCTTGTTCCCTTGCCATATCCAGGGAGTGGTGTTTGATTTGATTGCTACTATTGGAGAGCAGCTGGATTTCCAGAACATTCCAGCCTCCATTCTGGTGGTCTCTCCCGCAGCCGAGGCAGCTTTGCTCTATGCCAACATTGCTGGAGAATGGATGAAACCTGATCTGCAACAAATGGTGTACCTGCCAGAGATGCCACTGGGACACGGTAAGCAGTTGGCCAGTGGTCGGCTCAAGTACTTTTCTGGTGTCCACTCTAGCAAGTTCCGAGAGGAGTTTTGGGATCATGCAAGGAAGCGGCCCAAGCCCTGTGTAGTCTTCACAAGTCATCCATCCCTTCGAGCTGGTCCTGTTTTACATTTTATCCGCATCCTAAAGGACGACCCTAAGAACGCCATCATCCTGACTGACCCTCTTTACGGCAGCTTTGACGAGCTTAGGAAACACACGGCAGCCCAAATCAAGAATCTGAATCTGGAACTGCGGCTTGACCCGAAGATGGTCTTTCAATTGATCCAGAACCATCAACCCAAGGCTGCTATACTGCCACGCCTGCTTCCCCCCGAGCTAGCCCCCAAAGGCTTCACCGCCACTAAATTCATCAAAGAGACATGCTCCCTGGAGATTGTGCTTGCTGCATCCGCTCATGAACTTTGCCGGGCGACCATCACTCCAGACGTTGCCCGAGGCATAAATCCAAAAAGGCTTGGACATCTCCAGGTCGCACCTATCAACGGCATCTTGTGTTTAAAAGACAGCCAATACACTGTCGATGTCTGCCCTGGTGCCTCTCATTTTGACTATTTAGGCCCAGAGTTTATCTTGCCCGTAACCCCAACCGGCGTGTGCAAGTTTCTTCAACAGGCGGGGTTCTTGAACATTGCTGTTATTCAACAATCTCATACAACCCAGATTTACATCCCCAATCTCGAAGCATGTATTGCCTTCACTCCAGGAAGGATTAAGATTGTCGCCCAAAATTCCCAGTCCCGCCTCAAGCTTACGGAATGTCTTCAATCTCTAAGGAACTATGGCTTCGGCATCTTTTGCCTTAATCCTGAGTCTCAAGGCGACAGGTTTCCCTCCAAGAAGCATAGTGTTTCGTCGGAAGCCTCCAATATGCCACGGCAAATCACAAACGATAATAGATCAAAGCAACCCATCCGCCCTCAGTATATCAAGGGCTACAAGCCCTCTTCCCACGATTCCCGCATCCCCCCGGGAGAAAGAAACCAAAGACGCAACTTTCAAAAGCATAGACCGCCCTCAACCTCTCAGTCAACAGACGTGGCCCATCCCTCTGGACACGGACCTAACCACCCTCAAAACTTCAACTACAACCCTAGAAATCAGTTTCGAAGGCCGAGCTCCCACCAACCCCCCTCCTTCTACCCTTCTCATCGCTCCCATCGTCCTAATGACAGATAGGACATTTTGTGTGTGGCTTTGATTTGCTTGCTTATTTGGGGTAGTTTTGTCTATTAGGCCAAAGTAATTAGGATAGGTTAGCTTTCCAGAAGCAGCAAAGAGTTATTTCTATTTAAATACATTCCCCCAAAGAGTTGACAGAAATTAACTACACCACAGTCTTATTGCACGGGCAATTGTTTTAAATACGTTAGTTAAGCTTAAAGCTTCCATCATCTACATGGCCTGTTTGGATGTTCTCCTTTGATAAGTTCAGCAAATTGGGGTTTTGGTAAGAGGGATTTCACTACAACAAAGCTAGACCTGACTTTTATTTTATATTGGAACTGCTGGTGTTATTAAAAGAGAGTAACTCCACACTGTGCTTTCTCAAGCCCATATCCAATCAATCTGCATAGATAACCTAAGCACTTTTGCTTGTTGGAAGGAATAATTTTCACCAAAAGTGGCAGGAACTATTTAACATAACCAAGTTTTTAGTTACAATGTAAAGTTAATAAAGCTTGAACCAATCCTGTATAGAAGGAATCAAAATCAGTAAAAGTATACTGCAATAACATCCCATCACGTATTTCCCTTTGGCGCAAAGTTTGATAAAACAGCGTTTAAAACAATATTCTGTAAGTGGGATATGTCCAGAGAATCTAATATTAAACGGCAGGTTTAGATATCCTATTTTACGTGAGAACATAGCAGATGCTGAACTCTTAAAGCTTTCTTACACACTTAAAGCCCGATTCAGGTAGAATCACACCCAGCACAGATGAGTTCAGGGGTGTGAAGTTTAACAGCGAAAGTAGGTTCAAAACTTCACAAGTTATACTGAAACCACTCAAAAGTAAAGATCAGTCCCCAGATCTACTAAATTCAAAAATAATAAATTAACCAGACTGTATTTAAATAGCTCAGCTTCATGACCCATCGCCTAGATTTCTGCCAGCGATGTCCATCTAAAAAACCTAGTTTACATCCATTGCGTCTGATCGCTTTTTCACTGCATGTAACTTGTTGGCTTATTTCCGCCACTGTTTAAAGATGTTGCAGATTTTAATTTAGTTATTTCAATAGATTTTTTCAAGGTTGGGAACCGCTATACTGAATTATGTAGCTTTGATTCCTGCCAGAGCTAAGAAACAATCTTTCCAGTATCCTTAGGGATTCCCATGAAGTTAAACTCGGCTAAAAAGCTAAACCTGCTAATCGATAGATCCAAAAAGGGTGAAACACAAATTTTATGTCACCTATAGGTCCAGTAGTTTTCTAACCTGTTGAGAGAAACAGACATTGTTCAGCCCAGGACGAGTTGGTTCAATCACATAATAAATTTCAATTTCTTGATAGAAATAGGAGCTAACTCCACAGAAGATGTGCGCTATTTGGCAAAGATGTCCAGTCACACAATGAATGATGTAAACCGAGAACGAATTGATGATGATCCAACAACAAATATTCTAATCACTAGAATGAATTGCTTTCAGTTACAAAACAGTGCTACTATGTTTACTAAGGGTTTTGAGATCAAAACGAACTCTGCCAGTAAAGTGAAAAACTTGCCCCTCAACGAACCCCAATAGCAACTGAAACTGTCAGCAAAAACATCAAATATCCAAACAAATGGGTCATTATTTTTCTTGTTATGCCTAGGCGCCAGATTTATTCTTTTATAACTTAATTGCATCATTCATATTCAAATTATTCAGAAAGCTTAAAATACAATCAACAAATTCCAAAACTTTAATTGATCTTGGGCCTAGATGATTTTTTTTAAAAATAAATCATCAATTTTAGAATTGAAAATTGCAACTTATAGTATTACTGAAAATATCTTAAGTGCTACTACAAACTACAAACCAAAAATATTTATGATGAGTTGCATGGGAGAGTAATAGCAGCCCCAAAGCTATAAACGCTATTACCCTATCTTTGGCTCATCATAAATATTCTTAGTTTGTTTCAGAAAAAAATGTTGTTGTTTTTGAAAGACTGATAACTCTATTTAAAATACACCCTTTAGTAAGCTGCCCTACTTCATGAACTTGCCCTAGTGCACCACTAGCATCTTCTGATATTTTTGTTTCTCTGGTATCATCACGTGATTTCAAATGATAAGTTATCTCAGAATATTCTGAGAAACTTTCAAATGTTAAAGGTGAAGTATACAACTTCCCATTTTTCATCAAATATGAAAGATTAATGCGCAGATTTTTAACTTCGAGCTCTTTCCTTATAGGCCTAACTTTTCTCTCATAAATATAAAAGAATGACTTTTGAGAAATATTTGAGCCTGATAGCGCGCTGATTTATATAACTCTTTTCTTTTTTCTTCTTGCTCAAAAATATTTTTAATATCATTTATATTCTTAATATAAAAATAATTTTCTTTCTCTTTTAATGTTTTTGATATTACACCAAAGTGACCATCAACAATGCTTTTTCCATGACATTCCACAAAACGATTATATTTTATAGAACCCTTAATATATTTAGGTGCCTCTTTAAATAAGTAATATAAAAATTCATATGATCTAAAATGATTTCCATTATCAGTCCATACTTTTATATTTTTTATTTTTTTAAATCTATCTAATTTAAGAATTTTTATAAAACACTCACCTGAAAATAAAGAATCATGTGATAATATTTGAGACAAAAAATCATGATATTCATATTTAATTTTATTGTTTTTCTTAAAAACTAATGCAAACCCTAATAATGAGATTGGTTTTTTTGAATAAAAACAATTATTGGTCTCAATTGTACCACCTCCAACCTTTAAGTTTTCTTTATAATCTATAACTACAACACAAGACTCATCATCTAATTTATTAATATCTTTTTTATATTCACAATTTTGATGAACATAAAAGTCTTGGTGCTGATTAATAGCCTTTAAGTCATTGTCTATAGATTCTGGTAATGGCAAGTTTTTACTTTCACATTCTTCCTTCTTTTTTTCTAGTGAATTTTATAAATTACAAATATTGCACATATCAGTTTGTTTTTTACTTTTTATTATATTTTTAGGGATTAATTTATAGTAAGTAGAAATTGAAACCGAAATTTCATTTTTTATTTTCATATTTTCATATATTCTTTTTTTGTTTTAAGTAGAGAGTATTTAATTTCAATTGAGTAATTAATCATCTCCTTTTCTATATCTTTATAAAAATTTTCAGGCACTTTTTTTGTAAACTGGCTTGTTTCAAAAGAATTTTCCAGCAATTTTTTAATTATTTTTTTAGTTATTTCTTTTTTTAATGAATAGTTATTATTTTTTGGCTTTTTTTGTTTAAACCTACATTTTTATTTTTATTTATTTTTCTTGAGTATTCAAACTCACTTTTGGTTATATTAAACCCCATATCATTAAGCTCTTTTAAAGAGTAACTGGAAGTAACCAGAGATTGCAAGGCTGGGAGATGTTTTTGGGGAGATTTCATGAGATCCTTTAAGTTTTCAATGAACTCATTGTCTTTTTGAATTTGAATAGTTGGCAGGAACTGAGCTTTCCCAAATTCAGTTTGAGTAAGGAAGTGCTTGATGAAATTATCAAGATCATCACCAGCAATAAAGAGGAATGCCTTTTTTAACATTGCAATTCTCTCTCTTTTTGTTGAAGCTCTCAAGGAAAAAAGGGTAGCATGGCAGAAGTAAATTTAACTGAGGACATGGTAGTATTTTGAATCTGTAATTAGGTCAGATCTCTGAAATGCGCCTTAATGTTGGAGTAGTTATGATCAGAATGTGGCCTTTGAATGGGGTCTTTTGGATTAGAAGCTTTGTGGTGCTTTAGCTCTTATATACCAAGCTAAATGACACCATTCTGAAAGAAATGGTGTGATAGCTTTTACTATAGTTTGAACTTGAATTTATGTTTGCAGAATTGATTAAATACCCAGTTTTCATGCACAAGTGATACATGTGAAGCAGCTAAACATTATTATTACATCATATCCTCTTTGTAATCAATGCAAATCAATTAAAATGATGTATTCAGTTAATTGTAACTCTTCTGCATATTTTAAAATGATAAAATATTAAAGAGTTCCATTTAAAGATTGCTTAATTTGAGGTTCAAAGCTCACTTGAACCTTAAAATCAATCTAAACAGTGATAAAAACACTCTAACTTCAAACTATCATAAAATCCTAAATAATTGAGCTTTTTAAATAAAATAAATGCAAAAATAAAGCTCTCAATCTTACCTTTAATTTTGTCAAATAAAAAAAGCTGTTGTATATTAAAAAAAGAGTATTTATTAGCTTTGAAGTGATCTACTTTATATCATTAGATATAATCATATAATAAAATCTGGATTATACTCTTTTATATTACTTTTGCTTTAATATTGAGCATATTATACACATTAAAATCTTTCCACTAATAGAAAGATAAGATTTTTAGCATCATTTTGATAGTTTACAGTGTGAAAAAATATTAATTTTTCATTGAGTTATTAATGTTTTAAATATAAAATATGTAATTAGTTACTTTTTCAAAATTGAACTGTGTTATGCTACGACTTGAGCAGCATGTGCATTAGAAAATGGCCTAATCCCTAAAATAATGACCCAAATCTATGGATCTATAATGCTGTTACCAGTACATCCTAATTACAACATACAATCTAGAACACAAAAAGGAAATAAATGTTCTGAGGGTCTGTTTTGGGATTAAAATTAAAAAAGATTAAATTTATCAAACATACAGCTAAAAGTGCACATTTCCAACCAAAAATAATATATATAGAGACTCTAACCCCTAATTTGAAATAAACAGTAGTGACTACAAGCTTTTATGCTACTAAATTTCAACAGATAAAATTACATGAAATGAATATATAGCTAATGTTGCAACATCTTCAATTACTCCCTCTCAGGGAATTAACACCCCAAGTAGTTCACCAAATGAGTCACCAAATGACTCACTGATTAACCATTAAGTTGGTGGCACTACTATCAGTTGACCATCTATTACAGGGATCAAATAATCCAGATCCTAAACGGAACAAAACTTGAATAAGTCTCGTGACCTAAGAGGAACATTACTCAGATAAGCCCCATGACCTCCATGACATACATGGACAGTATGTGGCTTTCCATGATACCATATACTATCCTATATTCATATCCAATAAAGCATCATTCTCTTCTTAATTTTCCCCTTTATCTTGTTTATTATACTTCCCAGGAGTATACACATGACACTAAGGTGATTTAATCTAATTTTATTTCTATACTAAATGGACGCATCACAACAACATAGCCAAGGAGCCAGAACAAGTATACCACAGATGTGGTTGCCGTTATGGGTCAAAGAACAGTGTCTGTAGTCCAGGAGGTGGACAGTGGGAGTTGTTCTGAGTTGGTGGCAAAACCCAAAGCACCCAGACTAGAAGAGCAGCTAGCATTAACCCAAGAATTCCAAAGCTGTCCAGGAAGGCCATCAAGATCATTACCACCAGAACGGTAAGCACCACCACCACCAAGAGGATGTCCTTGGTATACAACCCTATGTATCACTGAGATGATATTTCTGCTAGTCTTATAGAGAGCATGAAGCCTGCTCTGAATACCACCTACCATCCTTATGTGAGTAGTGGTAAAGGGCAAGACAACAACAAAAGCCACAGTATCATCAAACTGTGAATGAGCATATAGTGGTAAAAAAGGTTACTGGCTTTACATCCAGGTGCCTATGCCCTGTACCTTGGCAGAACCTGCAGAGATGATGCCTATCCTAGAAACCCCCCAAGAGCATGGTGATCCCAGACTACACCTGTGGAACCCTTATCAAGCTTATCAAGGACACTCAGGACTACAAGAAGGCTGTAGCAGCCATCAGTGTGTAATACTCAGAGATTGCAGGTACTACTTGAAGGTATGGCTGAAGGTTGGGGAATTGGTAACCAGTCAGGGCAGTGATGATTGAATAAATGTTCATTAACCACCAGAAGACCTTGGCATGGATGTTATATCTTTCAAAGCTGCCCACGGTGTAGGTCAGCACATAATACAGGGAGGTATACACTGCAATAGACAGGGTGGAGTGTGATGACACCAGAGGAGGCCAGGTATCTAAGTGTAAAGAGTTGAGTTGTCCAGGATCATAGTGGTAATTGTGGCCTAACCCTTCTGATGAAGGCGCAAAGAACTCTGGTTCCTGTTGATATCCCCCAATTCCAAGGCAAGCTGTAAGCACAGCTGTGAAGATGGGATAATTCATCTTCCTTGGAATGGAGGCTGTTGGCTGGGGCAAACTAACTAAGAGTTGACTTGGAAGTTGAGAGTTGAATTTAGCTTCATTGAGGTTATTAAACTCAATAATAGCACAAGCTATTAATGAGGAGGGATCCTTTATTTATAGTGCTTCCCAGTGTGCAAAGATTTGCAGATGGGAGTGGAAATCATGAGATGGGGAATCCCAAAAGCTTGGAAGGTAGAAATGGCAGTTGGTTTTTGGGAAGATGGCCAAACTCTTGTTCCTTTGTTATCTGTTGTGGGTTTGGCCATTATTGACTGGGACCAATGATCTTTCCTGAGCATGGGGTCATGTAGTAGTGGTAACTCATTAGTTCTTCAAGATCTATTTTTGTCTTGGGAAACATGACTTGGTTGGAGTCTGGATTCAGTCTTCTGGCCTGGGAGTCAGGTCCCCATTGGCTATGGGGAGAATTATTGCTCACATGTAAAACTTGGATTTGACTTTCATCTGGTGGACAGGAATTATTCTTAAAATCAGGGCCTTTTCTCAGGGACTTATTTGATTGGTTGCATTGGGTGGGTGGGTGTTTCTGATTGGCTGGATGGTGAGGACTGGGGCCCAGGTGGGTGGCTGGCAGTTGGCTGGGGGCTGGGAGGCTGGCGGGTGGGAGGCCCACTGGCAACTGGCTGGGGGGTTGGCGGAGGGTGCTGGTGTGGCAGGCGCCTGCCTGGATGATAAATTAATCCAGCGCTGGTTGAACTCTGTTTTGGCTTTATTTTTATTTTTCCCACTTAATAGGGGAAAATCCATATAAAATGTGACTTTTTGACAGTGAAATTCCCTATTTTTCCCCAGCATGGTACCTCAGTCAAAATCTGGTTTATGTCAGGAATATTCCTGACACAGTGTATCAGAAAAATCAGCACACTGGCTGAATAGTATGTACCTGAAACCCAGCAGGTTCTCATTGTGAAGAAATCCAAGCCCAGGCTGACCATCTGGAATAAGGAGTACATCTGGCCAATCAAGCAGTGGATCACCCAAAATTGTCATCTTGAACAGGCAAATATACAGACAGTGGTAAAACCTGTTTTTAGAATCAAGGCATTGATTCCACTTTACTATTGTCTGGTCAAAAAAGTAGGGGTTTCCTGGAGAAAACTTATGGTATCCCTATTCAATTAAGATAGCCCGATGAGCCTTGAGACCTTCCATAAATGCGTTAAGATTTACACCACACTAAAGGATAATGGTACAACAAAATTCTACTATATTGATGAACCATCCTCTATGCCCTCTATTTGCAATACTTACTGCTATGTGCCCAGAGATGCCAAAGATGGTGTATCCTGGTGTACGTCTGTTTATGCTGTAGTCTACTCAATGATAGACCTTCTTGGTCCCTGTGGCATTGAACTGTACCAGATGATCAAGGGTTCTCAGAATAATGAGACCTTCCTTGTTTTTTTTCAATTGATCTGGAAGTGCCTCAGGCCCACTAACTTGGGGTTCACTGATATCATTGTTGTCAGAATACCAGGAGTACCACAATGCTCCTGCAGATGAGGGAGAAGTTGAGGCAGGTACTGGCATGGCCCACCAGATAATGGGACCTAACTTTACCAGGTAGAAAAGGGCTTCCCAGCCACAGCCCAGGGCCCGGCTGCTGGCAAGGCAGAATTGATCAATTCTGTGAGTGCCAGGTATAACACCCCAGGAATTGACCACTCTGGCCAGCGGCATCAGAGGTTAGTGGGGTTGAGATGGTTGGTTTTTTCACTGTAGGTTCCATCATGCCGGGTATTATCTGCCCAAGCAAGAAGGCTCAAAAAGCCAGAAAACCTTTATCAAAATTGACCAAGTTAACGGATTTAAATCAAACAGTCAATTGAAAATGGGTTATGGCTGCTCCAGTCTGTCAGCTGAAACCAGTTCCCCTTTTCAAATTGACATTGATAAATTGGCATAATTTGAGGGTCACCCAATATGAGCTTGTCAATCAGCATGGTGTCAGAAACTAGTCACACACTGGTTCTTTGCAACCTGGACCAGATACTTACTTGACAATGTGGAAGGAATAGGAGGTCAAGACTCAGGTGGCATTGCTTAGTCAATTTTTCTGATATATATCAAATAATTTTCACTGTTTCAACTCTAATAGTTGAGTCCTCCTAAATTTACTCAATAAAAATCAATTATCCCAAGTTCTAAATTTTAAATTTTAAAAAATTCATCCTGTGGTTGAGTTGTTACAATATATTCTGTACAATCTGATTCTCAACAGAATCATTTCTGGAAGATAGGGTCCTGCAGTTGGAACTTTGTTGTTGGTGCCGCCCAATGTTAATTTAGCGCCAATCAATTTTGTAGCTCCTCCCCCCATTCTTGAAACTGAAAATTGTGTTGCCTCCCAATGTCCAGAATTCTATTCTGAAGATTTGTTGATGTTGTCTCAGGCCATTTATCTTGGGCTAATTTGGTTAGGATAAATTGTTCTGCTTAATCCTGGTATTACAATTAGAAATTTCACAAAAAGATATTTGAAGCCACATTGGTGGTTAATCATAAATTTTATGTAGATTTGGGTGGTAATTCCCCATCACTTAGAAACTGTTTCATACTATCCCACAATTTCTGTCACAGGTTTGGGCATTGGGGGTGGTTCCATTGGGATCAAGTAGGCGGCAGGGTTGTTGTATTTCCTGTTGAAGATCAAAGGGTATATAGTGATTTCCCTGCCACTGCGTACAATTTGGTATGATTCCTTGGGAGCGTCTGGGAAGGTGTACCACTGCAAATCTTTCTAGGCCCAGGGTTTGTGATCAGGGTTGTGTGGATACTCAGTGAAATGCACAGGGCCAAAGGGAGCATCAGGAGGGCAATAGTAATAAAAGGCTTTGTTTTTGTCAGCTGATGATTGGCTATTGATCCCTTAAGATGGGTACTGGTGCTTTGGTGATTGCAGATGGAAGAGTATCAAAAATATGTAAGAAATCAGATTGGTGAACCAAAGATTCATAGCAACTCTATTTGGTAAGAATGATAATACAGAATCTTTCTGATGCTTCTGGCTTATATACTCATTCACATGCAGGTGCCTCTGGGCATTCTTCTGGTGCTATCTGGGTGGCAAGGCTTGGCATCTCAAGTTATTCTGATTGATTGGCTGCTTCATCATCATTTTTGGGGTCTTCAGGAACAGTTGATTGGCTTGCTGGTAGTCTGTCTTTTCCTGACTGGTCATTGGTTCTGACAAGTTTGGCTGCAGGTGTCATGGGGTATTTTCAATTTGATTGCTATTTTGGGACTGGCTTAACAGGCATTCCTGAGGCAAAAGAACTTGATTAAAAAGGGTTTCCAACTGGGAACCCCAAATTACCAAATGGAGGGTGGGCTTGAACTGGGAGTTCTGGGCAGATAAATTTAGCTTGCCCAGGCCCAGCTAAACCCACCAAGGCTTGACCATAGCTTTTGGGGCCCATAATGGGCCCCGCAGCTGCCATCAGGGCAGGAATGGTTCCCACACCTAGATATTTGCTTTTTAAAGCAAACCCAGGTGTGGGCAAGCTCCTGCTACCTGCTCCTCCTGCCTGGTGGCTGGGAGCGGGTTCAAATCCCATAGCAGTATTTGAACTTGTTACTTCCATGACAATTGTGTTGGATAATTTTAGACTCCAGAAGGTGGCTAATATTTTTGAGAAATCTCTAATGATTGAGATAGGTGTGGTAATTTGCCCACAGACATTAACTGCAGCACTTATTAGCCTATTGCTTCTTCCTGGTTATTTTTCATTCCAGAACCCAATTGAGTTGTCAAGCAGGGACACCATCTGGGCCTGATGCCTTGTTTGATTTGCTGCAGGTTGGGGTCCATACCCTTTCAGCTGAGACTGTGGCTAAATTCTATAGCCATGCTGATTTGTTTCTCCCTGCTTGCCTCTCCAAGCAGCCAATTGCCGTAACTGTGCTGTTTTAGCAGAGTTACAAGGGAAAAAAATATTTAGAAGCTAGATAATAATCTTTATTGAGAGATAGTGATTATATAGTCATAGTGAATCAATGGATATCAGGAACATGATTGTTGATCACACGGTTGGATGAAAGAAGGGGGTGGCTTGATCCTGGTAATGAGTCAAGCGTCAAAACAAGGTATCCACCGTAGGGGATCATCATCTGTCCATGTTGTTAGATTTGGTAATTCAAGTTGACTTCCTAGTCTGGCTTTGGGTGGCTGGATAATTGGATTTCAGGTCACAAACCCGCTTGTTTGGAACCTTGCTGGCGGGTTGAGCCTGCAGATTTGACATCCCCCCCGACTGAAGGTTGGCCTCCTCTGGGGGCAGGTTATCAGGGAGGTTGTCAGGAGCCTGGGCGCTGTACTGGACTAATTGTTGTTCTGTGGCAGGCAGGGAAGTTTCTTGTTGTTTTTGTCTCACTTTGCAGGGTCTCAGGCAAGCATGGTGAAGGGTCTTGTCTTGCTTGCGCTTCCTGAGTCCTTGCACAAGGTAAGTGTTGTTGTTGTTTACCTTTAGAATGATTGCTAGCCCTACTTTCTTGGGTTATAGTTTGCTTTTATCAACGTTCATGACCCAAACTTTGTCCCCAACTTCATGTATATCTTGGATGGGTACAAAGTTTTTTTGATGATTTCCATTTTTCTTTTCTGTTTGTTTGCTGTTGGCCTCTATAACTTGAGGGTCTTAGCAAGGGGGGACTTTACTTGTAATTTCCAGTTTGGGTCCTGTCAATGCTTGAATGATATTTGGCTGTGTGCCATATACCAACTCAAAAGGGCTTTATCTGGTGGATCTGTTCACTTGGTTTTAGCATACAAGTAGTGCAGTCAGTAGCTGCTTGTACCACTCTTCAGGTCTCCCAGCAGTGAGCTTGGCTAAGGCTTGCACAAGGCTGCCATTAAGCCGCTCTACACGTCCATTGGCCTGTGGATGGTATGGTATTGTTATGGTGTGTTTGACCCCATTTTTTGAGGTATACATTGGTGGTTTTGGAGGTCAATTCTTTCCCTCCATTGGTTATCAGGAGTTCTGGCTTTATGAACTTGCTGATTATCTCTTTGCCAATAAATTGTTGTACATCATTGCCAGTGTGCCCCCTTACTGCTTGGGCTACTGGCCATCTTGTAGCAAAGTCTATGGCAGTGATGATGTATTTCTTATCATTACGTTTCCCTGACATGGGGCCAACAGCGTCAAGGGCCCATACCTTGAAGGGTAGTTGTATGCGGATAGGTAGTACTGACTTTGGAGGGGTTTTGCTTTTGGCAAACTTTTTGCATACCTCACATTGGTCTAGGACTTCCTGAATGTCACAATATAAGGTCGGCCACCAGGCCTTGTGTTTAAGGAACTCATATAAATTTTGACTCTTGGTGTGTCTGAGATCTCTGTGATAGCATAGAATGGTGTCTACTTGCTGGTGTGTGGGGATATAGAAAATGGTAGAACCGTCAGACATTTTTCTGTGTAGGGTCCCATATACGTCAGCAAATAGGTGTTTGTTTTTAATAACTGTTTCTTTTGTTATGTTGTTTGTGCCAGGAGGAAAACCCTTGTCTTTTGTTTGTAGTACTAAGAGAGGTCAGTCTGGGTTGAGCCCATTTTCTCCTCTCAAGGCATGGACATACAGGCGGGAGAAGGTGTCTGCCATGGCAAGCTCAGCCCCAGGTTTGTACTGTATGAGCATGTTGAATCTCTCCAAGAGCTCCATCCAGCGGGCTTGGTGGCAAGACAGATTCACTTGGGCTTTGAAATATATGAGCAACTTGTGGTCAGTTAATGCTGTGAATTCTTCCTGCTGTTCTAGGTAACAGTGCTATTTGATTAGACAGTGCACAATAGCCAACAGTTCCTTGTTGTGGATAGGGTATTGACACTTGCCATCTGGCAATTTTCACAATTCATAAGCTATAGGCAGGAAGTCACCATCATTATTTTTGATTCATAGTACTCTCCCAATGAATGCATCTGAGGCGTCAGTTTCCATTTGGTATTCCCCGTCATGTTTGGGGTATTGCAGAATAGGAGCTGTTGTGAGCTTCTCCTTGAGGCAACTAAAACAGAGGTCACGTTGGGGGGTCCACACAAACTTGGATTTAGCGCCTGTTATGGTGGATAAGGGGGCAGTCAAACCGCCACAGTCAGGTATGAAGCAGCGTACATAGGCCATCATCCCCAAGAAGGCACAGAGTTCCAACTTATCCTTGGGTGGCGGCATCTTGCATATGGCCTGTATCTTTTGACTGTTGGTTTTGATGCCATCCTTTGAGACTATGTGTCCCAAGAAGGGTAATTGCTCGTGGAAAAACTGGCACTTGGAGGGCTTGGCCAACAGTTTGTGTTGTGCCAGGGTAGCAAATACTGCCTCTAGGTCTTTGAGGTGCTGTTCCACCAAGAGGCTGTAGACAATGATGTTTTCCAAGTAGACTAGGGCATGCTTGCTTATGTGTGGCGCAAATACTTTGTTCATGAAGGTCACAAAGGTGGACGGGGTGTTTGTCATGCCAAAGTTGAGCACCACACATTTGTATGAGCCATATTTAGTGTGAAAGGCTGTTTTGGGGATGTCTTCCTCCTTGATGCAAATCTGGTTGTAGCCTGCAGTCAGATCAATCTTGGAGAAGACTGTGGCTCTTCCCAAGGTGTCAAAGAGATTGTCAATTATTGGTAGTGAATAACAATTCTTGATGGTAACTTTGTTTAGGGCTTGGTAGTCTGTGACCAGACGTAAGGTACCATCCTTCTTGGCCACAAAGAATATGGCGGCCCCAAAGGGAGACTATGAGGGGCAGATAAGTCCTTTCTCCAACGCCTTCTTGAGATAGGCGTGCAGGGTGTTGCCTTTGTTTGGGGTCAGTCTGTAGATAGGGCGCGCTTTGGGGAAAGCCCCTTTGAGTTGGATGGAGTGTTGGATGTGTTTCTGAGGGGGCAGCCCGGGTAGCGCTTCTTTGAAGATTTCTGGATGGCGGGCCACAATCTTGTGGTCCTGAGGTGTGGAGGTATCCTGGTGATCCTTGAAGTGTATGATCTTGTACTGGCAGGAGTCCCAATCAATTGCCTTCAGGATTTCCTTTTTGTCCAGGGTCTCTGTGATGCGCACAAAGACGTAGTTGCGTAGGAGTTGGTCCACAGAGTCAGGGTAGATCTGGTGGTTAACACCTTCACGCTTGATGGTCAATACTGAGGTTGCCCAGTATACGTGAGGATTGTTCTTTTATAGCCAGTCTAACCCCAGTACAATGTCAAACTTTGGGAAGTTGATGACGGCACCTTGGATGGTGGAGTGTAGGTTCTCAAGCATGACAAAGAAGGGGGGTGGTTTCCCTTGTCATGGCAATGTGGTGTTCATCAGCCAGGACCTTGTTTTTAATCTGCAAAGGATTAGTGGCCATCTTGAACTTGTCTACAAAGCTACTGTTGACTAGGGTTTGATCCACACCCAAGTCCAATAGTGCTGAGCCTGTGTAACTGCAAAAACAGAAAGGATAGGACATCAGTTTATTGGGATTTCTGGCAATGGTGTACAGTACCGGGTCCTCCGAGGGCACTTGGATCATTGGGCGTTGGTTCACGTCCTTGGGTCAGTACTCATCATTGGACAAGTCAGGAGTTGTGTGGGGAGAGCTTGGCTTGCTTAATGCTCTCCCAGGCTTTTCCCTTGTCTTTATTGCCTTGTGTGGTGGTGACACAGAAATGGGTACAATTTGACTGGCCATTGTTCCCACTTCCATGTCCATTTGAACCTGTGGGTTTGTGGTTGGTGTTATTCCTGTTGCCTCCAGGGGGTGATCAAGTGGAGAACCTGCCTTGATGGGAATCATTGGGTCTTTCTTTTTTTCCAGTTTATGCCTTATGAAGGGCGTTGGAGGTTTGTTCTGCTTTCTCTGCTTTGCAATACAGGCTTTGCAGGTTGGTTACCTGGTCCAGGTTCACATGCCTCATCACATGCAACTTGAGAGAGTTGTAGTACATGAGATGTGTGGCTGGGGTGTCAAAGGCCATGTCATATGGTGCTCAAAGTTGGAGTTCCTTGTAGGCGCGGGTGGGTTCCTTCACAGTGCCTGTCTGGGTAAGGTTCTTTACTTGGTGTATTATCATGAGCGCTGTATCCTTGAGCGCAAATCTTGCCAGGAAGTCTTGCTTGAAGGTATCCCAGTTCTTGTTGGTGTGTTCCTTGTGCCACTTGTCACACCAGGTGCCAGCGTCATGGGTCAGGCGGATGGAGATTTTTGCAATCCAAAATTGCTGTGGGAATTCCATCTGGGCCAGCTTGCTCTGGGCGGACTGGATCCATGTGGCAGTGTTGTTGTCGTTGGCCTCAATAAAAGGTTCTAAGGTGGCACTTTGCAGTCTTTGAGCTACGTAGGTGGTCATGGAGCTTTTGTTGCTTGGTTGCAGAATAGAGGAGAGAGCCTGGAAGAACCCTTGTGTCAACATGGCATTGAAGGCAGGTAGTATAATCACCATATTCTGGTATAGGACAAACCCATTGGGTATCTCGGCACCAGGAGTGTACGAGGTCCAATCAGGCAGGAGGCCAGACATAATTCTATCAAGGATTTGTTGGCTGCAGCGCGTGCGGGCAACAGGCAGAATTTTATAAGATAAGGTAGGATGGAGAACCTACCTGTGCTACCAATGTTGTAACTGTGCTGTTTTATCAGAGTTACAAGGGGAAATATTTAGAAGCTAGATAATAATCTTTATTGAGAGATAGTGATTATATAGTCATAGTGAATCAATGGATAGCAGGAGCATGATTATTGATCACACAGTTGGATGAAAGAAAGGAGTGGCTTGATCCTGGTAATGAGTCAAGCGCCAAAACAAGGTATCCACCATAGGGGATCATCATCTGTTCATGTTGTTGGATTTGGTAATTCAAGTTGACTTCCTAGTCTGGCTTCAAGTGGACAGATAATTGGATTGCAGGTCACAAACACGCTTGTTTGGAACCTTTCTGGTGGGTTGAGCCTGCAGTTTCAACACAATCAATTAAAGGCTTAGTAATTTGAGATATTTTTTCTGTATTTTATTTTTTAATGTTTGTTTTTATTTAGGTTGATTTGTATTGACTTTTCTTCTGTGATTTTGCTTGTATACTATCAGGTACAATAAAAATTTACAAAGCAAAGCTGAATGAATGAAATAATAAAAGTAAAATATTATTTTTTAATGCTTGTTTTTATTTAGAGTAATTTGTATTATTGCTCTTTCTCTAATTCTGCTTGTATATTGTCAGATATTATGAGAGAGAGGGGCTAAACTAACTAAGTTTGGTTCCTATCCCAGTGAGATGAACCACCAGGATGCCGTCCAGTGAATTACTGGGACAGCCGCTCTAAGAGAAAACCAGAGGGAGGACACTGGAGACAGTTGTGGGAAGTAAGCATTCAATCCCATCAAAGTGAGGCCGTTAAGCAGCCAAGGAGCACAAGAGGGGACTGGAATCAGGGCCTCAGGAGTCAATAGAGGTACTGAGTTGTTGCTTTCCCATTGAGGTGAAGGCAAGGAAGGTATCCCTTTGGTAGTTGGCACAAGCAAAAATGGGTTGGTCAAGTGCAGTTCTAGGTTATCACAGGTCAGGCTCTTAACCAGCGCCTTTCCTGAGATAAGGAGGGTAGCTGGAAAGCGCAACAAACTGGAGAGGTTGTCACCCACAAGGAGTGCAAAAGAAGATAATTGTCCCCAAAGGTCTGATAATGTTGATCAAAGGAGCAGCAAAACAGATCCAGGGAAAACACCACAAATTTAACAACTGAGAGCAGCATATTTAAACGCTTCAGAAAATTTGGAGTTCAGAACTCTGATTTTTAGGCCTTAGAGTGTAATACCCAGAGATGATAGGTACTACTTGCAGTATATATGGCAGGAGGTTGAAAAATTGGAACCTAGTCAAGGCAGTGATGATTGGGTATATGGTCATTAACCAGCAGAAGACCTTAGCGTGGACATTGTATCTTCCAAAGTTTCCGGCAAAGTAGGTTAAGGCATAGTACAGAGTAGTGTACACTGCAATAGACAGCATGGAATGCGGGGACACCAGGGGAGACCAGTGACCAGTGTGTGAGGAGTTGAGTTGTCCTGGGTCAAAGTGAGGGTCATGACCTAGCCCTTCTGGTGAGGGCCCAAAGAACTCTGATCCCTGTTGGTAGCCCCCAATTCCAAGGCAAGCTGTGAGCACAGCTGTGAAGATGAGGTGGTTCATTTCCTTGGATTGAAGGAGGTTTGGCTGGGTATTAACCATTAAAGTTGAATTAAGTTGTTTTTAAGTAAGATTTCACTTTATTGAGGGTATTAATCTCAATAATAGCACAAGCCATTACTGAGGGGGGGTCCCCTATTTATAGTACTTCTCACTTGCAAAACTTTGCAAGTGGGAATGGAAGCAAGGGATTGGGGAACCCAAAAGTTTGGACAAGGTGATTGGGAATTGGGGTTTGAGCAGGTGTTCAAACCCTTGTTCCCTTACAATCTGTTGGGGGTTTGGGCATTCTTGTCTGGGGCCAATGATTCCCCCTGGAAGTGGAGTCAGGTGATGCTGAAAGCTCATGAAATTTCTAAGTTCTATTTTAGTCTTGTGAGGCTTAGTCTGACTTGGGTCTGGACCCAAGCATGTGATTTGGTGCCTTGGAGCCCATTGGTTTGGAGGTGAATTGTTCTTCAATTTGGAACCTGAATTTCCCCATCTTCTGAGGAGTCAGAATATTCCACAGCATCTGAGACCTGAATTTGCCCTTCTTCTGAAGGACAAGAATTATTCATTATTTTGTCCTTGCAAGATAGGGACTTTTTTGATTGACTGCATGTGATGGGGACATCTGATTGGTTGTGGGATTGGACCTGGAGCCCAGGTGGGTGGGCAAGCGGGTGGCCGGCAGGGGCCTGGCTGGGAGGCAGGCGGGGGCAAGCAAGCGGGTGGGAGCCTGGCGGCGGGCCTGCTGGTGCCAGGCTGGGCGGTGGGGGTTTGGTGGGCAGGCGGGGGGTCGGCAAGCGCCTGCTCAGATGTTAAACTGTTCTGGCAACCTTTAAATTCTGTTTTGTCTTTTATTTGATTTTTATTTCCCTCAATTAAAGGGGGGAAAGTCCTCATTGAATTTTGCCTCCCTGACTGGATAATCTCCTTTTCTTTCCCAGTATTGTTCCTTGTTAATAATTTGATTTATGTCAGGAATATTCCTGACATAGAGGTAAGAAAATTTCTTTGGCTAGGGTAGTCAAAAAAAAACAAGCAAGAAACAAGACAGGAGTCTTGGAATGACCTTGAAAGTGGCTGTGGACAACTTTAACTATAGCTAAACCAAGAACAAGTTTGGAAGCAAGTAAAACAAGGAAATTAAAAGGTAAAAGTAAGTAATTATTAAACTTATTAACTTGATTTTTATTTTGAATAAGGTTTTCAAAAAGTGTATAGGTTTGAAGCTAACACTATATACTGAAGCTTCTCCAAAAGCTTCAAGGTAATTGACGGGTTTGAGCGGGTCCAAGGGAAAGTAAGAGACGTAAAAAAAATGAGTGACACTTTTCAAATACAAGATGAACTCAATTAAAGAGTTTAAACTTAATAAAAATTCCAAAAGTTAAGCAGACAAAACCAAAATTTTAATGTGGTAAACAATCAACAAGCAGTGGAGTGAAAGTCCCCTTGCCTTGTGAAAAGGAGGAAGTGTTGCAAGGTGAGGTCACATGATCACCTGGCCTGTGTTCAATTGGCTAGAAGAGAAAATTTTCTGATCCAAGCCAAGGGGGTTGGCAGGTTCCATGCTAATTTCTGAAGTATCATGTTATTGGCTGGAGTTTACTCCAAACAACTGTGAATCATTTAAATTTGTGACTGTTGATGTGGTGCCCCCTGATTGGTTGCTTCTAATGCTCTTTAATAACAGTCAACACCAGGCCAGTAAATAGTCCAAATTTATCAGGGCTTCATCCATGGGAGAAGCAGTGAAGGCTGGAGCATCCACAGGGTGTGCCACCACAAATCTTTCATCAACAGTGTGGGCTAAATCTTCAAGGAAGTTGAGTGGTTTAGCTGGACTTTGAGTGGATTTCTTTGTACGGTGGGGGGAACATTCCTATTCAAGGCCAAATGGGGAAGTGAATTTACAGATATTGTCATGATACCAGGAGTACCATGGAGCTCCAGCAGGTAAGGGAGGAGTCAAAGCAAGTACTGGCATGGCCCGCCAGATGATCGGACCTAACTTTACCAGGTAGAAAAGGGCCTTCCTAGCCACAGCCCAAGGTTCAGCCGCTGGCAAGGCAGAGTCAATCAATCCTGTGAGCGCAAGGTAAAGCACTCCCAGGAATTGACTACTCTGGTCAGTGGCATCAGAAGAGGGGGGTTGAGATGGTTGGTTTGAGTGTTAGGGGCAGTTCCATGGGGACCAAGTAGGCAGCAGGATTGTTGTACTTCCCGTTGAAGATCAAAAGTTAGATGGTGATTGCATTGCTGTCACAGGAAATTTGGTAGGATTCCTTGGGAGCGTTTGGGCGGGTGTACCACTGCAAGTCTTCTAATGTCCAGGGTTCATGGTCAGAATTGGCGGGATACTCAGTGAAATGCACAGGGCCAAATGGAGTGTTGGGTGGGCAGTAATAGTCAAAGGCTTTGGGTTTATCAACTGGAGTCTGACTATCTATCCCAGTAGATGGGTACTGATGCTTGGGTGTATGCAGATAGAAGAGTATCAAAAATAGGTATGGAAACAGATTGGTGAACCAAAGGTTCATAACAACTTTATTTGGTAAGAATGACAATACAGAACTTTTTCAAGTGCTTCTGATTTATATAATTACTCACATGTAGGTGCCTCTGGGTATTTTTCTGGTGCTATCTATGTGGCAAGGCTTGGCATCTCAGGTTCTGCTGTTTGGTTGGCTGCTTCATGGTTATTTTTGGGGTTTTTAGGAACAGTTGTTTGGCTTTTTGAGGGTCCATCTTGGCTTGGCTGGTCATTGATTTTGGCAGGTTTGGCTTCTGGGGCTTTGGGGTTTTTTCTAATTTGTTCACCATTTTTGGACTGGCTTGACAGGCTCTCTTAAGCCCAAAGAACTTAATTAAAAAAGGGGTCTCCAATTGGGGCCCAAAGCGGGCCCCTCAGCTACCCTCAGGGCGGGAATGGTTCCCGCACCTGGATTTGCCTCAAAAAGCAAAAATCCAGGTGCAGGCAAATATCCCCCACCCGCTAGCCCCGCCTGGTGGCTAGAAGCGGGTTTGATTTCCGCCTGGGGCCTTAAAACTGTTACTTTTGTAACAGATATAATGTAAGTTAACAAAGCAAAGCTGAATTAATGAAATAATAAATGTAAAATATCTATTTTTTAATATATATTTGTTTGTTGTAGATGTATGATGTAAATATTTCATATTTAAAAGTAGACATATACAAGAGATTAAAACTTTCATTTGAGTTGAGAAGCTTTATTGGGGATGTGATTGGTGGGATTTCAGGACTTGTCTTTTAAATAAAATAGAAACTTCTATTACCAAAGTGTATGTTGACATGGCTTCTGTACTATATAGCTTGCAGTGGCTTGAGTAGGGAGAACTGATACAATTGGCCAAGAGGATCTTTTCTGGTGGAGCTGGCATTCCATAGATGGTGGCAAGAATAACTGTGTCCTGAATAACATGCTTTATTGAGCTGTGCCCAGATAAAATCCATTTTTATCTAGTAAATGACAAATTTTGTCCAGATTAGTTATTATGTCTAGTGTGTCACAAGCCTCTGTTTTAATCCCCATTATTATAACAAGATCTAGGTAAACAATCAAGTGAAGCCTCTGCCCTGCAAACAGGGCCAAGAGCTAAAATTTATTATATATGATACTTATTTTATTTTTTAGAGAGTTTGTTACAAAGGTTTTTTTGTGGTCAAAGGGATGCCTGTATTGTCAGAGCACCAGAAGGTCCTGGAGTCTCCTAGGACGCCTATTTTGTGAGACAGGACAGCAGACAAACTGTTGGTAAGGTCAAATACTTTTTCTTTAAAATTTCTAGAATGTGCAATATTGTGTACCTGGGCGGGAAACAGAACCTGACTTCTTCTTGTCTTCTCTTCATTTTGGGCAAGTTGTAATACAGCATAGTGCTGACAAAGTTGCAGACAATGAGAATGAATAGCTTTTAGAATTTGGGGTACAGAACAGACTGGTTGAGGTGGATCTTTGGGGCCACAGCCAAAGCCATAGTCTGTCATTCAGTGTCATCTGGGTTTTGCTAGAGCTCTGCAAGTTGTTTTTTGTGGATAGTGCTGCAACATCTTCAATTAATCTCTCTCAGAAAAGTAATTCCCCAAGTGATTTTCCAACTAATCATTAAGTTGGTGGCACTTCTATCAATTTCCCATCTATTACGGGGAACCACCCTATTGAGTCCTAAAAGGAACACTACTTGGACAGACCTCATGCCTTAAGAGAAACAATTACTTGGATAAGCCCCATGACTACCATGACGTACATGGTCAGTATGGCTTTCCATGATATTATATAATCCTCTATCTTCATATCAATTAATGTATCATTCTCTTCTAAATTTTCCCCTTTATCTTGTTTCATATACTTCCCAGAAGTATATACTCAACAATAAAAATATTTCAAATTTTAATTTTCAAGTGATAAAAATAATAGTTTATAAACACGTGCTTTATTATGTGTTGTAAATAAGAGTTTATAAATAGATCCTTTACCATGTGGGTTGAATTTAAGGGGTTTAAAATCGAGGTGTCGGAAATGATGTTATTGGAGAAAACGCAGTTGGAAATGAGGTGGGTGCCAATAGTGCAATACCCACATCGTTTCTGACACCTTTGTTTCTGATAACTATTTCCGACGTTATGACATCACTTTAGAGATTTTGAAAAACAAAATAACGGTTTGAAATATCTAAATGATGTCATAATGTCATAGATAGGTTCCTAGAAACAAATGTGTCTAAAAAAGGTGGTACTTATAGTGATGCTTGTGAGTTATGACGGCAACATTAAGTCGATATGACAGTGCCTTAGTCTGCTTTAGCATAGCTTTGCTTGGTAATCAGAAGCCTAAGTAACATCCCAATTTAAAATAAAATTTATTAGAAACATACATTTATAAACAAGCCTTAATCATAAATTAGTCACCAGACTTTAGATTGCGACTTAAAGTCAGCCATGCTAAAAATAATGCTATCACAGAATGACAGGAGTCATATATTAGCTGGACTTTCGTTCAAAAGAGATCGAATCAAGAAATTCTACCAATAGCAGACCCATGAGCTTATACAATTCCACCAAGTCCACATAATTCAAGTAAAACAGGGATTAGTGGATAAGTTTAATATCCTCTGGTAGCTTTTACTGGGACTATCACCTGCTCTCCACAAACTTCTTCGACACCAGCATAGGGTCGCAAAGGGCCTTAAGCCCAACTATTGATCTTATGCCCATCCTTGATTGGTTAAGTGTTGAAGATATTGTGGGGTGATGATCGTCAAAAGATTTTAATCAAATATTTCATATTTCTAAAACGTAATATCACGCCCAAGCCCTATTTATTTTAGCAATTATATAAATCTACTTTATTATATGTCACCATTCCTCACAATTAAGGGAGAAGGGATCCCTGGCTGATTTAAATTCGGGTTGCTGCACAAAGTAGCAAATAATAAAACAATTTAATTCTTCGATACAAACACAGAAAGAGGCCATTTTCTTCCTACCTAATGGCTCTCAAAACTTATTCAATCGGGGACGTGGCATCTCGCAACACAGAACAGGACTGTTGGATCATTGTTCATGGCAAGGTATATGACATGACCCCGTTCTTGAACGAACATCCTGGTGGCAAGAAGATTGTCCTCAAGGTTGCTGGACAGGATGCCTCCAAGCAGTTTGTCAACTTCCATAACCAGGATATTTTGGATAAGTACACCCCCAAGCTGTGCATCGGCAAGATTGGTGATGGCTCAGATGTATCGCTCACTGCCCAAGAAGATCATGCTCTAGTAGAAGAGGAGGGAGAAAGCTCTATTGGGTTTGGTGACATGATTCCTTTTGGAGATCCTGCGTGGTACCAAGATTATGAGTCACCGTATTATGGCGAGAAGCATCGTTTGGTGCGGAATGCGATGCGCAAATTTGTTGACAAGGAAATCATGCCTTTCTGTTTCGAATGGGACGAGAAGAAGGAAGTACCCAAAGAACTGTTCAAAAGATGTGGTGAACTTGGTATCCTTGCCGCCTTCTGTGGACGCCCATTCCCAGTAGAGTACTTTAAAGGCAAGCTGATGGGCGTAATTGATGGAAGTGAATACGATGCGCTTGTGCAATTTGTTGTCCTTGACGAATTTGCTCGGTGTGGTTCAGGAGGGGTTACTTGGGGAATCATGGGTGGCTTGGCAATCGGACTCCCTCCCATTGCTCACTTTGGAAGCCCCAAGCTAAAAAGGCGTGTCTTTCCGGGATGTGTTGCTGGAACTGAATTCATCTGCCTAGCCATCACTGAGCCTTCTGGAGGCAGTGACGTAGCTAGTCTCCAAACTACTGCTGTCAAGACTCCTGACGGGAAACATTATATCGTCAATGGCGAGAAGAAGTGGATCACCAATGGTGTATTTGCCAATTACTTCACCACTGCTGTTCGCACAGGTGGAGAAGGTATGGGCGGCATCTCCTTGTTAATGATTGAGCGCACGATGCCTGGTGTCAAGACACGCCAGATGCAGTGCAGTGGAATGTGGGCTTCTGGTACTGCCTACGTCACTTTTGAGGATGTCATGGTCCCAGTAGAAAACCTCATTGGTCAAGAAAACAAAGGCTTCAAGTATATCATGTACAACTTCAACCAGGAGCGCATGGGCATCTGTATCCAAGCCAACCGTTTATCGCGAGTGTGCTTTGAAGAAGCCCTCAAGTATGCCAACAAGCGCAAGACCTTTGGCAAGCGTCTGATTGAACATCCCGTCATCAGATTTAAGTTTGCTCAGATGGCTCGTCATATCGAGGCTACTCATGCTTGGATGGAGTCACTAATCTACCAGACAACTGCAATGCCTCAAGAAATGCAGATGCTGCGTCTGGGTGGGCCAGTCGCCTTACTCAAAGCACAAACTACACAGACATTTGAGTTTGTCGCTAGAGAAGCTGCTCAGATCTTCGGCGGTCTTGCTTACACCCGTGGTGGACAAGGTGAGAAGGTTGAACGTCTCTACCGCGAAGTCCGTGCCTACGCAATCCCAGGCGGGTCTGAGGAGATCATGTTGGATCTAGGTATGCGCCAATCTATCAAGGTGGCGAAATTTATGAACGCTAAGTTCTAAACGCTTCGGCTGTTGTAACACATGCTTCCATTAAAAGCTATCCTAGATATACTGACTGGCTATACCTCTTTTAGAAATTGATTTTTAGAATTCTAATAGTTGAGATAACCTGAGCTTAATCATATACTGCCATAAGCTTGATTGTTTAACAACTATTATAACTATAAGGCTTGATCATTACAATTTTCTATACTCTTGGAAAATAGCCATTGCTGTGAGTTTTCCTCCAATACTTTCAGTATGCATACCAACCAGCTGGATTCAATTATCATGCTTTAGGGGTGCTCCTGATTAGGGGTATGGTATATCTGAAACTAGGGCTGTGTCAGCCAAAAAGGGACAATTACTGCAAATGCCGTAATTGTCCCATCCTCCCTTCCCTGTAATCTTCTTTCGGATTCCCCTAGACTGGGGGAATCTAAAATTTCAAAAAAAGAAGGCCTTGGAAGGCTTTCTATTTTCTAGAATCTTAGTTAATTAAATATATATTTATAATAAAAATTAATTTTTGAAGATCTTATATTTTGATTTAAGTTTTTTTTTAATTTTTTAAGAACAGAAATAAAAAATTATATTTTTTATTTTAAAAATAAAATCCAGAAAAAAATTCTTCTGTAGTTATATAGAGAAACAATCCCAGAAATTTTGTACACTAGACAATTTTCCAGAATTCTCTCCAGATTTTAGACAAGTGGCTCTTTTTTAAAAAAGAAGCCATCATCTCAAATCCAACACAGCCCTATCTGAAACAGTGGCTACTTTATAATAAAGCAGCCAGACAGACCGAATCTGGTTCCAATTTCAGAAAAATTAGAGCCAGCAAATTTCCAGAATCAGGGCCTTACTTTTGCCACTGGCAGAATTTATTTTGGATTAAAGTATATGCATCAATAGATTGAATACAACCTGTTGCCTCTTACTTCCAAAGCCAAAAAATATATATAAAATTTTAGATCATAAGGTTTTTTAAAATTTGGTTTTTATCATTTTTTGCCTCACTCCCTTGGTTTCAGCCTGCATTTTTCACCTGTTGTAACTGTGCTGTATTAGCAGATTTACAACAAGAGAAATATTTAAAAACTAGATAATATCTTTATTGAGTTATCAGGGATTATATAGTTCAAGTGAATCTTTTAGAAGGAACAGGATACCCACTGATCAATCATTTGGATGGGCAGGAGGTGGCTTGATCTTACTAATGAGTCAAGCACTAAATTGAGTTTGCCTTCTGGGTTTGGATTGTTATTGGTTCAAGTCTCCTTGTTTGGCAATTTGAGTTGACTCCCGCTTTTGGCTACATGTGTTAGGATAGTTGGTTTGAACGCCAATAAGTTGTTTGTGCAAAGCCTTGTCAGGGGTTGACCTCACAGTTTTGGAACTTTCTGCTGAGTGTTGGCATTCTTGAGTGGTAGATAGTGAGAAGGTTATCTGAAATATGAGCTTCATATTTTACAAGCTGCTGTTCTGTTGCAGGTAGTACTACCTCTTTCTGATTTTGCTATGATTTTTATGTCCAGAGTCAGTTATAATGTCAGAATACCGCATCCCAGGGGAGGGACTGTTAGCCTTGGCTGCCAACTTGCGCAGTTGGGAGGAGGGTAGTGCCCATCATAGGAGGGGTGCTAACTTGATGAGATAAGATGCTGATTGTCCCACTAAGGCCCAGGGTCTAGCGGCGGGTACCATAGTGTTAACTAACTCAGCCAAGTTGATGTAGGAAATGCCTGCATATTGGTTGGCTGTGGGCAGAGACAGTCCTGGGATGGGATGTAGGAGGTCAGGTTTGGGTATCAGGGGTGCTTCCATATTAATCTGATAGACAGGCAAATAGTTATACTTCACACGGATTTTGGGGGCTGGTTGTTTGCATCAAGCACCTTTGTGAAAAGCTGTTTGTGGGGTAATTTTTTGAGCCAGGCGGTCTGGGCGTGGGTTATCCTTCACAGTCAACTCCCAATACTATGGCTTAAGGAGGTAGTCAGATAAATGCAGTGAACCAAAGGGTGCTCCAGGAGAACAATAAAAGGCGGGCCGGATTTTGAGGGCTTCCTCAGGAATGTGGGCTGTTTGCCCAAGATTTTTGGTTAGAACATTAGTAAAATGGAAAACAACCAAGACAAAATAATGAATAAATTGATAGAACCAAGATCCCATAATATTATTTATTTCATAATTGCAATACCGTTTTTTCAAGACCTTACAGGGTTTAAATACCATTTAAAATGCTAAGTTTGGAAGCTAGTCCATCACCTGATGGCTGAGTTTGCTCAGTTTTCTCTGGGCCAAGAGTTCTGGCCCCATTCTAATCCTTCAGGCTTGTCATATCTTCTGTTGGAATGATCTCCATCTGACAGTCCATACACAACCTCTTCACACTTTCATCATTGCCACCAGAGTTCTTGCCATCAGGGACCAAGAGACCTCCGGAAACCCTAAGCTGAGACAATCTTTGCTTCATAAGCCGCACATCTTTGGGAGTGGCTTTGGGGTCACTACATGTCTGGGGATCATGTGGCCCGGTAGCCTGGGTTTCTAGCCAAATATCAGAATTCCCTTTGGATTTTGGCCTATTGTGCCAAGCAGTAAACCCCTTTTTGGACAAACTGTCAACTATGACAGGAGTGACATCATATTGGTTTAGCACTTTCAGTAATCCAGCTTGTTCCTGCAAATTTGTGGCCAGGCGGACCTGTAAATTCCCCTGATTAATCAGGTTTGAACCAATGCCTGTTTCAGCTCTTCCACCAGCTAACTGTGAAAAACATGGGCAGGCAGCCTGAGGGCCCGCAGGATCCCCACAACCCTCAGAATCAGGTCCTGAGTTCAATTCTCCTAGTTGGAATTTTTCACTTATTTTGGCAGAAATGTCATTCATGACATACAATGTAAGAGTTTGTCCTGTTTTTGCTTATCCAATCTTTTAACTAAGTAAGTATTGTTATTCTTTACCTTAAGTACAATGGCAGCCCCCAATTTTTTAGGTTATAGCTTGCTCTTTTTGGTATTCATCACCCAGACTTTGTCAACTTTGTGCCTGTCCTTGAGAGGGATTGTTGTGCTTTGTTTGAACACTGGAAATTTGTGGCTGGTTAAAACTTTGAATATTTGTGTTTCTTTCAGGGAGCAGCGCTATTTCATTAGGCAATGATTAGTTGCTATTAATTCTTTGTTGTGAAATGTGTAGCTCTGTTCACCATCTGAAAGTTTCATGGACTCATATGCAACAGGGAGGAAGCTTTTGTCTGTTGTCTGTATTATGAGAATGCTACTAACAGTATAGTTAGTGTTTTTTTAAATGTGTTGACTTCTTCTTAGTTAGGGTACATTAATATGGGTGCAGTAACCATTTTTTAACTGAAAGAAGTGTTGCTCTTGAAATTTTGGGCCAGAAAAATTTGGTTATTTTGCTAATGATTGCAAATAATGAGGCGGTCAACTCTCCCCAGTCTGGGATAAATCTTCTGACATACACAATTATTTCAAGGAAGGTGTGAAGTCTACTCTTGTTTTGCAGTGCTGGCATGTCAGTTATGGATTTTAACTTTTCAGAGACAGGTTTGATTATGTCTTTGATGATGATATGTCATAGAAAGGTTAGTTCTGTAGAAAAAACTTGTACTTTGATGGTTTGGACACTATTTGACTGTCTTTTAATGTGATGAGTATCATGAAGAGGTCTTTTCAGATTTTTTTCTTTTATGAGACTGTAAATGATTATGTCATTCAGGTAAACTATGTTGTGTTTATCAATATGTTCCTTGAATACTTCATTCATGAATCTAACAAAGATACTGGGAGCATTGATCATGAAAAAGTTGTGAAAACACATTCAAATGACCTATATTTGGTCCTGGATGCTGTCTTTGGGATGCCCTCAGGGTTGATTTGGATTTGATGGTATACTTCAGTCAGATTAATCTTGGTGAGATGTTGTGATCCCTCTAAGGCATATAAGAGATTGTCAATAAGGGATAGGAGATACCTGCTCTTAATTATGACTTTCTTAAGAGCTCATTAATTGTTAATAAGGCTTATGTCTTCATCTTTCTTAGCTATAAAAAGACAGCTGCACCAAAAGAAGATTTGGATTGTCAGGATATCATATCCAGGTGGAGAGCCTGTTGGCCTTGGTGGCTGACATAGGTTGCCAGAAGAAGGGTATAGCTTTAGGAACACTTTCTTCTAGGTCAATTTTGTACTGAATACTACTGTCAGATGGTAACCCTGACATTTTCTCCTTGAATGCTGAGGGGAATTCTTTTAAAAACTGTTGGTGTATGGGGTTCTGTACATGTGAAATGTGCACATTTTTAAAATGGACAATTTTGTATGTGCAGGCATTACAGTAAATTTTACTGTGTTCTTTTCTCTTCTGTTTTGGTAATATTTATGAATATATGATATCTCATGAGAGTGTCAAGGTGATCCAAATATACATGCTGATGCTCCTCTCCTTGCTTTATAGTGAGAGTGTAGCTTTCCCAGTCAATGTGAATCTTTGTCTTTCTCATCTAATCCAAACCAAGCACCACATTGTATTTGGGAATTGAAATAATGGGGCCACCAAGGGTAGTCTGTATGTTCCCTATTTATGCCCAGAAAGGATTTACCTCTTTGATGACTGCTGTGCTGTGGGGTTTCTGTCCACCAGTCCCCAAAGTGTGTCCTGTATTGTAGCCAGGGACCAACTGGAAGGGATTGTCATTCTCTAATAAGGGAAAATGTATTTCAGAAATATGTATAGAGATTGAAATGGGCTTTTATTCACTCTCAGAAGGAAGATCCCCTTAGAAACCTTCTGGTATATGGCCCGGGGGGTTAAGGAAACAATATGGATTTGCCAATACTTGGAGTCCTTCAACAATATCTTGGACTCCTTGTACTTGGTCTTGGACTTATGCACCTTAGTCTTGGACGTCTGCTCCTTAGACTTGGACTCCTGCTCCTTAAACTTAGACTCTGGCACCTTAAACTTGGACTCTGGCACTGCGCTTAGGATCCAGCTTCTTATTCTTGGGCTCCTGCTCCATTATCTTGGGCTTCAGCTCTTTTTATAGCTCCAGATGCTTTGTTATTACACTTTTATGAGTACCATTGAGCTCCTGCTGGTGATCAAAGGCTTCCAAAAACCTCTGGGAAGAAACTTAAAAGGCCTCAAAAAGACCCCATCAACAACCTGGAAAGACCTCCAAAAGACCACATCACCTTCCAGCCAGCCACCTTCTTATAGTGTCCTTTTCCCAATGGTTCCGCCTTCAAAATGGCTTTCTTCATAAGCTTAAACCATTACTGCTCACTTTTCCCTATAATAACTTAAGCTTACATACTTACTTTCTCAAAAGCTTAAAGTATTAATTCACTATTTCCTTGCTTATACTTTAAGATTTTGGCTTCCAACCAATCATTTTTATCAGGAAGCCTGCCAGAACTCAACCAATGAATGCAGAGCGCAGAAATAGACCATTTCTGAAGTTTCACCAGGATCCAACTATGAAAATAATTTCCACAGTTCAAACCGCTCAAATCAACAACTCTTCACGCACCAAATTGTTAACTGGTCCATTATTCTGGCACCAGTCTTCCCTGCATTCAACCTAAACCCATTTAAATAGTAGAATACTATTTAAACTTTTCTTTCTGGACCTCTTCAAAAATTTTCCTATATATTTACAAATATTGTAAAATCTAAGGAAAACATCCCACCAAAACAACTTTGTATCCAGCTCTCATAGCAACATACCTTCATTTATCCTAGGAACTTAATAAATAAATATCTTAACCACACTTCTATCCACATTCCTTCTTGATTTTAATACTAATCCAAGGCAAAACATTCCACATCTTCCCACTTTGGCAAATCAATTTGGCAAAATCTCGGCTCATTTCTCCGGACCACCAGTTCTTCATCATCATCTTCTGATCCTTCAGCCAGCTCATATTCCAGTTCTTCAGCTTAACCAGCAATCAGTCCATCTTAGACAACAAACAGCTCATTCCAGTCTTTCAACAGCTTATCAGTCCTCTGGCTACTCCTTTATCATGACCAGCTACTCCTGCATCATGATCTCTGAGCCCTTCAACTTATCCTCACTAGGAACCACCTTGGTTCCACCTGCACAATGAACCATTTTGGTTCCCACAATTCAATATGAATTGACAGTCCGTCAACTAGCCTTCACTGTGATCAAACAGTCTCTCTCACTAGTCTTCTCTGTTAATTCCTTGAACCACCTTGGTTCTTTATCTCAGTCCTCATTACCAGAACTTGTAGAACCAGGCATGAGTCTACATTGAACTGGCATTTGACTGGGCCCTCGCAAGTGGCACTCCACTTAGGCCATTCAACCATAGATCAATGTCTATGTGTTGTCTTTACTCACCCAGGTGATTAAATCTGGGCTTTCAGTTGCAGAGTAATCAGCTCTACTTCCCAGAGGCCTGATCACACCAAGTTCTGCAGCTGCTTCCCCAAGCAAACTGCCTTGATGACACCTCCAAGCAAATCTATACCCTCCAATGCTCACTTTGGGTTCTCCCCCAAAGCTCCCATAGGGGCATAAACGAGGACACCCTATCAGTCCATTAGGTAGGATGCTTGCTCACAGACCTCCTGTAAGCGTATCAGGGTACATAGAGCCCTCAGAGCTCTTCCCCTCCCTGGCAGCCTGTGTTACCTACCAGGGGTCCAAAACCTTCTCCCCCCAGACAGACAAAGTTCCCTGCTTGCTATCTCAGTCTTCACTCTTCTGCAGCCACAGTTCCCTGCTAGGTGAAGAACTATAGCCCAAAGCAGCCAATATCTTCTGCTGGATGGAGGCAACATCTGCCTCTGGTAGTCCTTTATTACCTACCAGCCAGGCCTTACTTAGCCTAGTAGTCCTATGCTACCTACTAGGCCTCTACCTGCTACAAACAATCAAACTTCTGCTTGGCCAACATTAGCCCCACCTGAAAACCACCAAACATGTGGACTGTCACATGTGCTCCTGTTATCTGCCATGATGACTCTTGTGATGTTGCTCTTGGTTATAGGTAATTTCATGAGGTTGGCAAATTTCTTGTCAACAAGGGACTGATCTTCTATAGTGTCAAATAGTGCTTTGCCTTGATATCTGCAAAAACAGAAGTGATAAGTGATGATTTTATTTCCTGTTTGGGCGGTAAACAGTATAGGATTTCTGGAGGGTAATTTATCAGGGTGATTGAATCCATATACTCATACCTGTACAAGTATTTTAATATGAGGGAGGACAGCTGCCTAAACACTCCATTGAGCAATTTTCTCTATTAAGATTTGGTGTTTTTGACAGAAAATTCTGGATAGTATGATGAGGTCTTCGATTGGGTTAGAATAACCAACAAAATCCATAAGGAGTTGATAAGTAGCCACCACAAAAGCTTCAAATACCATTTAGTGAAGTTTCTAAAAGATACACTAGAATTTAACAAGATAATTAAACCCAAACAAAAGAGTACTAGATTTATAGCCTGTAACAAACTTAAAGAATCCTCAAAATAAAACTCCAGACATTGAGAGGTGGTAATGGTCTCAGTTTCAGATTATGGGGCAAAAACTCCAATATTGGTGGGCATTGGTGTAACATTAGAAGGTATAGACAATGTAGAGCCCACAGCAGGGCCCCATCTTCCCGTTATAATTTGATTTAAAATCTAATTTTAAGAAACATAGTGGAGAAGACCCACTACAGGATGAATTTAAAAATATTTAACCAGGAGATAATTTTAGTTTATTGAGTATATTTTTAAGGAGTACTCAACTATTGAGAGTTGAACAGTGAAAAATTCCAATATTTAACAAAATTATTAACTTTGAAATACCACCTGAATCCATGACTTTTATTCTGTCCCATTCCAAGAGTACTTTATCCAGCACGCAAAAAACCCTTGTGTGATTAATTTTTGATGACCATTCTGATAAATGAGGTTGTATTGGGTGACCATCATATTATGTCTATTTATCAGTGTCAATTTTCTCTTTGTAATCAAACTATGCTGATAAATTGGAGCAGCAGTAACCCATTATTGATCAACAGGTTGATGTAAATCTGTTAACTTGGTCAACTTGGTTAACTTCTTTCCCAATTTCTTAGCCTTTTGGTTAGAACAAAAAATTCCTGGCATTATTGAAACTGTCATGACATAAAATTCTATGCCAACACCAACCAAGATAACTGGGCCAAGATGCTACCTATAGTGAAGTAGGGCTACAACAGCAAAGACCACACATCTATTGGGACGTCCTCTTTCAAAACTAACTATGGGGTTGATCCATATTGGGAGCCCAGCATTGGAAATAAGGAGATAAACACTTCAGGATAAAACTGGATTGAAAAAATGCACAACACCCAGAAAACCTTTATCAAGAATCTGACACACACCATCCATACTTATAAGGCTTTTGCGGACAAGAAGAGGATTTCTGGTAAATTCTTGAAGATAGGTGATGAAGTTTACCTAGACTCCTGAAATGTACCTTTAAACGTTCCCTTCCAGAAGTTAGCCCACCAAAGAAGGGAACTCTACAAGATCACTAAGCCAGTAGGAGAAGTTGCCTTCAAGTTATATCTTCCCCCACCTGGAAGATCCATAACCTATTCCACTGCACCCTACTGTTCAAAAAAGAAGAAACTTCCTTTCCTCACCAGAAACTCAAGACTGACCCCCCTCCTGTCCAAGTAGGATGTTCCAAGAAATATGAGGTCAAGTATGTCCATGGATACCATACCCAATACAAGGCCCCCATTACTACGTCAAGTGGAAGGGATATCCACCAGAGGAGCGTACTTGGGAATTGCTAAGTAATGTACCCATCACCCAACTATCCATCCAACAATTCCTTGAGAAGAAGGCTAAGAAGAAAGGGATTTCTGGGAAAGGAGGGGATGATGCCAAGAATGACATTTTGATATCAGTGTTGAAAAGTAAATAGTTGAGCTCTGGTCCTCAGGGGACGCTTTTTACCAACCAGGATGGACAAGACCTGGCAACTCTCTGAGATGCCAACTCAAATTGGTAAGCTGTTCCTCAACCCGCCAGCTTAGGGAGAGATATTCCCTGAATGGAGATCTGATTACTGCTGGATGTGCGGCATCAGAAGCCCAGATCTACACAGAGGTTGCTGCTTTCCAAAAGGAGTTAAAGGTGGGATCTGAAAACAAACCCACCAATAAGCACCAGTCCCCAGCGCAAAATTGATAATACAGTTGGCCCTCTTAAGCAACACAAAGAACTGAGGCAGCAAACTGAAGCATTGTCACTTCTGTTCACCAGAGCCAACCAATCCAGAATTTTCTGCCCTTAAATCCCCACCCCATTTCTAACGCCCTGACAGAAGACTGCTCATGGACCTAAAGTATGCAGAATTTGAAGAAGCAAAGGTTGATAGTATAAAAAGTCCTGACAGCATGAAAATGGTGGCACTGTTATTCCAATAAGAAAGGTTGATGAGCCTTTGGTACAAGAAAATCTTACCCTATCTAGTCCTAGTAATTTATCACTTCTGCTATAGTCCCTCATACACCAAGGCGCCCACCCTTTCTAGGGACTAACCTGCAGCCTGACTGTCCACGCTATACTGTCCTTCTGGATCACCCTTCAGACCTGTACATTTTACCAAGTATCTTCCAAACCCCGCCTACTCTGAGTTTAATCTGGAGAATATACTTATTTTTGACCCCTTGGCAAGAGCCAGAGTCACTGACACCATTGGCTGTGAAGGAAAGTGGTAAGTAAGGAACAGTGATTGGTCTGCAACAAGTACAACTATCTGCCTGCTTACCTTGTACCAATGACCCCACCTCTGACCCCATAGTCCAACAGCCCATTATACCTACTGTGGCTGCCAACATCACATCCACCCAGCTGTTTGGAGTACTCTACATTACTCTCATAGGCTTTCTGGAATTGATGGTGCCAAACTGTGGTCCCTGGTCCTTGCTTGGGCAATCTTTAGCCTACCTCATCAAGTTAGCACCCATATTATGGCAAGCTCTTCCAACTAGCCCAAAAATTCTTCTACCTGTGTTATCTGATGTCTATACCCATGCCTGAGTTTCTGACAGATACCCTTCTAGCCCCCCAAGCCATAAATAGCGTATATCTGCTACCAAGACCAGATAACAAAAAAACAACCAAAATTCACCTCTATCAGATATATCCCCTTTGTTTGGCTACTATTAGTCCTTGCCTGCCAAAAAGCTTTAGATGTGGTTTTTAAAGATTGTGTCATAACTGTGCTGTTTTAGCATAGTTATAAGGGGGAAAATGTTTAGAAACTAGATAATGTTCTTTATTGAGAGATAATGATTATATAGTTATTATGAGTCATAGATAGCAGTAACATGATAGTGTTGATCACACAGTGGGATGGTGAAGGGGGTGGCCTGATCCTGGTAATGAGTCAAGCGCCAAAACAAGGTATCCACTGTAGGAGTCATCATTTTTTCATGTTGTTGGATTTGAAAATTCAAGTCAACTTCCTATTCTGGCTTTGAGTGACTGACTAATCAGATTGTGGGTCACAAACCTGCTTACTAAGAACCTTGCTGGGTGGTTAAGCTTGCTGTTTTGACACCTCCCCTGACTGAAGGTTGGCTTCATCTGAGGATAAGTTGTCTGGGAAGTTGTTGGGAGCCTGGGTGCCATATTGTACCAAATGTTGTTCAGTGGCAGGTAAGAAAGTATCCTGCTATCTTTGTCTTGCTTTACAGAGTCTTAGGTGGTTGTGATGGAGCATCTTGTCTTATTTGCGTTTTCAAAGTCCTTGTACAAGGTAAGTTTTGTTTTTGTTTACCTTTAGGATAATAACAGGGCCCACTTTTTCTGGCTTTAAATTACTCTTGTCAGTATTTGTTACCCATACTTTGTCACCAACCTCAAGCCTGTCTTAGATGGGGACAAATGTATTATGAAAGCGTTTTTCTTCTCTTTCTGATTGTTTACTGTTGTCCTGAATGATTTGAGGGTCTGAGAAAGGCAGGACTTTACTGGGCATTTCCAGCTTGGGTCCTAACAGCGCTTGGATGATATTAGGTTGTATACCATAAACCAACTAAAAGGGGCTTTTCCCAGTGGATCTGTTCACACAGGTCCGGAATACAAGCAATGCAGTCAGGAGCTGCTTGCACCAATCCTCAGGTCTCCCAGCAGTGAGCTTGGCCAGGGCCTGCACAAGACTGTCGTTAAGCCACTCCACATGTCCATTGACCTGAGGATGGTAGGGTGTTGTCACTGTGTGCTGGACCCTGTTCTTGGTGAGGTATACATTGGTGTCTCCAGAGGTAAATGATTTGCCTCCATTAGTTATCAGGAGTTCTGGCTTTCCAAACTTACTGATGATTTCCTTTCCTATGAACTGACACACGTCATTGCCTGTGTGAGTTATCACTGCTTGCACCACTGGCCAGAAAGTGGCAAAGCTGATAGCAGTGATGATGTATTTCTTTTCATTGTTCTTCCCTGACATGGGTCCCACAATATCTAGGGCCCATACTTTGAAGGGTAGTTGTGAACAAATAGGCAGTACAGACTTAGGTGGGGTGTCACTTCTTGCATTCTTTTGCATACCTTGCATTAGTCTAGGACTTTCTGGACATTCCAGTATAGGGTTGGCCACTGTCAAGGATCTGAATGTACAAGTATTCTGGCTACTGCTAACCCACTTAACATCCAGTCATTGCCCAATTTGGTGCCCTCCCAATATACAGTTTGACATACTGAAAATAGCAACCAAGCAATATCACATGACTGTCCAAGTATCCAGTGACTTGAACCCATCCCACACATGACCAACCCCTAGGTTTGATCCAACTAAGTCTCCACCACAGCTAAAGCTATATAAGTCTAAAGTATTATCTAATAAAATATACTTCTCTTCTTTCTCAATTCCATATTTGAAGCTTCCCCAAAAGGCGCTCCTCATCACTGGTAGCAGCTACAGTTTTTTGACCACACCCATGAAAGAGAAAATGACTGACCAAAACCTGCCCACCTTTGCTCATGTACTCAATCAGGCCACATCCCAGGAGACCTGGAAAACGTACTTCCGCACCCATAACATTGACAAAGATATTCCTAGTGGATGCATTGTATTCAAAGGTCTGGTCATGCCCAAAGAATGCATCAAGATAATTCAATAAAGTTGCTCTCTTCAACCACAAACAAACGCACAACCACCTATCACAGGTGAAGTTACCAACACCAAATACATTGGTATTGACAAGTTCATTGGTAAAAACAAAGAAAACGTCATCAACTGGCTAGATCACTCAGCTGCTAAACTCTGCGCCAGCCACATCCCTCATGAAATAGGGGTCCAGGAAGCCAGCAAGCGCCTGTACAAGGCCACAGCTAACTGGTTTGCCACCTGGGTTGGCTCACAAACTGACAACCAGCTTGACAACTGGGAAGAGTTCAAAGCGGACATCACGCACAATTTCTGCGTCACCAAATCCCTCCAAGACATTGCAATACAGCTCAGTGATCTTCCTCAGAAGACCACTATCACAGCTTATGCCAATGAATTTGAGGAAATACACTACAAAATCCAAAATCCAAAATCCAGCGCAAGCTGACAATGTACACACCAGATCCTTATTCATAAACAGAATGAAACCCTCTGTTGCTGCCCTCATCCACCCAGAGGCCAACACCTCCATACCTGCGCTCATTGCAGAAGCCAAACTTGCAGAAAAACGCGCAAACATGGAATATGCTGCATGCAACGGCAATCACTCCTCAAACAGCAATGGCAGGAAACTCCAATGTCAAAAAACGCCAAAACACCAATCATAGCAACGGCAACTCCAATTGCAATAATGGAAATTGCAGCCAAAGCGCAAACTGCTCCTGTCCCAAGAAAGAGGACAGCACTAAAGTAAACAATGCTGAATTAGCAATCCACTATGAATCTGACCCCACATTCTCTGACCTCAAAGGTCTCAAAACAGGGGAAAAGGGAAAAGAGGAGGGGGAACAGGCTTAAGTGCCCCTGTCTCCCCCCCAATCTGACAAGAAACTGTACCAAGGCACAAACTTTGCTGCTCGCATCCCATGTGTCCCACAATCCTCCATTTTTCTGAACATAAAAATTAAAGATCACTCATAACTTATTGTCTACCAATGCACTTACAAATCACATACACATAAAATTTTATTTGACTCTGGTGCACAACACACCATGGTTAGCAAACCATTTGTAACCAAGTACAAAATAACAGTTGTTAAATCCAACTTCAAATACGCCAGAATGGCAGACAAATAAAAGGTTCTACTCAAAGGCAAAACAACTCCCTTCAGAATTGACCTCCAAGGCATACAAAAATCCATCAAAGGAATTGTCATGAACAACATAAACTACAAAATTTTAGCAGACATGGACTGGTTCACCTGAGTGAACCCCAGTGTATGTTAGAAAACAAAAACCATGACCATCAAATGCAATGGAGTCAATTTAAATATCCTCAAAGAACCTAACAACCTCATTCTAAGAGACACAGTATTTGTCCAGGTCATAAACCAAGATGATTCAGAACATCTAACCAAAGACAGTACCCTCCACATAATGAGGTACACCAAATTTAATAATATACAAACACAAAAGATCCAATGCCCAGAACTTGCGGCACTCCTAAACAAATACACTCATGTATTCAAGGAAGAACTCACAGAGTTACCCCCCAAACAAGAGGTCAAACATGGCATTGACCTGTGTAAAGCCATGCCTAAACCTGCACCTCTCTACAGACTCTACCACATGGAGACCCAAACCCTCAAAATCCATATTGAGGACAACCTATCCAAAGGATTCATTTGCCCGTCTGAATCCCTGTGGAGGGCAGCAGTGTTCTTTGTAAAAAAAGGGAAGGCACTCTTTGCCTAGTACCTGTCTACAGAACACTAAATGCAAGCACATTAAAGAATAAATATCCCATTCCAATCATAGAGGATCTGTTTGCAAGACTCTATGGAGCTAAATTTTTCTCTAAAATTGACCTCACCTCAGGTTATAACCAAGTTGAAGTAAAAGAAAAGGACATTTCAAAAACTGTAATCTGTACACAATTTGGATCCTTGAATGTAAAGTAATGAACTTTGGGATGACTTGCTGCCTGGCAAGCGGCCTGCGTAAAATTGGCTAGGATTGAACAGAACCAATCCAACCTGGCCTGCCTTCAGGCCACTCTCTTTGGCAATTAAGGGCAAGCAGCCCACCAAGACCTTTATTGCCATGTAAAAGACTAGGAGCGCACAGAAGACTCTATCTGAGGTTTTTGAAAAAGGCACATCCCATACCTCAAAGGAAGGGGTTCTTTCCGCAACACATGCTTTCTACAGCAGCCTATACGCCTCAGAAAGGGAACCAAATCCTGCAGCCCTCAGGAAATGACTAGAGGTGGTTCTGGAAACTCCTGAAATGAAAGATCTTGACTGCCCTATTAAAATGGAAGAGCTGGAAGAAGCCATTCACATGGCACCAAAACAGAAAGCCCCTGGGCCTGATGGGCTGCCATATGAATTCTAACGTCACCATTTCACCTTCTTCAATACAGTTCTTTTGGACGTGTTTAACGCAGCCCTAAGAAATGGGTCTACCATACCAGGTGGTGGCAATGGCCTGACAGTTCTTCTTCACAAGAAAGGATCACGAGCAGAATTTAAGAACTGGTGGCCTATCACACTCCTTAACACCAATCAGAAGATATTTTGCAAAATTCTGGTTGCCAGGATGTGCAAAATAATCCCTCTGGCTACACACCCTAATCAACACAGATTTACTCCGGGCTGCAATATTGCCAACAATGTGAACACAGTCACAAATATACTGCAAGACAAATCACAGAATGGTATTGCTATCTTCCTGGATCAAGAAAAGGCATATGATAGTGTATCATGGCCATACCTTGATGCATGTCTCTCAGCCCACTTGGTCCCTGAAACCTTTAGGGCCTGGTTGAGATCTCTTCTACAAGAATCACCCATCCAAGTGGCAACAGCTCATGGGGAGACAGAAGAGGTCTTCCAATCCCAAGGCCTCTGTCAAGGAGACACTCTTAGCCCTCTCCTATACAACCTGGCTATTGACCATGGATACACCACCTCAGCACCAAACTGTTGGTCCTGCAGATCCATGGGCAAGACCCATTCACAATCAAGGCCTTTGCCAATGATTGCGTTGTAGGACTGGTATCCAAAAGCAATGTGTCCATATTTACAAAAGCACTTAAGGACTACTACAAACTCTCACAGGCTAAAGTGAACACCAACAAGTACCAGGCCATCATCATAGGGAGCCCTGGCTTCAGCCCCCCTCTTGCCATCAAGCCAACCAGAGACCTGGTGCACCATCTGGGCACATGGGTCAAGGTGGGAGGTTTTGTCACACATGTAATAGAATCAGGCATCCTCAGTGCTGTCTCCTGGTCCATTTCCTCCTGGCAATGCAACCTGGTGACCCAGATCAGCAGGGTCCAACTTTTAAACATGCTGGGCTACTTAAAAGTCTGGTACACTGCCCAATTCTTCCCCCTATCCCAACAGTTCTTCAGGAGCCTCAATAAGATGGTTCAACACATGCTTTGGAGACCAGGCACATAGCCAATTACCACCACAAAGCTGATTGGCAACAAGCTTAGGGGTGGACTGGGTTTATGTGATGTCTGCCAGGCATCAGATAAGATCTTTGGACAAACAATGTCTATGGTACTCTCCACCCATGTGACAGAACCCCACTTGAACAATGCCTTTAGGACACAATGGGCCAAGGCTCTGGGTCTAAACCCAGCTCATAAGCAACACACCCTCAACAACTGGTTATCAAGAGTAACAACCAAAAGAGGCCCCCAAGGGATGGAAGCCTTCTGAAAAGCAATGCTATCAACATATAAATAATATTAGAGCATCAGCTCATTCAGACCTGTAGCCGCCCATAGAGGAAGGGCTGGACTGGTATGGCGCGCAATGTTCATGGGCCTTCTTGCCCACCCTGGGGCACCCATTCCAGAACCCTCAAGACCAGTGGTGATCCCAGAGATTTTGGAGGTACTTCCACATAACAACACAAGCCTCAAGGCGATCCTGTTCTGGTGGTACTGCCACAAGGACATGATCAACCTCAAAATGCAGACAAGCACATGGAAGGTTCTCCGCAGGGTATACCGTACAGCTGACTGCGGCAACTGCCCAAAACCCACCGGCAACAGATGCAGGGCAAACAAAACTGTAACACACAGGTTCTTTGAATGTCCTCAGAGCATAAGAGTATGGCAGGCAGCCTGCGCAATTCTCCGGCTGGCACGCCCATACCCCACACCCATGGAGGGGCTAGAAGTAGACTGGTTTTTCATTGACACCCCCTCCCACACTCCTGAGTCCTTCAGGGCAGCAGTATTCCACACCGCATTGTGGGTTATTCACTCTGCTGTCATCAAATCCTTTGTTGCCACTACACATCCAGCACATGCCCCAAACTCCCTCATAGCGCACAAACTTGGATGGATCATAAGCCAGGTCTTCTTTGGCAATACATCCAGTACATTGTGCAGGGAGCTAGCAGAAGAGTGGTCATCGATCCCTGGCTTGATTCTCTTTCCAGAGCAAAAACAGGCCGCATTTGTCCTTTCAGAAGTGGTCAGATGCCCCATGCCCCCCTCCTTCCCCTCAAGGTTTTTCTCTGGGCCCTCCGGTTTCCTTGTCCCCTCCCCCTTAGACCGTCACTTTTGTTTTTCTTGATTATTAATTTATGGCCATATGGGCCTTTTGTACCAGTCAGAGATGTCTGGGCTTGAATAAATGAACTTTGGGATGACCAACGCTCCCACAACGTTTGTCACTATGATGAACCAAGCGCAAAACAGCCTCTCAAATACATTATGCTACCTTGACAATACCATTATATTCTCAAAAACAAAAGAGGAACACCTTACACATGTCCAAAAGACACTTGATTGACTTGCAAAGCACAAACTCTACATCAAGCCTAGTAAGTGCTAATTTATGGAAAAGGAACTCCTTTTCTTGGGCCACATTGTCTCAGATGGTGGCATCAAAGCAGATCCAGACAAAATAAAAGCCGTAAATAACACACAATGCCCAACCTCCGTTAAACAAGTTAGATGCTTTCTTGGAATGGTAGCTTACCTAAGAAAATGCATCAAAGACTACAGAAAGCTCACCACACCAATCAATGACTTAACCAAGAGGAATGCCAAAAAGAAATTCATCTGGATACCAGAATGGGACAATAATTTCCAACTATTAAAACAAGCTTTGATTGAAGCACCAATCTTGCAATACTCTAATAACAACAGGTGCTACAAGCTCAAGTCAGATGTCAGTGAAACTGCCATTGGAACAGTCCTACACATCTGCCAGCCAGGGCAGCAAGACTTCCTTCCAATATGTTACAAAAGCAGAAGGCTAACCAACACTGAGCAGAGATACCCAATACACAATAAAGAATTGCTAGCAATATATCTGTCAGGGACCCACCTTGAGGGGAATAAGCCCCCAAGTTGGTGAGCCAAGGCCCCTAAATTAAGCCCTGTAATGGCTGAACTGATGGGCACAGTAACTATGGCAAGGTGGCCCAAGTGACCTAAGTATGCAAATCTTCCCATCAGGGAGCTGAAACAACCCAAAAGATAGTATCCTATCATGTACAACAACAGATAGAATGAAGCGTGAGGCTGTACCAACAAGGGTTTGGCAGGTGGAGGATTAGAATAGCGGTCATAGTGGAACTTCTGTTCCCAATGACCAGAGGGATACTTGAACCATCTGTTGGCCAAGGACTCCTTCTGATGGGCATCATTGGGTGAGGAGTTTTACCAGTCAATAGTGGGAGTGGGATTCTCAAGACCTTTTACTGTTGTAAAAAGGGAGACTAGAAACCACCACAGGAAATAAATTCCCTTCATGGCTTCAAATAAGCTACTAAGAAATAGATATGACAAGATAGGATAAGTAATATTCTTTATTGTTGGAACAGAGAGAAATGATAAGAATAGCTCACTTAAATACCATCACAATGAAGGCTGACACATTTGAGTGGCATTTTGAGAATAAGAGGGATTTTCATGGACCTGAGATCAAATTAATACCTTGTCTCAAATACTGATAGAATTGGAACTTAATAAAATAAGTTGTTATAAGATTGACACAGAGGAAACAGTGATGAGCCAATCAGCTGTAGATAATTAAGCGGGTTGTGTTAAAGTGACCGCTTAAAACTAAGTACGGAGCTTGGCTCACATATAGAATAAATTGATTCCAGAGCGGCAAGGAAGACAGCTGCAGCCAATCAGATTGCAAGCGGTAAGTGACATTGTTGATTGTGTTAATAATCTTTTCAAAGTTCAATTCAAAAGCCAGAGCAAAAATCAAATGAGTAAAATCCATATATAAAGGTAAACTAAGTTGAAAAGTTAATTCTGTACTAACATTGGGTCTTTCTTTAGGGTTCAGAGTTTGAAACCTGTTGAACTCATTGTTCAAATAAACACTGGACTCCATTTCTTTGTTATGGTGTTGTTTTGAAAAGGATTTCAGGCCCAGATTTCCAATAAAGTTAATGTAGTCAGGGGAAGAATCCCTGACAATATCACACATGCAAGAAATGGAGATGTTACCTAGAAGTACATTTAAACGTCCAAGTAATAAATGACCATATATACTTAACCTATTTTAAAACTCAGAGCATACTTGCATGGCAACAAGCCAAATGGATGTCCCTGCTGGAGCAGCTCAATTTGGACATCCAATACAAAAAGGGGGCTGATCTTGTCACGGCTGTTGCTCTCTCTAGGCTATGTCAGCCAAGATAGGATCATCCTGACCACCTGGACCCTGACTGGTCAAACCTATATAATGATGAGTATAAAACCAAAGGGAAAGACCCCTCAACACATCAGCTAACCCACAATATATTAGTAAGGAACAAAAAATATTTCCATGTATCAAATGGCACTGTATACCAAATCATTAATGAAAAACATGTTCCCTACATCCCACTTTCACAAAAAGTTGACACCATATTAAGACATCATCATCTAATAGGACATACAAAGGCTAAAAACCTATACCTCACGTTAAAAGAGATAGTATGGTGGCCCAATCTCAAACAAGATATAATTGATATTCTGAAAAAGTGCACAGTGTGCAAGAAATATGCCAGCACAAAGGCTCCCCAGCCAACAGTTAACCCAATACCTGACCCTGGAACATTCAAGGTTTGGGGACTAGACATAGTGGGCCCCTTCTCAGAAACTAAGACAAATCAATGTTTCCCAATTGTAGCCATTGAATTTGCTACACGCTGGCCCATCTGCTGGGCAACAAAGGACCATAAAGCAGAAACATTAAACTAATTCATTAACAAAGCAATAATATATGACTACAGCACTCCAGACTACATCATAACTGACAGAGCAACAGAGTTATCAGGTCACATAGAAAAAACTATTTAAAATCCAAAAACATCAAACATTCTACAACCTTGCCCTACAGGCCACAGGCCAACAGCAGAGTTGAACGCCTAAACAGCAGCCTTATCAGAACCCTTGAGAAAATAATGGATGACAAAGACAAATACACATAGCCACTATAAATGAAACATGCATTATTAGTATCCCGGGTCTGCACCAATCAAGGGACATGCTACTCACTGTTTGAACTAATATACAGATAAAAACCAGAGATAATTACCTGCAACAATCAACCATATGTAAATATTTCCCTGGGAAACCCCCCCACAGTAGAACAAGTACTAACTCTACAACACATACACCTCAAAGCTAAAATGGCAGAAACAAAAAGGCTCAAAGCACAAAAGATAACCTCTACAGAGGAACCACTCCTCATCAACTCCCCCGTCTGGGCCCTGGCTGGAAACAGAAAAAAGCTATACTCAGTAAACAGGGGACCAGGAAGAATCATCAAGTACAGACCAGATAACAACACCTATCTGGTGAAGTTCCAAGGTTCCAAAGGCCAAGCCATCAAGAAATACCACAGAGCCTGTCTCCGCCTTAGCAAAGGAGAACACTTGACCCAACTGGTACCAACTATCAAACAACTCCAGGAGCATCAGGCAGCAGCTGTCAAGACAAAGACCCCTCCTGATTTACCAGAGTAACCCCTTAAGGGGAGTGTGTCAAGGATATGGATGTACAAGTATTCTGGCTACTGCCAACCCACTTAACATCCAGTTATTGCCGGATTTGGTGCCCTCCCAATATACAGTTTGACATACCGGAAATGGAAACTAAGCAAAATCACATGAATGTCCAAGTATCCAGTGACTTGAACCCATCCCACACATGACCAAAACCTAGGTTCAATCCAAAAAATCTCCGCCACAGCTAAATCTATATAAGTCTAAAGTATTATCCAATAAATTATACTTCTCTTCTTTCTCAATTCCATATTTGAAGCTTCCCCAAAAGGCGCTCCTCATCACTACAATGCTTTGTGTTTAAGGAATTTTTTCAGGATTGTCAATTCTTTCCCCCTGGAAACCCAGGCCCTAGAGTGGGATTAAAACCCTGACCCTGAATTGCCATGGGCTGCAGGTCCTATGGACCAAGGGCCAGCCTGCCCGCATTTTCTTGGGACTGAGCCTCCTCAAGCTGAAGCTCCTGCTAAGTCCCAAAGTCAGAATACCAGTGCAGGCCTGGCCATGGTGGTACCTGAGGAGGAGCTTCTCAAATTGCCTAATGAAGCAGATAAAGTTTCTCTGTGAACTTCATGAACTTGAAGTCCTCCTGGGTAACCAATCAAATTCAATTACCAAAGGAAAATGTGGCTTCAGGCCCGACCCCATGACCACTGCCCAAAATCAAGAAAATCAGGTAACCAATCTGGACATTCCAACCAATGAGAGAACACCTAACCAAGGTTTAATTTTGTTACTCCTGCACCCGGGCCACCTGCCCTTCTGCCTGCAGATTTCTTCCCTCCAGATGTTCCCTTTGGCACCATTCATTTCACAGATTACCCTCTGAAACCTGAATATAAGGAATATACCCCAGAAAAAAATCCTTGAATTAGATCCCTTGGCCTTTATACAATAAACAGTTAGATACAACCGTCAAGGCCCGCATGTAAAGTTATGCCTTCCCCTTAGGCCTCCACTTCAACTCCTGCCAAATGATTGGGAATTTCTACCAAATTATTTTTGAATATTTATCTAAAAGATTACTGAAAAAGCCCAAGAAAGGCCATCAATTTAATATTTTGGAATTATTATGAAGATGCCCCTGCCTAACCCACCCAAGAGACACCTCTGGTTAAATATCATGTGCAAGAGCGGCCATGAGCAGTGGTAATTGCATCCAAAGCATATTCCTGATTTTAGTTAGTTCCGCTTTCCTTTTTACTATGTTCATTCAAAATTTGTCAAGATCTTCCTGCCTCAAGAAATGCATTTGTATCCGCTCATATCATTGGTCAATTGGTTTGTGACATTCAATCTACCACCCCAATCCTACCACATCCCTTAAATGAATGCAAGTGTTGTAAAATACCTTGCTTCATCATTCTCTACTCTAATAAAGTTTGAAATTTGTTAGTGAAATCCAGCCATTTGGTTTTTTCTGTTGCTGTTGGTGTTCAGTTGATTCCTTCCCCCCTTTGGCCTCCCAGTAATTGTTGGTCACAACCTTTTGGTTGTTTCTTAAATCACAATTTTTATTTTGGTTGAGAGCTTGGCTTTATTTCCTACTAACCTGCTCCCCAACTCTCACACCGTGAATATTCTCAACACACAAGTTGTTTAGAGGAAAGTTCAACTATCTTCCTGCCTATAATTTCTGTATGGAACCACCTGTGACCCCAAAGTCAATTGTCAGGGTAACAGGCATAGGCAGAGGTATTAGGTGACTCTGGACAAGGTACTGCCAGGCCAGTGGGTAATGCCCACCATAGGATGGGTGCTAACTTGATAATATAGGATATGGATTGCCCAAGCAAAAACCAGGGCCTGGAGTTGGGCACCATAGTGTCTAACATTCCCATCAAAGTAATGTAGAGTACTCTAAACAGTTGGGTAGACGTAGTCTTGGCTGCAGTGGGGGTCTCCATTGGGCAGTTGGGTTGCGGGGTTAAGGGCAGAGTCATGGGAACAAAGTAGGCAGGCAGATAATTGTACTTATCTTTGAGCAATAAGGGTGGCACCTCAATCCTCTTTCCTTTGTGTCCTATGTATTCAGTCTCTCTAGTTCTGGCCAAGGAATTGGCAATGAGGATGGTCTCCAAGTTTTACTCCAAGTAGGCGGGGTTGGGTGGGTATTTGGTAAAATGCACAGGTCCAAAGGGGGCTCCAGGGGGCAGTATAGTGCCTGATGCGGGGTGGCAGGTTGGTCTCTGGAGGGGGTGGTTGCCTGATTGTCTACTTGGCTGGAGTTGAGATGAAAGATCACTAAGACTAGATAAGCTAGGATTTGATCAAACCAAAGGTTCATAAACTTTATTATCAAAAATGATGATATGGTCATCATCATACTGCCAGGGCTTTTATACCATGGGTTTTTGCTTCTTTTCTTTTTGCGGACTTCAGGTCTGGTGAAAGTTCACTGGCAGGGCATGGATCTTGGCTTAGAGTCTTGAGGAAAGCAGATCCAGGCTGTGTCTGCTCTGGTGAACATAAGTGTTAATGCTTTTTCCTGCCACTACTGTTCATCACATCACCTGAGTAGTCAAAGTGTATTACTCATTCTGGACAGAAGACTGGCAGCCACTGGCGGTCATTGGCAGAGCTAGCAGTAGGTTTTGTTTAAACCTTCTCTAGGCAAGCTACAACTTCATCATAGTTCTGGGTCTTGGGTGGCACATGATTAACAGCAATCTGGCGACCCTTTGGGGAATCATCCTTAAGAGTCTGGTGGGTCTCAGAGTAATTCAACAACTTGGGTTTACAACTCAATGAGTTGACGTGTTTCTGTCATTCCTGAGTGACTCAAGTTGCCTTTAGATGGTCAGAGTTTGATTCCCAGGTCTCTAATGTTGATTTCAAACTTTCAGTCTTGATATTTGACAGGCCGGCGGATTTCCATTCCTCCTGGTTGGGGCAAGGCATCATTGGCAGTCCAGGATTTAGCCCAACTGGCAGTCTGTCTGGCTCCTGTCCCTCCTGGTTGGTGACAGGTGTCTCCTAAAGACCAGGGTTTGATTCCTGGGGTTTCAATATAAGTATTAAAATCTCATTCATGACACCAATGCCTGCCTCCTCACCTAACCTCCCCTATGACCATACTGGCAAGCTGTTTGGTATTGTGTACATCACCCTCACAGGGGTGATTGACACTATAATCCTGGCTGCTAGCCCTTGGTCCTGGGTGGGGAAGTCCTTCTGGTACATTTTTAAGTTGGCTCCTATCTTGTGGTGGGCTTTGTCTGCAAAAAGCTCGTCCTGAGTAATCCCTGAAACCAAAGGGCTGGCTTCCTGAGACTGGATCCCTAAAAAATCTGTAGAGATTGCGGCTTTTGATATGTACTAGGTCTCTGTGGGAACGTAGGATGGTGTCTACTTGCCAATGTGTAGGGATTTAAGGAATGGTGGTCCTCTTGGTCATTTTGAAATTCAATGTCCTGTATATGTCTGAACATAGGTGTTCATTATTGATGACTGTTTCTTTTGTGATGTAAGTGGTCCCAGGAGAGAAGCCTTCATCCTTTGTTTGGAGTACCAGGAGAGGCCAGTCTGGGTTGAGCCCATTCTTGCATCTTGTGGCCCTAACATACAGGCAGAAGAGTGCATCTGCCATGGCAAGCTCTGGCTCAGGTTTGTACTGTATGATCATATTGAGCCTTTCTAGGAGCTCCATCCAATGTGCTTGTTGGCAGGAAATGTTTGTCTGAGTTTTAAAGTATATGAGCAATTTGTGGTTGGTTAATGCTGTGAATTCCTCCAGGCTTTCTAAGTAACAACGCCATTTGACCAGGCAGTGTCAATTGCCAAAAATTCTTTGTCATGTATGGGGTATTGGAACTTGCTGTCTGTCAGTTTATGTTACTCATAGGCTATGGGCAGGAAGTTGCCATCATTGTTCTTGATTTGTAGTACTCCCCCAACAGATGTGTCAGAGGCGTCTGTTTCCATTTGATATTCCCCATTGATTTTGGGGTATTGTAGGATGGGTGCAGTTGTGAGCTTCTCTTTAAGACGTCTGAAGCAAAGGTCACATTGGGGGTCCATAAAAAATTGTATTTATTGCCAGTTATGGCAGAAAGAGGTGTAGTCAGGATGCCACAGTTAGGGATGAATCATTGTACATAGGCAACCATTATAAGGAACATGCAGAGTTCTGATTTGTTCTTAGGAGGTGGCATCTTGCAGATGGTCTGGATTTTCTGGTTGTCAGGCTTAATGCCATTCCTTGATACTACATGTCCCAGGAAGGGTAACTGTTTGCGGAAAAATTAGCATTAGGAAGGCTTAGCTAGAAGATTGTGTTGTGCCAGGGTAGCAAAGACTTCTTCCAAGTCCTTGTGGTGTTGGTCTAACAAGGGGCTGTAGACAATGATGCTGTCCAGATATACTAGGGTATGCTTGCCAACGTAGGGGGCAAACATCTTGTTCATAAAGGTCATAAAGATTGACAGAGCGTTTGTAATCCTAAAGTTGAGCACTACATACTTATATGACCTGTACTTATTGCAAAGGGCCGTTTTGGTGATGTTGTCCTCTTTGATGTAGATTTGGTTGTATCCTGAAGTTGGGTCAATATTGGAGAAGACAGTTGCTTGTCCCAAGGCGTTGAAGAGATTTTCAATAAGTGGGAGCAGGTAAAAAATTATTGATGATGACTTTGTTGAGGGCTTAGTAATCTGTGACTAATTGAAGTGTACTATCTTTCTTTGCTACAAAGAATACAGCAGCACCAAAGGGAGACTGTGAGGGGCATATAAGTCCTTTTTCCAACGCCTCCTTGAGGTAAGCACATAGGGTGTTGTCTTTGTTTGGGGTGAGTTGGTAGATGGGTTGCGCCTTAGGTACAGCTTCCTTAAGTTGGATGGAGTGTTGTATGTGTTTCTCTGATGGCAACCCTGGTAGAGCCTCTTTGAAGATTTATGGATGACGTGCTACAATTTTGCAATCTTGGAGGTAGTGGTATCCTGGTGGTCCTTGAAATGTAAGATCTTGTACTGGCAGGAGTCCCAGTCAATTTCCTTGAGGTTTTCCTTTTTGTCCAGGGTTTCTGTAATGTGTACAAAGATGTGGTTGCACAGGAACTGGTCCACTGAGTCAGTATAGATCTGGTGGTTGATACCTTTACACTTGATGGTCAACACTGAGGTCACCCAGTCTACATGGGGATTATTTCTTTTCAACCATTCCAGTCCCAGCACAATTTTAAATTTAGGAAAATCAATGACAGGTCCCTAGATGGTGGAATTTAGGTTCTCTAGCATGACAGAGAAGGGGGCAGTTTCCCTTATCATGACAATGTGATATTTGTCAGCTAAAACCATGTTCTAATCTGCAAAGGATTAGTGGCTAGCTTGAACTTGTCTACAAAGCTGCTGTTGACTAGGGTTCAGTCTGCACTTGAGTTCAGGAGTGCTGAGCCTGTGTAACTGCAAAAGCGGAAAGGATAGGACATCAGTTTATTTGGATGTCTTTCAATGGTATAAATTACTGGGTCTTCTGAGGGCACTTGGATTATTGGGCACTGGTTCAAGTCCTTGGGGAAGTACTCATTGTTGGGCAAGTCAGGAGTTGTGCAGGGAGAGCTTGGATTGTTTAATGCTCTCCCTGGGCCTTTCCTTTGTCTTGTTTGTCTTGTGTGGCAGTGATACAGGAGTGGGTACAATTTGACTTTCTGTTGTTTCTGTGCCCATTCAAACCTGCGGATTTGTGGTTCAAGTTTTTATTATTCCCATGAGGCAGACAATTGAAGCGTCCAGTTGAGTGAGAATCCTTGGATTGTTCCTTTTTCCAGTTTGCACCTTGTGAAGAGCATTGTACGTTTGTTCTGCTTTCTCTGCCTCTCAATATAGACTTTGAAAGTTGGTCACCTGTTCCAGGTTTACATGTCTCATTACATGCAACTTGAGTGTGTTGTAGTACATGAGATGAGTAGCTGGGGTGTCAAAGGCCATATCTGAGGGGGTGCATAGTCAAAGCTCCTTGTATGCTTGGGTAAGCTCTTTCACCATGCCTTTCTGGGTGAGCTTTCACTTGGGATATAATTGTAAGTGTGGTGTTCATCAGCACAAATCTTGACAGGAAGTCCTGCTTGAAGGTGTCCCAATCTTTCTTGGTATGGTATTCATGCCACTTGTTGCACCAGATGTCAGCGTCATGTGTTAACCAAATAGAGATCTCTGAAATCCAGAACGTTGTGGGAATTCCATTTGGGCTAACTTTCTCTGAGAAGATTGAATTAATGTTGTGGCGTTGTTATCATTGGCTTCAGCAAAAGGTTCCAAGGCAGCGCTACAAAGTCTCTGGGCTACGTAAGCTGGCATAACACTTTAATCAGTTGCTTGAGAAGTAATGGCAGGTTCTTGAAAGAAACATTGTGCCAACAAGGCGTTGAAGACAGAGTGCAGGATCACCATGTCCAGGTAGAGGAAAAAACCATCAGGTATTTCTGTTCCAGGTGTGTATGGTGTCCAGTCTAGCAGGAGGCCAGTCATGATTCTATCAAGGATTTGTTGACCACGTCAAGTACAGGCAGCAGGAAGAATTTTGCAAGATAAGGTAGGATGGAGAGCCTACATGTGCTAACAATGACATAACTGTGCTTTTTTTAGCAGAGTTACAAGGGGGAAATGTTTAGAAACTAGATAATATTCTTTATTTAGAGATAATGATTATATAGTTATTGTGAGTCATGAATAATAGGAACATGATAGTGTTGATCATACAGTGGGATGGTGAAGGGGATGTCCTGATCCTGGTAATGAGCCAAGCGCCAAAACAAGGTATCTATTGTAGGGGTCTTCATTTGTTCATGTTGGATTTGGAAATTTGAGTCAACTTCCTAGTTTGACTTTGTGTGACTGGATAATCAGATTGCGGGTCACAAGCTTGCTTACTTGGAACCTTGCTGGCAGGCCAAGCCTGCTGTTTTGAAAATTGTGTAGAACTAGTTGGTGTGATATAAAAGATCATTGATAGAGCTTGCAAGACACAGGTATATTGGATCTGATTAGCTGGACATCTAGCTAATTTACAACATTGGTGCTGTAGTGAGTTGCTTCTGGACTAGTGCTCAATCAGCAGGTGGGTTGGGACTGGTCCAAAAGCAGCTTGCCGCAGCATCAACAGGACACAATGGCAAGGATATTTCTGATAAAGGTATCAGTGTCCAGGTACTGGAATCTCAGTTGTGGCGGGTTATTTTTGAAATGCTTGGATCTAAACTGGGCTCCTGATCTGCATGAAGTTTACCATCAAGGTTTTGGATTCAGGTTGCAATAACTTCTTTAGCCCCTCAATAGTAGTTTTTACTAGTGAAAAATAAAATAAGCAATGGTTTTTTGGGGTTCTATTAAATTGAGCGGGTTTAAAGAGTTGAAAATAGAAAGGGGGTTAAATCCAGATGCATGCTACAATAAACATAATTGGTAGGTAAGAATAATAAGAAATACAGGTTATTCTTGCAACTGAACTAATTGTAGTTTTATATTTGAAAATATAGATAACAGTCCAGGGGGGATGGTAAAGGTTTAGGATACAATGATAGCTTTATTAGTAAATGAAAGTTATTAAGCAGTAAAATAAAGCCACTGGGCCACAGTGGGTGGAATAAACTTAGTTTGGTTTGGTTTTTGGTAATATGTTGAAGGTATTTGGTTGGAATTGGCACTGCTCCTTGTTAGAAAGTATTGTCCTGTATTTTGACAAGTAAGGCAGGCATCAGGAATATTCCTGACACTTTTAGTTGTGTAATCAATAAACTGTCACCCGCCACCAACGTGAAGGCGCCTGCCACCACTGAGCAGATGTCTGCTGTCAACGTTCAGACATCCGCTGTCACTGAGCAGACATCTGCCACCATAAAGCAGATACACACTGCTACCATGCAGAAGCCCGCCGCCACCAAGTGGTCACCTGCTGTCAACATGCAGGCACCTGCCGCCACCAAGCAGATGTCCACCGCCACTGTGCAGGCCCCTGCTGCCACCACGCAGAAGCCTGTCACAACCAAGCTGTTGCCCACTGTCAACATGCAGGCACCCGCCACCACCAAGCAGACATCTGCCGCCACCGCGTAGGCCCCCGCCGCTGCCAAGCAGATACACACCGCCACCACACAGAAGCCCTCCACCACCAAGCTATTGCCTGCTGCCAACACGCAGACACTTGCTGCCATAAGCAGATGCTCACCGCCACTGCACAGGCACCCACCACTCTTACCAGCCTGTCAGGATATGCCCTAACACATCTTGTGTTACAGAAATGCCTTGGGAAAACTCTACTGTTCTCCACAATTCCAATGCTAGTTTGATGACTCTCCTAGCTGCTCTTGACAATGAGTTATGGCTTTTTAAAGTTTGGCCGCCAGCTAAACTTCCTAACCAGTGCAAAGTGACAAAAATATGCAACCAAGGCACAAGAATTGATGCAAATCTTAATTCAAGCATAACTCAGCAACCACTGGACGGATTTGGACGTCCAAAAACGCATTTTGAAGCCAAACACCAGGAGAGTTGATCTGTGCTAATTTTAGACAAAACACGGATGCAAAGCCCGATGTGTGGGATTTTGCAAAGAAACATGAGTCATGCTGTTCAGAAGATGCCCCAAAACCCCAGCCTGATGCCACCAGCAGAGGCCCTAAGACTGTCTAGAAGATTTAGGAAGATTCTAAAAAATCTAATGAAATGGTATATAAAGGTGTTGCTCACAATGATCCCCTTGTGATCATTCTAAGTTAGCCTTGAAATAAAGATTTAATTTAGTTTGATTTGAATATTAAGTTCAGTCAGATGGAAACCAGTCAAGACCCTCTGGGCCCTGACACAGCCCCACCTGCAAGCCATCCTCAAACCATGCACCCATGGGCCAGCCTGTCAGCCATCTGCCAGCCTTTGCCCTCCCATGCCAGCAGGCCAGTCCCCATCCACTCCTTTGGGAAATAGCCAGATTGGGAAATCAGGAAAGGCAATTTCCCCAAAGCCAAACTTGGGAGGGACTGCTGCCCAATTTGGGAGCCTACCAAATGAGGAATGGACTGAAAGGCTATCCAACAATGGAAATCATGCACCAAATTCAGTAAATGAATTTGGATGCATGAAGAAGACCAAACTTGCACTATGCCAATGCAAACTTGGATCCAGCCAAACCTTCTCAATTGCCAGTCACCCAAGCCAATCCAGAAAAGGGAATAACAGATGCAACTCAGACTCTTGGTTCCCCAATTCTATGCTTTCCAATAATCATGCCTTGCAGGTCCATTAGTATAAATAAAGACAAACCCCTCAATGATAGTTTGTGTTATCATTGAGTGAATATCCTCCTCAATATTATCACATTAATCAACCCTTTACCCATGCTAAGCAAGTAACCTTACTAAACCCATTAACCCTCCTCAAGTCAGAAGATAAACTACATCATCTTCACAGCTGTCTTGACAGCTTACCTTGGGATAGGGGGCCACCAGTCAACCAATGCTCAGTTTGGTCCTGAACCACAGGGATCAAAAGAGATATCATACAATGAGCCAACTCACCTCAACTCAATGGTTTTGAACCTGTGGACACCTCTGGCGTCATCTTGCCCAACTCCCAACTTGGCTACTTATGTGATCCCCACAGCTATGCTACTGTACCTTGCTGTCAGCCTTAGACAATGCAACATCCCTGCCAAAGCCTTCCATCAGGCAGTAAACTTCTATCCAATTGTCTACGCCTTGAACGGCTTTGAGCTGCCTAACCTGCCATCTTATGTTACTAAAGTTTTACCCTCAATACTTGGGTATTAAAGCAGGAGGCTCAATTTTGTTAGATACAGCATGAGAACTCCTTGAGTGCCTTTGTTTATTCTAAGGTACATTGTAAGGCAAGGTATTGAACCTGGTTGCAACACTTGGGGGCTATCAAGTTTTATTCATAAACCAATTTGGCTGATTGTGGACAGATGGATACTCAGATCAATCATTTAAGCTCTGGCAGATGAAACTACAGGATGGGTGATGGACCTCTTTGTGTCAGGAGTGGGGTTGGGGCGGATAAAGAAAGCAATAGCTACAGAATTCCAATACAGTAGTTTTAAAATCTATGGCAACAAACGAAATGAACTCAGATTTGAACAAAATGAATTCAGATTTAAGCAAAATTGAAATGAACCCAAATCTATTGTAAATCAATCTAAATTCATTTATTTTAGTTTCATTTTAATCTGAGTTTTTTTGTTTAAATCTGGATTGTTTTTGCTTGTTGCCATAGCTTTTAAAACTACTGTAATCGGTGTGCCTGAATTGCTGCCATTCAGGAAAATTGGATCCCCTAATATGGGGATCCAAAATTTCTATACTGGATTTGAGAAGAGAACATACCCTTTCTCTAGAATCAGGTACCATCTTCTTGGCATCAGCTGGGAAATACAGGCTGAAACCAAGAGAGTGGGGCAAGAGTAAAAAAAATTAATTTTTAAACAATCTTATGACCTATAAATTTATATCTCTTTTTTGGCTTTGAAAATTTAAATGCAACATGTCTTGTTCTATCCATCAAAGCATATAATTTAATCCAAAACAGATCCTCTGCCAGCAGTAAAATTCTGGCCCTAATTCCGGAAAACTGGTTGGCTCCAATTTTTATGAAATTGGAACCAGATTTGGTCTGTCTGGCTGCTTTATTATAAAGCAGCCACTGTTTCAGATAGGGCTATGTTGGATTTGAGACAGTGGCTTCTTTTTTAAAAAGGAGCCACTTGTCTCAAATCTGGAGAGAATTCTGGAAAATTGTCTAGTGTACAAATTTTCTGGAATTGTTTCTCTATATAACTACAGAAGAATTTTTCTGGATCTTATTTTTAAAATAAAAAATATAATTTTTTACTTTCTGCTCTTAAAAAATAAAAAAAACTTGAATTCAAAATTTAAGATCTTCTTCAAAATTTAATTTTTATTATAAATATATATTTAATTAACTAAGATTCTGGAAAATAGAAAGCCTTACAAGGCCTTTTTTTTAAATTTTAGATTCCCCCAGTCTAGGGGAATCCAAAAGAAGATTACAGGGAAGGGAGGATGGGACAATTACGGCATTTGCAGTAATTGTCCCTTTTTTGGCTGACACAGCCCTAGTTTCAGATATACCATACCCCTAATCAGGAGCACCCCTAAAGCATGATAATTGAATCCAGCTGGTTGGTATGCATACTGAAAGTATTGGAGGAAAACTCACAGCAATGGCTATTTTCCAAGAGTATAGAAAATTGTAATGATCAAGCCTTATAGTTATAATAGTTGTTAAACAATCAAGCTTATGGCAGTATATGATTAAGCTCAGGTTATCTCAACTATTAGAATTCTAAAAATCAATTTCTAAAAGAGGTATAGCCAGTCAGTATATCTAGGATAGCTTTTAATGGAAGCATGTGTTACAACAGCCGAAGCGTTTAGAACTTAGCGTTCATAAATTTCGCCACCTTGATAGATTGGCGCATACCTAGATCCAACATGATCTCCTCAGACCCGCCTGGGATTGCGTAGGCACGGACTTCGCGGTAGAGACGTTCAACCTTCTCACCTTGTCCACCACGGGTGTAAGCAAGACCGCCGAAGATCTGAGCAGCTTCTCTAGCGACAAACTCAAATGTCTGTGTAGTTTGTGCTTTGAGTAAGGCGACTGGCCCACCCAGACGCAGCATCTGCATTTCTTGAGGCATTGCAGTTGTCTGGTAGATTAGTGACTCCATCCAAGCATGAGTAGCCTCGATATGACGAGCCATCTGAGCAAACTTAAATCTGATGACGGGATGTTCAATCAGACGCTTGCTAAAGGTCTTGCGCTTGTTGGCATACTTGAGGGCTTCTTCAAAGCACACCCGCGAGAAACGGTTGGCTTGGATACAGATGCTCATGCGCTCCTGGTTGAAGTTGTACATGATATACTTGAAGCCTTTGTTTTCTTGACCAATGAGGTTTTCTACTGGGACCATGACATCCTCAAAAGTGACGTAGGCAGTACCAGAAGCCCACATTCCACTGCACTGCATCTGGCGTGTCTTGACACCAGGCATCGTGCGCTCAATCATTAACAAGGAGATGCCGCCCATACCTTCTCCACCTGTGCGAACAGCAGTGGTGAAGTAATTGGCAAATACACCATTGGTGATCCACTTCTTCTCGCCATTGACGATATAATGTTTCCCGTCAGGAGTCTTGACAGCAGTAGTTTGGAGACTAGCTACGTCACTGCCTCCAGAAGGCTCAGTGATGGCTAGGCAGATGAATTCAGTTCCAGCAACACATCCCGGAAAGACACGCCTTTTTAGCTTGGGGCTTCCAAAGTGAGCAATGGGAGGGAGTCCGATTGCCAAGCCACCCATGATTCCCCAAGTAACCCCTCCTGAACCACACCGAGCAAATTCGTCAAGGACAACAAATTGCACAAGCGCATCGTATTCACTTCCATCAATTACGCCCATCAGCTTGCCTTTAAAGTACTCTACTGGGAATGGGCGTCCACAGAAGGCGGCAAGGATACCAAGTTCACCACATCTTTTGAACAGTTCTTTGGGTACTTCCTTCTTCTCGTCCCATTCGAAACAGAAAGGCATGATTTCCTTGTCAACAAATTTGCGCATCGCATTCCGCACCAAACGATGCTTCTCGCCATAATACGGTGACTCATAATCTTGGTACCACGCAGGATCTCCAAAAGGAATCATGTCACCAAACCCAATAGAGCTTTCTCCCTCCTCTTCTACTAGAGCATGATCTTCTTGGGCAGTGAGCGATACATCTGAGCCATCACCAATCTTGCCGATGCACAGCTTGGGGGTGTACTTATCCAAAATATCCTGGTTATGGAAGTTGACAAACTGCTTGGAGGCATCCTGTCCAGCAACCTTGAGGACAATCTTCTTGCCACCAGGATGTTCGTTCAAGAACGGGGTCATGTCATATACCTTGCCATGAACAATGATCCAACAGTCCTGTTCTGTGTTGCGAGATGCCACGTCCCCGATTGAATAAGTTTTGAGAGCCATTGGTTAGGGAGAAAAGGGCCTTGCTGAGTGTTTATATCGAAGAATTAAATTTGTTCTATTGACTGTACCCCTGCGAAGCAACCCGAATTGAAATCAGCCAGGGATTTCTTCTCCCTGAATTGTGAGGAATGTCAACACATAATAAAGTAGATATATATAATTGTTAAAGTAAATATGGCTTGGACGTGATATTACGTCTTAGAAGTTTGAAATGTTTGATCAAAATCTTTTGATGATCATCACCCCACAATATCTTCAACTCTTAACCAATCAAGTATGGGCATAAGATCAATAGTTGGGCTTAGGGATGCTTCGGCTCAGCCGCGGCTAGCTTTCGGCTCTAGGCCACTATGACTAAAACGAAATTACCTCATATTTGAGCATTTTTAAATAAATATTTGAACCGAGCAGTCAAGAGCCAGAAACTGGCCGCGGCTGCTCGGGGCTTGGCCGAAGCAGCCCTAGTTGGGCTTAAGGCCCTTTGCGACCCTATGCTGATGTCGAAATTTGCGAAGAACAGGCTATGGTCCGAGTAAAAGCTAATCAGAGGATATTAAACCTATCTACTGATCCCTTTTACTTTACCTTTTAAATCATGTGGACTTGGTGGAATTGTATAAGCTCATGGGTCTGCTATTGGCAGCATTTTCTGATTCAATCTCTTTTGAACGAAAGTCCAGTTAATATATGACTCCTGTCATTCTGTGATAGCATTATTTTTAGCATGGCTGACTTTAAGTCGCAATCTAAAGACTGGTGACTAATTTATGATTAAGGCTTGTTTATAAATGTATGTTTCTAATAAATTTTATTTTAAATTGGGATGTTACTTAGGCTTCTGATTACCAAGCAAAGCTATGCTAAAGCAGACTAAGGCACTGTCATATCGACTTAATGTTGCCGTCATAACTCACAAGCATCACTATAAGTACCACCTTTTTTAGACACATTTGTTTCTAGGAACCTATTTATGATATTATGACATCATATTAGAAAAACAAAGATATATTTCTAATTAAAAAATGTAAAGTGATGTCATAATGTCGGAAATAGTTTCTAGAAACAAAGGTGTCAGAAACGATGTGGGTATTGCACTATTGGCACCCACCTCATTTCCATCAACGTTTTCTCCAATAACATCATTTCCGACACCTCGATTTTAAACCCCTTAAATTCAACCCACATGGTAAAGGATCTATTTATAAACTTTTATTTACAACACATAATAAAGCACGTGTTTATAAATCATTATTTTATCGCTTGAATATTAAACATATATTTATAAATAAACATCACAACTTCATGGAGACGAATAAGGAACAATATTTATTTAGCATTAAAACAGTGGATCTTGTTTAAGAGACATCTCTGTTTGCTAAACAACATAACAGATGCCTTCGTAAACACCTATAATAAATATTTAATACAAAGGTTTAGTATCCACGATTAAAACTTGGGAATCCAAGTGGCTAAATCTTATCGCTTGCTCTATAAAATATCCATGCTCCACGGGCAGCTTTAAGTAAGTATCCTAAAGGAAATCCAATAAAAATCAAAGCAAGGGTAGAAACCGGACGGTTTAAAACGAATTAAAAATATTATTCTAGCCGGAAATTACTGTAGCTTACTTGGAATCTTTTTAGACACTAATACTTCTTGAATAATTATGACATTTAAAAGATATATAAATCATTGCAACTGGTCGTTAAAACCAAGCGTTTATAGATAAGCGTCTACATATAAATGGAGCTTAGTTCATCGATTCTATACCCATTTAAAGATATAAAATTTTAAACATCTTAAATCAATTTAAAGGTGAAATTCCAATCCTTCAGAAACTTCCTAGCTGTATCATCAGCAAAAATGCCAAGTGATGGGATATTTAGTAACTCCCCATAGTTTATGACAATCCAATATTTTTGGAGCTGCTAGGGTCAGCATCTTACTTGGCCGGTACTGCACTTTTATATAGCTGGTGATCTAGAAGGATCCAAGCCAGCTGATAAAACATGCAAGTCACACTGTCAAAGGTCCAAATGCTGGAGTAGCTAAGCTACCACCAACTCAACTCAACGTCCATTACCTTTTCTAATTTGGTATCAAAGTGATTTATCCAACATCTGCCCAATTTGGTACCAAACCAATTTCCACTTGGCTTGTCCAAGCATCCGCCCATTCCAATCCAAGCCATGCCACCGGATGTCAACCACCAATCCCAGTTATGTATCTGCCACAACACCTCTGGCCATAAAGGTCTAAGCTATCATCCATTAAACCCATTCTTCTCCAGATTATTATTTGAAGCTTCCCCAGAAGCTGCCTCCTCACCACCCCCATTCCTTTTACCCCCAATCAGCTTTTGGAGGGAGCAGGGGGCGTTTGATACATGGCCGAATCCTTCCCTTGCCATGTTTTATAGGTACATTTTGAGAGCTATTTGTTTACAATGGTTGCAGCTATAACTTGGTTCAACACGGGGCTGGTATCTGATAGCAGGTCTATTGTGTGGATGTAGACTGAACAATTTAGTAAATTGATGGCTCTGTCCTTGCTAAACCCACAGCTTCATTTCTCCAGAGAAACCAGGTAGGATCCCTACACTAAGTTTCATCTTCATGGCCAGGAGTTTTTGTTTGGATGGCTTGGTTTTACTAAGGCAAAAAGGCACTGTGTTGCAAGGGTTGGGGGTCTCAGGGTACCATTCTGGTCCCAGAAGCTCAAAACAAGCCCATGCCTGCCTGACCATGAGCTTTCCAGGATCAGGGTGTGTGAGAGCCCTTGTATTAGGCTCAATAAATAGGGGGAAACATCACCCATTGTTGATGACATCTCCTGATAACATTCAAATCTCATGCCTTGGGAGCTGTTCCCCATGGTCACTAGCAGGCTGTTGTCAGTGGAAGATAACCCCAGTTCCTTTGCCAGGGTGAAGCCAATGAAACTCTTATCAGTGCTGGTATTAATGACAGCTTCTAGCTTGAATTTGGCCCCTTTTATCTCTACTGTAGCTCAAACAAACGTTTAAGGTTGTGTGGAGGTGTCCATTTGATCCAATGATACAGGAGGGGTGCTCTTATTGGGCAAGCTGCAGATTAAGTGCTTGTCAAAACAGCAGGTCAGCCCTCAGCAAGGTCCTGCACAAGAGGCTAGCCACCATCAATTCAACCCCCTAGTACTTGGAACCAAGTGTGGAAGTCAACTTGGATCACTAACCAGGAAACAAGCACTGATGCCAAACTTGACCCAGCAGAAAAAGGATTTAGAACTAGACTTGTTAGTGGTATCAAGCCACCCCCTGTAGAATCCAAGTGATGGATCTATATAATCCTTTCCCCCAGAAACAATCTATCCCAGCTATATAGTCCCCTGTATTACAATAAAGGTGTTATCTGGTTTCCCAAAAAAGTCCCCATTTTAACTCTGGTAACACAGCGCAGATAGGCTCTCCATCCTACCCTGTTTTCTTATAAAATTCCTCAGGTTGCCCTAGCATCAGTTTTAAAAGCTATGGCAGCAGCTGGAAATGCTCCCTATTTAAACAGGGTGGGCTCTGGCTTGAGAGAATCTCAACCATTGGTGTGAAATATCTGCTCTGTCAACAGGGACTTTTGGCAGTAATGGAGGGAATGGGCCAGCAGGACAACAAAGTGCTCACGCCCCAAGCAAAGATATCTGAAACGCAGACACAGATGCATGGATTCACAACCAAGATGGACTGCATTGACAGTTGGTGCACACATGCTTGCTATGTGAATCAATGACAAAATACACTCACACTGGGTGAGCCAAAGCTTGAACCAGAAATGAAACATAATAGCACCCCAGCTTGTAAACAAACCCACTCAACTGGTGTGTGCAACAAATTGTAGACAAGAGTGATACCAGGGGATCTAAAATAAGGCACCCAATCTGAAACATAAGTTTTGAAATTATTGTGTTGGGTTGTTTGAATATGAGGTACATCTGGGGGAATGGGTGGAAATCGATTTGAAGATTCTAAATGGGGTGTTGTAAACCCAAGAGCAACTTATTAAGAAATAAAGATCTATAGTCAGGATATTTGGAAGGGGACTCAAATTGATTAGCCATATTCATATAAAAGCACAAATTAAACCAGGGATAGCTTAATTAAACCTTATTTAGTATTTTATAAAATTTTAGAATGGAAGGAACACAACAGAAGAGTAGCAATGCAGCCATTGTGCACCAGGGTTGCCCCGCAGGTCAAACAATTATATCAGTGCAACAAAAGATCCTACTCAGGAGGAGGAAGGAGAGGAGAGAACAATAGTGAGGTTGCACTGACACAACCAGTTTGAGCAGCACAATGTGCAAGGGCACAGAGCATCAGCCCTGGGGTTTCCAAGCTGATCCAAAAGCCCATCAAGGTCACCACTATCAAGAAAGTTAGAAACAAGGAAATTGATCTTACTTCCTTTGTGTTTGACCCCGTCTACTACCAGGAAGCTGCCTCAACAGCCATGATGAAGAAGATTAAGCCTGTGCTTGACACTAGCTACAAGCCTCACATCAGTGATGGCACCCAAGAAGCCAATGACAAGCCCAAGCTCAATAGAGCTACGGAGGGGCAGCCTGTGCTCAAGAAGGTTGCTGCTTTCTACAAAAGGTGCATATGCCTTGTGTACCAGTTGCCAATCAGGATTCTGGCTTGTCTGAACCAACTAAAGCCACCCAGAAGGCCATCCCTGACATCAATTGCATCATCCTTCTCAAGCTGATGCAAAAATCTGATAACTACAAGGCAGCTACAGCCCTTGTAGGGGTATATCCCAAATATGCCTCCAAGACATTTAACACCTACATTGATACTGGCCAAGTTCTTGCTGCAGAGAAATACTTGCATTTATCCACCATGCTCACCAAGGAGCACAAATGGGCAATCCACTAGTGGATCACTTGGGACTGCCATCTTGAACTGGCAAATATACAGGCCATGGTCAAGTCTGCTTTTGGGGTTGAGGCCTCAATTTCCTTCTATTATCATTTGGTCAAGGGAATGTGCTTTTCCTGGAAAAAGCTTGGAGTATCTCCCTACAACAGAAACAGCCCAGCCAATATTGAGACCCAGAAAAATTATGCTGAGGTGTACACTGCCCTCAAAGCCAAGGGGACGGTCAAATATGATTATATCAACAAATTGGCATTTGGCTTCTATATGCAAAACACCTATGAATATGTCCCCAAAGGTTCCAAAAATGGATTAGCTTGGCGTACTGCAGTCTGCGCTACAGCCTATTCAATGGTGGCTCTCCTCAGTCCAAAGGGGGTTGAGCTTTATCAAATGATATTGGGTTCTCACAACAGCCGTACTTTCTTGTCATTCCTCTAATTGGTCCAGGAGCACCTGAGGCGCACAAGCCTGGGCTTCACAAATGTGATTGTGTTGGACAATGTTGGTCTCCACAAGGTGGCTGACATTCTCAAGGAATTCCCAATGATTGACACAAGCATTGCAGTGGGCCTCCAGCAATTGGCCACGGCAAATTTGCTCCTTCTCTTCCTTCCTGCCTATTTGCCCTTCCTAAATCCCATTGAGGAAGTCTTTGGGTGGCTCAAGAAAGTTGTCAAGCAAGGAACCCCAACAGGGACCAAGGACCTATTTGATTTGCTGCAGGCCGGGATTCATACCCTCCCAGCTGAGACTGTGGCCAAATTCTATGGCCACGCTGATTTGTTCATCCCCGCGTGCCTAGCCAAACAGCCAATCAATTAAAGGCTTAGTGTGTCCAATTTTTTTATATTCTCTAATTTACTATTCAAGATTTATTAATTATAATTTTATATTTAGATGGTTCCACGCCTGCAATCACATTCAGAAGATCCATCAATAGATGTAAGTAATTTATTTATTTTATTATATATTATTTAATATGTCATCTGAGGTTATCCCAAACTCTTGATACTGGATTACGCAAATATATTTATATCACTTTTGTCAAATAAATATAAAATAGTCTTATAAAAATTAAACGTAAATTGTAAGATTGAAATTTATTTTATTACTGTATTATTTAATACTTTTATGAAACCCATTTCCACAATATATTTTGCAAATCTTGTTTGCTAAAATATTATTTGAAAAATCATTTATAATATAAAAATATAGTAGAGTATAAATATATTTATTGATATAGAGATAAAATTAAGTGCGCCTATAATGGGTTCAACAGTATGTACCCACCCCGCAATGGAGGTGGCCCACAACCTCCACTGCCACACCGTGGACGGTGGATACACCCTTATTAAAGTATTTGCGCCTGCTGGTAAAAGGAAGGATGGTGAGGTGGGAATGGAGGAGCAGCTTTTCTGGCAGGGCTGCAAACCCAAAGATGCCAGAAAGGACCAGGGTGTCCTGGATGACGTGCTCCACTGAGTCATACCCAGGGGGGCTTCTTTCCGTCCAGTGAGAGCCTGGCCTTGTTGACCCCAAGAAGGACCCCGTCCAGGTCCTCTACAGACGCACCCATCCCAAAGTAGAATAGGAATCCCAGGTAAACAACCAGATGAAGCCTTTGTCCAGCAAAGGCTTCTGTAAACTTGCACAATTTGTTGTATACAACGCTAATCTTCTTCTTTTGCTTGGTTTTGGCAAAGATCAGCTCCATAGCTGCAGGGACCCCCGTCTTGTTGGCACTCCAGGCCAGCCCAAAGTCTGCCAGGAGGATTTTTGTCTTTTTTACGGCTGTTGCGTCTGCAACAGCCAATTTTGACACCGCACGCCTAAAGTTCTCCAACAGGTAAGAAATGGTATGCTCCACCAGGAAGCAGAAGTAAGCAGCCGCATGAGCCCGGCCCATCTCTGGTATATTCTTGAATGGGAATGTTGCTAGGACGTCCCAAACAAGCTCAATGGAGTTTACACAGTAAACTCCACTGAGGCTAGCTGGGTCCAGGCGGACCAGTTGGGCATCCTTGTAGGCAGTAACTTCCCACTCAGATGCCCCCTCACTATGCAAAAGCCCAGCCAATGCCTTCCTGGACATCAGGAATGTACCATGGATCCTGTCTTCAAGCTCCTGCAAGACAGGGGGGACAGGAAAAGCTATTTGGCCACATGAGTGGCGTAGTTGGAGTAGAAGGTGGGGGGGACAAAAGGAACCAGGACCCGGCGGAGTTCACCATCAACATCTTCTAAAAAAAGGTAAGTATTTAAGAATTTTTGTTAATTATAATTTTTTAGGTTACCTTCTTGGGTTTCTTCCTTGCCGGCAGCTTCAGCCAGCTTTGCCATTCTCAGCGCAAGCAATTGCACCAACAATTTGGTATCCTCTGCCCTGGCAAGCTTGGCAGGTTTGAGGTGGGCATACATCTCTGGGTCATCAACCCAGATGGACAGCGCGGAAAGATTTTATGCCTTGAACTGGAGGCCCTTGACCACAGTTTTTTGAACATTTAGTAAGCGCTCAATTGTCTTCTCTGGGGTGTCTGGCATTTTTGATATTAGTGCCTTTGCAGACACCTTGTCAATTTTGTCCCCAGTGAGGACGGCAGACTTCACTTTGGCTTTGACCTCGCAGTCAATGTCCTTTATTTTGGCAATTGCCAAGTCAAGGTCCTTCAGAAGCTTTTCAATTTTTATTAGTTTTTTACTAACATTTCCATATGTTTTTATAGCTTTTGCCCCAATAAATTCTGTATTATTTTGATACTGTTGCCTCTTTGTTTATTCCTTTTTGTTTTCCCATTTACTACATTATCCCATCTTTTTACCCATTGTGTATATGTTTTACCCTCTTCTCAATATGTGTTGTTTGCTTTGTGTTGGCATTGTTTCCTTGATTACCATATTATCTTTGGCGCTTGACATAGCCCCTTGTGAAAATAGTAACAACAATTTGGTGATCAGCTAAATTTTGAATTAGAAAATTATAGTGTCAACTGTTTTTAGATAAAGTTGTTACTGATCCAAATTCAAAACCTTAATGATAAACTTTAAACCAATCAGGAGCTGAGTGATAAAGTGATTGTTGTGACATAAAGGGTCATTCAATAATTCTTTGATGCATGTGCGCTAATTAATATGATTAGCTGGATGTTTTGACATTGTATGCTATTGCCGCTGTGGCAAGTTGTTGATGGACTAGTGCTAACCCAGCAGCTGATTGGGCACTAGTCCATCAACAACTTGCCACAGCGGCAATGGCGTACAATGGCAAAACATCCAGCCAATCATATTAATTAGTGCACATGCATCAAAGAATTATTGAATGGCTCTTTATGTCACAACAATCACTTTATCACTTGGCTCCTGATTGGCTTAAAGTTTATCATTAAGGTTTTGAATTTGGATCAGTAACAACTTTATCTAAATGCAATTAACCTATAATTTTCTAATTTAAATTCAGTTGATCACCAAATTGTTGTTAGTATTTTCACAAGGGGATGTGTTTGGGTGCTAAAAATAACTGTGTTCAGGATCTAGATACACAACATAGTAAATATGTGATTTTATAGAAATAAGCTGAACATAAAGAATATAGCCAACTATAAACAAAGAGAACACAAAAAATTGAAATTCAAAATAAAGATAATATAAATAGAAATAGAATTTTTTTGGGACCAGGGGGTTTATTGAGGCAGGGAAGAGTGATGCCTAGTAGGCAGAATGGCGCAGGAAGGAAGACGTAGAGGCAGTACTGGCCTGGGGGGTCTGGGATTGGATGGGTTGGGCTTGAGGGCAGGGGGTATTGGTGGCAGGGGTGGAGGCAGGAGGATTGCGCGTGATGGCTGCCATATACCGCTCATTGTACTCCTCATCAGTCATTGGCTGGATGGGCTGGTAGGTGGCTATGGCACAGGGTGGGAGGCGCTTATCCTTGTGTGATTGGTTGCCCATGTTCACATGGAAAACCATTTGCGCAAACAAGTCAGCCACCATTTGGTGACCAAAGAGAAAATTGTGATCAAGGACCCCAAGATAGAGGTTGTTGAAAGCCTGAGGGCGGCACTCCCGGAGTGTATCTCCAATATTAAAGAACACAACATCTGCCAGATGGACGTCAGCGTGACCAGCTGGGTACACTGAGGCCTGGTGCCCACATTGCTGGATGGCCTCAAGGGCGGTGGAGCTACCCTCCATCTGGTGGCTCAAGAAAACCTGGTATTTGGAATTTGAGCCATCCCAGGAGTCAAGCAATCCACCAAGGATGTGGCTGTATGAGTACCCATTGATGAAATCAGGGTTTGTCTGATAGTAGACAAAACCCTTGGCTGAAACAGCCAGAAATGCATCAATGAATGTCCCCTTCTTGACCTTCTTCCTTCCATTCTTGGTGGCAGCTTTTCCTTGCTCACTGAAATTTTCAAATGCAATCAATAACTTGTAGTACAAGGCAAACATGATGTCATCTGTTAGACTTGTCAAGCATCTGACCAGGGTTGATTTGATTGTGGTGTCATATGGGGAATCCTCAGCGCCATCACATTGGTTGCCAGCAAAATTTGTAAGAACCCTAATTGAAGCCACCTTTCTGTGCATCCAGAGCTGCACCATGCGCTCAGATACCCAAATGCCATGGTGCGCAAGTTGCTTCCGGACCTGGGTCAAGGGAAGCTTGGGGTCCCACTGGAGGAGGTCAAGCATTATTGGGTATGCCTCATTGATCTGGGACTCTGTGGCCTTCTTTGGCTTCTTGGCTGTCCCAATCAGATTTCCCATATTCATCAGGTTTTTGAATTCCCGCATGACAGTAGCCCGGGTGAATTTTAATTGGCTGGCTATCTGATCCCAGGACAGACCCTGCAGGTTGAGTGCCACAATTTCCTGAAGAATTTGGGCAGTGATTATTCTGTGTTTGGGGCGCTGGGCGGCGGGAGCTGAAGCCTGATTGGCTGTAGGGGGCAGGTTGGGCGGTGGCAGGAAGTTGTTCCAAATCAAGATTGCCATCCTGATTGGTTGGTTGACAGGCAGCTTGTGCAGGGGTGGGTGTGAGAGCAAGGGCAGAGCTAGACGCTAAGTGACTCTCAAACAAGTCAAAGCCATATGGGTCGGGGGACAGTAACAGGTCAGCTTCCTTGCTACCCGCCTCAAAGGCTTGGGTGTAAACAGGTGCCTCCACGTTCTGAGCCTCACTTCCATTGAAGCTGCCTTGGCTGCTGCTGCCTTGGCTGCTGGCGCTGTTGAAGATGTTGCTTGTAAAAACCATTGTAAAAAACCTAGGATAAAATCACTAAAGGTAGAAATTTTAAAAATTAATAATTTATTTTTATTATAATCTCAAGTCCATATTTGGAAGGTTCTCAAAACCTTTTCATACAAATTTGGAGCCATGAAAATGGATAAAATGCCTCTGTTCCTAAATTGGATAGCTGTTGATTGGCTGTTATACTTTTATTTTTCTATTTTAGGCTGCTCATACTACACATCTTGTGTGAGTTCATTTTGTTTTGTGCTTGTGTAATCTTGCTTCTAGATTGCTTAAATTTCATTTCATTTTAGTCCTTCTGTTGGTGCCTCATATGAATCCTGATTGGATTATAATATACTCTGGAACAGCATCCATCCATTTCACTTGTTGCCAGTTCATTTTTTTGTGGTTTTAACTACACCGCTTGATGTTTGCTTCAATTTTGTATAATGGGTTAGTAAAATTTTGTTTTTGGTTTGACAGTTCATTTATTAACCAAAAATATTTAAATTAATTGAATCTTGAATCTTGCGCAACTTGGATTTTGTTTAAATCTGAAATTATTTTGTTTAAATATGAAGTATTTTTGCTTGTCACCGTAGCTTTTAAAACTACTGTATTATTTTTTATTTTTATATTACCTTCTTCAGTGTCCTCCTTGCCAGCAGCTTTTGGAAGGCTTAGTCATCCTTGGTGCAAGAAGTTGCGCTGGAAATTTGGTATCCTCTGTTCTAGCCCGCTTGGCAGGTTTAAGATGTTCATACATCTCTATTTTGTCAGCCCAGACAGAAAGTGCAGAAATATAAAATGCCTTAAATTACAGGCCCTAAATCACAGTCTTTTGAAGGTTTATAGCACTCTTGATGGTCTTCTCTGATGTGTCAAGCATCTTGGCCATGAGCGCCTTTGAAGACACCTTGCGGATTTTCTTGCTTGTTAGGACAGTGTACTTTGTCATGAATGCCAATATTCACAATCTTTTGATTTTGCCTTTGTTTGGTTGTTTTTAGGATGAATCCCTTGCCTTTTCTTTTGATCCTCAAAATAGGTCTATTTCCAGATGAAAATTACACTGTTTGTCTTCCTGATTCTGTGCAACTCACTTGCCCCATACATGCTTGTGGCAAGTGATCCTACTGTCCTAGTATTGTTTTTTAGTAACACCAAACAATATATTTTCCAATTCCTTATCTTCAATAAAAATTAAGTTCTATTCACATTTCTGTCTTTGTGTTTTCAAGTACTTTGGCGCCTCTCTCTAGCCATGCCTAGTAGAGATTTATTATTCAGGGCCACAAGGTAATTGTCATGGCCCATACCAGAATCTGAATGGACTCCTGCAGGGGAGGTGGTCTGGGCCTGGAAGGCCAAGTACACAATAGGTACAATCCTGGCCAGATAGTTGACTGCAGTAGCTAGGGATTGCCAATTCCCAGTATGGGGCACAACCTGGTTGGCCAGCCCCAATACTGTGATATAGACAAACCCCAACTTACTAAAGTCCTGGGCAGGAGGCACAGTTGATAAGGGAGGAGTAGGAGGAATCTCCAGCATGGAGGGCAATATAATCACTCTTGGTGGCCAGGAGGAGCAAATACGCAAGGTTGTAAATTGTAGTAGAGTTGTAAATAAATGCAAACAGAATAGTTATAATGGTGCAAAATTATAGAGATCTTTCAAGAAAATAAGGAATCCTGAGCATAAAGATGTTTAATTTTAAGATGTTAACAAAGAAAAGGGGATGCCAGTGTTCCCAGCTATATCCTGCTGGGAAACTGCAATTTGGCTTACTGGCAACTTCTTATTGGTTGTCAATAAATTATTCTTAAGCTGGGTTCCATTGGTGACTCCTGATTGTCAGTTAGATGGATACTTTCATTATTTTTGCCCGGGGGAAGCTGGCAGGGGGATTTTGGGCCATTTGGCAACCCAAGTCCCCAATTCTGGGTTTCAGAGGGTGTGGGCCAATTAAAATCTTTTCCACTTGGCTTTGGGAGGGTTTTCAATTGTCCCCAGGCTTGGCCTTGACCAGGATTCAATTCCCCACTTGGAATTAAAGTTTCCTTTGGGTAAATCTGCGTAATCAACAACACAATTGATTGGTTGCGCAATTGCCCAATTGCAGGTGTTGACCCTATGCAACATAGGGTTTTTTCTTGACCATTCTGGGCCCTGACAGTAATTGTATCACCTTCCCTGCCAACTAACCAAGACTTAGTATGAATCCAATTCTAAGGTTAAGATTTCTCATTGTGTGTCTGTGCCGTGCCTCAGAATACAAAAAAAAAGTGCTCACTACAGGGGCTGCAAGCCCCTTAGTTATCCTTTTTGCCGCTACATTTTCAGGACTGTCTCCTACTCTGCTACAAGAGCTGTCTTTTCCTGAAATTACCAGTAATTATATTGAAGAAGAAATCTCAGACCTGCCCTTTATCCCCACTGTTTTGAACCTAGTAAATGGTCCCTGTCTAGTAGCTTACCCCATGGGCACCCCCCCCAACTTGGAGCAAGTCATGGCAATATCCCTTGGGATAGCCCGTGATAGATTCATCCCCACCTTCAACTACAGTTTAATTGAGCAGAATATTACAAGTTAATTTTTGCCCTGCAATTCCTGTAACATCTCCTCTCAGCGGCGGCAACCGCCAGAATTAACTCATTCCACAAGTCAACTTACTATATGTTGACAATCAGAATTAAAAATAATTTAATGTCAACAGCATTGAAAAGTCATAATTAAGTTTTAACTCATGCAGACTACTAAATGTTGACACTTTTTTAATAAGCAGAAACCTGTTTCCTGAACATTTTACTTAATAAAAATTAAGCTTCAAGATACTTTTTAGGGTAGTGTGACATTATAGATTCAAAAAAGAACATAAAAAATTATACATGTCAATTAAAAAAATTCATAAAAATATACTTCAAATATAATTCACTATGAAATTAGCTATCTTTACTATAATAAATTTTTTCCCCACTTATAAAAACAAAAAATCCAATACACAAAAAGATATTACATAAATTTTCACGTATTATAGGAAAATATAACAACCAGAAACAGTAATATAAAGCTTTTTCTATATTGAAAACTACAAAAAACATATTATTTACTAGTAAAATACCAATATAGGTCATGTAATACATTCTAAAGCATCAAACTATCAAAAGAAAATCAATGATTTTATAAAAACAGTATCATAAATTATTAATGAGTTATTTAGAATAACTATTTATTTAAAAATATTATACTTAACATATAAAAACTATATACAAAATTAGACAACACTCAATAAATTTAATTGAAAGATAGACTGTGATCACCTGGTTGCCATTAAAAACTGTGGCAATCTTCTTGATGTATTCCCCAATCTCAGAAAGCTTATATTTGGCCTTGACAACGTCCTTGATCTTCTCTTGATACTGTTTTTCTTTGGTAGTTCTCTTCTTCTTGGATGGGTGGTTCTCAATATCTCTGATGGATGAAGCAGTCTTCCCCTGTTGGACTTTGAGGTGCTCATAGAAGGTGTTGTATCTGGGTTTGATTCCAAAGGAGGACTTGATATGCTTATGCCAGCCCTCTAAAGATGAAGTAGTTTTCATCTCATCTTTAAGAACTTCCTGGTAGCAGTTCCAGTTGGCTTTAGCTCTGAGCTTGCTCCACTGCTTAGTGACCTTATGTCCAATCCACTGTGGCTTGTAATATTCAATAAAAGGGTAGAAGGCATCCTCATGTTTCTTAGCATATGAATCCTGGCATAGGAGGTCAAAGGCTTGTCCAGTATGCTCTGGCTTTACAAAGGCTAGTGATACAAACTGCTGAATTAAGAACTTGCAATTTCCTGATGTATCTAGACAGTGGAGCTTGCTGAGCTCATATAGACCCTTTAGCTGCCTATTAACAGTTTGTCAATAATGGAAAGAACACCCATGGACCTCTCCATTAAAGGTATTTACAAAAGCGTTATACTGGGAAGTTTCATAGTCCATGATTATAGTTGAGGGGCCAAGTGCTCTATCATAAGCTTCTTGTTCTGCAGAAAGGGTGGCTTCATCCTTTTCACTATCTCTGGATTGGCTCTAGTGTTATGACCATGGGGGCTCTTTTTATTATTAGGTAGGTCTTTGATGCCCTCCTGAAGAATTTTAAAGGCCTTTGTGTAGATCTCTTCTGTTGCCCCAGGAAGCAGAAAGTAGGCAAATGGGAGCACCTTGCCTTCAATAAGGGAATGTACAACCCATAGTTGGTAAAAAAAGGCGGGGGCATACTGCAAAGGTACCATCATATAACCAGGTCTCTGAATCCCTTAACTGCTCCAGGTTCTGTTGTGTAGCATAGTATATAATTCTTGCCTCTGCTGTAGGCCCATCATCATGTAAAAGGAATACATCATCATCATTGAACATCTTTAACTCCTCTGTCAAGACTAAATCTCCTTGGACCATGGCAGATTTCTTATGGGGGAATAGATCACAGTGTTTGTCACATATGTAAATCACTAACTGGTTGCAGTCAGGGATGAGCTTCAGGTTCTCATTACTTAGGTGTGTGGTGGCCTTAACTGCCAGATCAGAAGCCTTGACGTCTTTGGAGACTGGGACCATTTGGTAGAGGTATTACTTTAGAAGATTTTCAATAAGATTGATTGGAGCATTGCATGTGTGCTCTCCTTTTTTGCTAGTGACTTTATCCCATCCTTCTATGTTGATCCTGGAAGCACAGCTTCTATCTTCACACACATAATTCTTGCTTCTTCCTGCTCTCTTTTGATTGTTGCAATTAAAAACATAGCCATCACAGACTAAACTTGCACCTCCTTTCACAGACATTAGAGGGGAAAACCAAGGGAACTTATTTGGGAGCTTAAACTCTCCTTTGATGTTACATATATTGTGAACTTTTAGGGGATCCCATGGGCCAATTGGTGCTTGATAATAGTCAGACAGGTAATCATCAGGATCTTCTTTATTGATACTTGATGAGGAGGATGAAGGTGCAGATTTTTTGGGCGATTGTGGGGTTCCTGTCCATCAGTTCCCAAGTGTGTCCTGGATTGTAGCCAGAGACCAGCTGGAAGGGATTATCATTCTTTAGTAAGGGGAAATGTATCTCAGAAATATGTATAGGGGTCAAAATGGGCTTTTATTCACTCTCAGAAGGAAGATCCCCTTAGAAACCTTCTGGTATATGGCCTGGGGGGTCAAGGAAACAATATGGATTTGCCAATATTTGGAGTCCTCCAACAATATCTTGGACTCTGGCGCCGCGCTTAGGATCCAGCTTCTTATTATTGGGCTCCTGATCCGTTATCTTTGGTTGTATCAGTCCAACCAAGCTCCTGCTGGTGATTAAAAGGCTTCCAAAACCTCTTGGCAGAAACTCAGAAGACCTGGGAAAGACCTCCAAAAGCCTTCCAAAAAACCTTGTAAAGACATCAAAAAGATCCGGTAACTTTCCAGCCAGTACCTTCTTATAGTGTCCTTTTCCCAACAATTCCGCCTTCAAAATGGCTTTCTTCATAAGCTTAAACCATTGCCTCTCACTTTTCCCTATAATAACTTAAGCTTACATAATTACTTTCTCAAAAGCTTAAAGTATTAATTCACTATTTCCTTGCTTATACTTTAAGCTTTTGGCTTTCAACCAATCATTTTCATCAGGAAACCTGCCAGAACTCAACCAATGAATGCAGAGCGCATAAATAGACCATTCCTGAAGTTCCACCGGGATTCAACTATAAAATAATTTCCACAGCTCAAACCGCTCAAATTGACAACTCTTCACACACCAAAGCATTAACCGGTTCATTATTCTGGCACCAGTCTTCCCTGCATTCAACCTGAACCAATTTAAATAGTATTCTACTATTTAAATTGTTCTTTCTGGATCTCTTCAATGTTTTCCCCATATATTTACAAATATAGTGAAATCCAAGGAAAACATCCCACCAAAACATTCTGTATCCCACTCTCATAGTAACATACCTTTGTCTATCCTAGGAACTTAATAAATAAATATCTTACCCACACTTCTATCCACATTGCTTCTTGATTTTAATACTAATCCAAGGCAAAATATTCCACAACTTCCCACTTTGTTAAATCAATTTGACAAAATCTTGGCTCATTTCTCCAGACCACCAGTTCTTCATCATCATCTTCTGATCCTTCAGCCAGCTTCTGTATCATGATCAGCTAGTCCTACATCATAATATTCTGGTCTTTCAATTTCTCCTCAATCAGTTTCTCAACAAATCCTCACTAGGAACCTCCTTAGTTCCCTCTGCACACTGAATCATATTGGTTCCCACAATTCAATATGAATTAACAGTCCGTCAACTAGCCTTCACTGTGATCAAACAGTCCCTCTTGATAGTCTTCTCTGTTAATTCTGTGAACCACCTCAGTTCTTTATCTCAGTCCCTATTACCAGAACTTGTAGACCCAGGCATGAGTCTACATTGAACTGGCGTTTGACTGGGCCCTTGCAAGTGGCACTCCACTTAGGCCATTTAACCATAGATCAATGTCTATGTGTTGTCTTTACTCACCCAGGTGATTAAGTCTGAGCTTTCAGTTGCAGAGTAATCAGCTCTACTTTTCAGAGGCCTGATCACACCAAGTTCTGCAGCTTGCTTCCCCAAGCAAACCGTCTTGGTGACACCTCTGAGCAAATCTATGCCCTCCAATGCTCACTTAGGGCTTCTCCAAAGCTCTCATAGGGGCATAAACAAGGACACCCTACCAGTCCGTTAGGTAGAATGCTTGCTCACAGACCTCCTGTAAGCGTATTAGGGTACATAGAGCCCACAAAGCTCTTCCCCTCCCTGGCAGCCCGCGTTACCCGCCAGGGGTCCAAAACCTACTCCCCCCCAGAAAGGCAAAGTTCCCTGCTTGCTATCTCAGTCTTTACCCTTCCGCAGCCACAGTTCCCTGCTAGGTGAATAACTATAGCCCAAAGCAGCCAATATCTTCTGCTGGGTGGAGGCAACATCTGCCTCTGGTAGTCCTTTGTTACCTACCAGCCAGGCCTTACTTACCCTAGTAGTCCTATATTACCTACTAGGCTCACCTTCAACAAACAACCAAACCTTTGCTTGGCCAACATTAGCCCCGCCTACAAACCACCAAACATGTGGACTGTCACAGCGGTGGAGGGGAATTATCTGGAGTTGGATTCCTTGCGCTTCTTGGACTGGGATGAGCTTGATTCCTTGGGGCTTGATTCCTTTGAGCTTGATTCATCTGGTCTTGACTGGGGTTCTGGACTCTTGGGTGTCTTTTTTCTTCCTTGCTTATTTAGTGGAACCTCATCTCCTTCTGATTGGTACCAGCTTGGAGAAGAAGAGGGGGCAGGGGAGAGATCTTCACTTTCAGGATCTGGGGTCTTCTCCTTTGTCTTCTCTTTCTTTGAGGGCTCTTTGGCTGGTTTTTTGTTGGGGTAGGGACTTTGGGCCTTTCCAGAGGCTTTGGGCACTTTCTTGGTTGACTTGGGGCTCTTTTGTGGCTTCTTGGAAGATTTGTCCTACAATAATTAGAGTAGAGTTCATAAAGTAAGAATAATCATGTGAAACATGAATAAAATTAAATAACAATAACTTGTTTTATTTTTTATTATTAAGTAAATAGTTTATAGAAGTATGGAAAGTAATTTTAGAGCTAGTTTATTAGTAAAGAATAGAAAAAAAACCATGTTTGAATAAAAAGTTGACATTCTGGTAGTCACAATAGTCAAAAATATTTAATTTAGTTTGTCAGCATAAAAAAACGCTTAGATTTTGACGTCAACATACTGACAGTCAGCATTAAAGTAGAAAAACACTATGTAAATTGCTTATAAAGCTTGGTTAATATTTTCTGGAGTTGGTTTTTTAAGGCCAAAATTGATTATTTTTAAATTTAAAAAATTTAAAGATTTGCATATGTAACTTATTAAAACTAAATAATAGGGATTGTAGAGGGAAGTCTAAAGTACAGCCCTGGGTACTTTGGCCTGAATTATTGTACCATTGTATGTGTGCTTTTTGTTAAGCGGCAGTGTTTTACTAATAAACCAGTGAAGGTGTCAACATTCAGGCAGTCAGTGTTCTTTTATAGTAACCCTCCTATTAAATCTCGCTTAAACTATATCACTGTGTTTGCTTAGCCAAACCCCTTTGTTGCAATTTAGGTGACATGTCAATTTGACACAAAGTCAACATTATAAATACATATATAATTTCTAGTTTTAACATATGCGTTTTGGCTTAAGTGGACTTCCGGAAATAAGCTATAGTTTATCCAGTGAGTTTAAAATAACAGTAAATATCTAAATAATACAAATAACACTGTGAAAGTTGACATATGTCTTTGTTCAATGTTTATCTTAATATATATTTAATAAAAACAGTAGTATAAAATATAAAAATAGTTATTTTTAGAATATTGTGTATTTTATTAAGAAATTTATGGATTCTTATTTGGTGTCAACATCCAGATATTGCTTACTGTAGTCAACCTTAATGTAAAAGTACAAAGAAACTTACATTTACATAGTAAATTATATTAGTTTTTTGGCTTAAAATTAAGCCTTTGTTTAAATGGTGTCAACATTAAGCCTGTTCCTTTTTAATTTTGCAATTCTGACTTAATAATTCACTATGAAAAATTAGCTTAGTTTTGGAAATGCCCAATTCCGGTAGATAAATACAAAAATAATGTTGACTTACTGAATGTCAACAAATTGTCGACATTCAGTAAGTCAACTTGCGGAATGAGTTAATTCTGGCAGTTGCCGATTACAAAGGGCCAGCTAATAATAATATTTAATTTAGCCCCATTTTTGGGATTTTTACAGAAATGAGAGCTGTCATCTATCCAAAAGTGAATGTTTCTTTGGGCGATTTGTTAGATAAATTTAAAAAATTAAAAGCCTACTTAAAACTCAGGTGCCAAAATCCCATGAGTGTTCTCAAGATTTAAAGCCTGCTAAGTTCTAGATGGATATGGGGATCACAAAAGCCTCGCCGATAACCTTTAAGGCTTCTGTTTTTTACTGTGCCAATGTTAAGATGCCTTTGATTTGGAATTTGTTTTAATTTGTGAGACATAAGAAGTGGTTGAAAATCTTTTCAACCATTTAACTTTATATGGAAGCAGGTTTATTAAAAAGCTTTTTATAATCCACAAAAAAGTTATAAAAAGTTTAACCGAAGAGTAAACTATCAGATAGATTCTTGGGAATGTTTTAATGAATATCTTGTTTAGCTATAGAAGAGATAAAAGTCCACTTGTAAACTAATTTATTTTAGAGATTTCTTTCAGGATGATGCGTTTGAGGTGTGATTTGTTTTTTTCTAGTGCACCCTGAAAGATGGATCTATGGCTGGTTTCAAGTTTTTCTTTGGCCCTGGTTATAAAAGTCAAAATAAGATTGGCTATCAGAAGCGACTTTGGCTGCTTACTAGATTCTGAAGCTAATACTGAAGTGATGGTATTAACTGTATCAGTTCCAATTGATTGTTGATCTATAAGCTTCAGGGAACTTTGTAAGACAACGATGATTGGCTCATGTAAGGCCACTGGATCTTGTTCTATTCTAACAAATACTTTTCTGGGGGTTAAACAGTACTTGATATTGTTACTTTAGGAATTCATCGTGTAGGCTTGGTCCAAAACTATTCATCATTATAGTACAAATCATATCAGCCTTGACCTTATCTATATGAAGGGGTGGTTAGCTGGTACCATAGAAGCACTATCACAAACCCATATAAGAGCTTGCCAGAAGAGGCAAAATAAGCCCTGAGAGTGAAGCATGGGGTCGAGCTGCAACAATGGCGGAAATTAAGACATCTAAACCTCTGTTTAGAGGACCTTCTTTGAGAAGCTAGCAAAGTCATGAGTCAGTGAATGTTTAGTGATCAAAATAGTTTGTGTTTCAGTAAATTGTAATACCTGGGAAAGGACAAGCTCTTTGAGAAAGCACACAAATACTTCATTTGTCAGATCAACTTTTGATATGAGAATCTGACAGCATATTTCAAAGGAGTCATTATCTAGCTCTTTCCATGGAATGTTTGGAACAGCTTCTAGAAGCTAACATGGTTAATAAGATATCTTTAAATCTTTTAAACTTATTGGTATCTTTTACCTAAGCTTTAGATGATAAAAAGAAAAATAGTTACCCATGGACTATCAAGACAAATAAGTTGTTGGAAATGTTGATCAACCCTGGAGGAATCTTGCTCTAAGATAGAGTTCTTTAAAGATTCAACTATATCAACTTTTTAGAGTAAATAAAAATAGCACATTGAATTACATTTAAGCTGGTGGGTGTTCTCGCTGATCTTATCACAGCAAGATTCTTGAGCAGGAAAAGTGCTTTTTACAAGAGGCTGAACTAAAATCTTAGGGTAATATTGTTAAGGAATAACTTTAAAGATAGTAATAAGACCAAAGGATATTTTTATTGTTTGGAAGCATCTAGTGAATGAAGATTGAATTGGGTGTATTCTAAAGCGCTTCTGGGCTGTTTTAGGTTTAGTGTTCAAATATTAAGCTTACTCTACTGATTTCAAAAGCTTTAGAATTTGTTGACATTTTTAAATAGCTACCGTGCCAATTTTAATGACTTGGATAGTATTTAAAATTTAAAGATCGAAAAGTGATTAATAGCTTATGAGTAAAAGAAAGTGTAGATGAACGAACCTTATGGGTATGCTGGGCAATGTTTTTAGGTCGGAAGTAGGGCTGCTTCGGCCAAGCCCCTGGCAGCCGCGGCCAGTTTCTAGCTCCTGACCACTCCTTACAAACATTTATTTAAAATGGCTTAAATATTAAATCCCACTTTAGCTGTAGCGGCCTAGAGCCGCAAGCTAGCCGGGGCTGAGCCAAAGCATCCCTAGTCGAAAGTGACGGTTACAAAAGAAAAATTTAATCATAGGTTTGCCGTGGTGCTGAGATGAAGTTATTACCATCACATTTTGTCTCGATTTTGGGGGCTTCTAATTTTTAAATTGCCCAAGTCTGATTCTGGCTTCGAATCAAACTTTGATTCATCTCGATTTTATTGTGGGATGTCACAAACCAAATGTAAGATAAGATATAAATGCGAAATCTACAATAGTCCATCTGCAATTACCATATTAAGGAAGTCTTGAGGGCGACATTTATTTACATCACCTGAGCAGAGGTATAAGTTATTCAATTCCACCAGAATTAACAAAAAGTTGTATTTTTCACTCATCTGCTTTTTTTTCAAAGCTACCAATAAAATCCATCGAGTTTTAACAATTGTGGCTTGTCAACATTTAATAAAGCGTCCAGATGTAATATTTAAATATTTATTTAATAGGAACTTAAAATGTACACTTTCTTATCTTAGGTTAATTGCAAGTTTCAAAGCTTAATAAAAATTTTCTACTTGATTAGCCCTAGCTTAAAATATGTTACCTTGATGTTTCTAAATTAAAAGGGTTCGAAAGGCACAAAAGCATCAACTTTTTACAACTTGAAAATAAGCAGGCGTTCAGATAGTTCCAAGAAAACTATTTTCTTTATTTATTTAATTTTTCGAGATTAAAATGTTTAAAACGGTTAATTTAAAGAATAAAACACTAACCTTTTAAAAATAAATAAACATTTTCAGGGATCCTGAGTGCTAGGTTGAATGGATTACTCATCCTTCACTTTGATCCAGTTAACAGGCCACCAGCAGCTGCTTGTCCAAATCTAATAATAGAACAGGGCCTTCAGCATTAGTATCAGTGGAACTAATAACACTTATGATAATCTAAGGATAGATCATACTATGGTACAAGTAAAAGTTGATGTGTAAAAAACACCAAAACTGGGTTGAGCCTTATTGGACAGTATGAATTCAAGCTCAACTGGGAGCAAAGAAGTCTACTTGGCAAGGTTTAAACTCACCCCAGGCTGCCTGGCAAAAACCCAGGCCCAAGGGTTACATGCCCCCAACCAAATATAATTTTGAATTGAATATTGTTCATCAGAAACAATAGGATTGAGACCCACATAGGCCTGTGAGCCAAATCAATATAAAAAGATAGCCTGCCTGCCTCTCAGTCTTTGAAAATTGACCTTTCATACAGAAGTCACCAACAACCCTCATGTTTCAACTGATTCATTGTAGTTCAGTATTTGAATTGGAGAAGACAACAGTTCAGAAGGAAAGGACAGAGAATAAAAGTAATATAATAGCTTTATTATTCAGCAACAATGGATCTACTGTGAAAGGGAGCCACTAATACAAAAGGAGGTGACATTGTTGTTAAAGTTGTCGCGTTTTTTGCATTACAGCGCCATAACTATTTGAGGTTATAAGGCACAGGGAATTTGCTTGAATACAGTCATATGTGAGGATATGAGTAGTATTGTATCAGAAGAGCCAGGATTGAATGGAAACATGATTATTGTCCAGAAATAGCTTCTGATCACGCAGAAGCACTTGAAGATTAGGATCAAGGACAACCAGAATAAAGATGGATCAAAGATGGTTCAAAGATGATTTTATTGTAATTGATTAATTATTCTTATACTTTCTGCAAGGTTAATCTCTGGGATGCTAGCAATGCCTTCTAGGACATTCTAACACACCCCTTATTTGGGTAATTAGTAATCTAGGTTTGGCACTTTTTGCATGTCAATTAATAGAATATCTTCATCTTCACCCAGCACAGGTGATCCTTTCTGGCATGGAATAATTTAGTTACTTCAGGATCACTTCCTACTTTCCTGGCATACTCCAAGCCTAATGCTTATTAATGTGATTAATATGGGAATTTGAGATTATGGGAAATCAAACCCAGCGCCCCAGTGCTTGATATAAAATTAAAGTGGTGTCTTGGTGCCTGTATCTTTCCAAAGTGGCATGGCAACAAATCATGTATCATTAAGTGCCGCAGCGGCACTTACCATTGGCTGATTTATGGTCCAGGTCAGCAGACTACTGCTGATCCAATATCCATATGATTTATACTACCAATTTATGTTGTTTGGCAGCTGTAATTCATATCTGCAAGCTCTTTCAGGGATCCAATCATTGGGAAGTCTCTCTCCAATAAAATGAAGGAGAGCTCCAGAGTTGAATTTGACTAGAGTGGACCCTACTGGAATCCCTATCATTAACATGTGCAGGAGGTGACCAAATAAGCGGAATCTTCTCAGGAAGGGAGTGAAGTGGTTTAGAAGATAATAGACACTGGTATACCCCAAAATCAACCAGGGGCATTGGGGTGAATAATGGGAGGGAATCATGCTATTTCTACATATGGGGCATGGCAGCAGCATGGTCCAAAATGATACCAAATTGAGTCTTCTGATTTATTGGTGGGAGTTGGTTTGGGGGTCTTGAAGTTCACATTGGCTTGCCCATAACTGATTAACATACAAAAAGCCCATAAAAAGAAGATGAACTTCATGCTGTTGAAGGGGGAACCTTTTGAATCTACTAATCAAGTTTTTAGAAGTTGGAAATATAGATTTATTGGTTGGATAGGAATAAGAAAATTGTTGGAGCAATTTTCTCAAAGGAAAATATTCAGTTTAAATACTGAAGTAAATTGGGGGAGGGAGCATAGTGGTTACCAGGCAATCCTGCATTTGTAAGTTGGAAGGTATTGCTTTGCAGGTCTGCAGCAGCCTGCAGCCTGCAATGCAAGAAGAAGTAATTTGGTTTATTGCATTGCAGTTTTCTTCTGTGCTGTGATTGTGGTTGTCTTTTGGGTCTGGATGAATAATGCTTCCTTATCTTGGTTGATTTGAATCCACTGATTGGCTTGCTGGTTCTCATGAATATTGTTGGTATGGAGTTAAGCATTTAATTTCTGTTTGATTGGCTAATTTGGGGGGTTTGGAGCTCATTTTAAAAGCTCTTTTGTTGCCATTGTCAGATCCTTCATCTATTATCTGAGTATTTGAGCTTATAATAGAATTTATATTATCAGAATGCTTAAAGCTTTTTCTTTTGCTTTTACGCACAATAGTACATTTGTTGATCAAATTTAAATGTGTATTTGGCCCAATCCTCTTAATTGACCCGTTATTAATCTTATTTCTTGGTTTAGAATTTAAAAATTCTGTTTCAGTCTCATTGTCCCTAATAATTTGTCCAGTCTTTGATTGAGTATTTGTGAAAGGGATGTAATCCCTTACACTAGCCTCCCCTAAGGCCTTGTTCCCTCCTCTTGCTTGATGGTAGTAGTCCAATAGGTCCTGGAAGTTGGTCAAATTGTCAATGGGTTCCCAGATGTTTGATTTCATACCATACCCTACCCATTTGATCAGGTAGTGGGGTTTGTTCCAAATCATCTTGTCATCAATGATCTCTCCCACCTCCCATTCAGGGAGATGGTTCATTACCAGAGGTGGGGGGTTTCATTTGGCCTGAGAGAGATCCTCTGGTGATCTGTGGTAGCGGCTGAGAATGCTGACATGGAAGACGTCATGAGCTGCGGATCCCTCTAGGAGACAGACTTGATAGGTAAGAGGGGAGATCTTTTGTATTACTTCCAAGGGACCTATCTTCTTGGGGTCTAATTTTTGACATGGATATTTGATGTGTAGATTAAGCGCATCTAGGAACACCAGGGATCCAGGGAAGTATTCATCAGGTTCTTTGCAATGTCTGTCAGCAAACTTCTTTTATTACTGAATGGATTTATTAAGGGTTTCCTTAAGTTTGGCTTGAATCCAGGATAGGTCATTCAAGTGTTTGTTGACCTGCAGTACTGTGGTTGTTTCTACTTGAGAAGGAATTTCCTTGGGATCATATCCATGGTTTGCCTTAAAGGGGTACATCCCAATGGAGATGTGGTGGCTGGTATTATAAGCTAGTTGGGCTACTGGAAGGAGCTCGGACCAGTTATTCTGTTGGGTGTTGATGTAGTTTTGTAAATAAGCTTCCAATACCTTATTAACCCTTTCAGTCTGTCTGTCAGTCTGGTGATGAAATGAGGTGGAGAGGTTTGTCTTAACTCCCAACCCTTTCATCAAGCTAGAACAGAGCTTGGAGGTGAACTGGGTTCCTTGGTCAGAGACAATGTCATTCAGAATTCCATGGTAGGCAAACACATTCTTGAGGAGCATCTGGGCAGTCTCTTCTGTGGAGGCGGTGGAGAAGAGGATGAAGATCCCATACTTGGTCAGGCAGTCTACCACCACTAGGATTCCAGTATTGCCCTGACTCTTGGGTAGTTCAATGATGAAGTCCATTGAGATAAAGGACCATGGGCAGGGAGGGATTGGTAAGGGTTTCAGGAATCCTTGAGGCTTTTGGTGTGAGTTTTTGTTTTGAAAACACTCAAGGCATTTGCTTATGTAGCCTCCCACTGACTTTTTCATTGAGGGCCATCAATATTGTCAGGAAATTCTTTTGAGGGTTTTGGTAATACCACCATGACCTGATAAAGGCGTGCCACGGAAGGCTTGAATAATTTGGGTTCTAAGAGGCCCGTGGGGAATGTACAGGGAGTTGTCATGGTACCAGATGTTGTTTCTTGTTTCTAGGTCTACAGTGCTAGTTGGAGGGTTCAACAGTTGTTCTTATTGGATATCATTATCCAAGTTGGTGTACAAGGAAGCAGTAGCAATGAGGTTCAGGAATCAAGAGGGTTCCAGTACTTGTTGGATGTTGTGTGTGTGGTAGGAGGTGTCAGGGTTGTCAAGGTCTTCTCTGCGGCTAATGGCGTCAGGGACAACATTCTTCTTACCTGGGGTGTATTCAATTTGGAAATTGTATGTCATTAGGTCAATAGTCCAACAGGCCAAGCAGGGACAAACCTTGCGTTTTTCTGTGAAGTATAGGGGGTTTTTATGGTCCATGCGGATGTGTACCGGGTATTTAGTACCTGTAGGTATCTTCTTCAGTGGTCCAAGGCACGTACTATGGCATAGAATTTTTTTTCATAGACATGGTAATTGTGCTCCCTGTCCAGGAGCTTGTAGGAGTAGAACGCAACAGGGTGAAGTTCTCCATCCTCCCCAAGCTGGAGCAACACCACTCCCAGCTCAAAGTCCAAGGTATCCATGTCCAAAATCAATTGACTCTCTGGGTCCAGGCGCAAGAGAACAGGGGCAGAAGAGAAGGTGCGTTTTAAGGCATTGAAGGCTGTCTGCACTTCAGGGTTCCATGAGAAGGGGACTTTATTTGAAGTGAGCTGCATGAGAGGTAGGGAAATAGCTGAGAAATCCTTGATGAACTTGCAACAGAAATTTTCTAGTCCCAAATACCCACAGAGCTTGGTGCGGGAGGTAGGGACTGGCCAATCTGCCACGGCTTGGACCTTGGATGGGGCAACGGTGAAGCCCCCCTTCCAAGATATTGTATCCCAGGAATTCAATTTTCTTCTTGTAGAATTTTCATTTTTCCAGTTTAAAGAACAGGCAAGCTTTAATTAAGGCCAGTATAACTTCCCAAAGATGGATCAGGGGAGTTTCATGGTCCTTAGAGTAGATGGGGATATTGTCAAGGTATACTACCACACAGGTGTCCAAATAAGGGAAAAGGGCTTCATTCATGAGCACCTGGAAGACTGCCAGGGTGTTGCTTAGGCCAAAAGGTATTACCAGGTATTCATATAGCCCAAACAGGGTTCTTACAGCAGTCTTCCATTTGTGGCCTTTAGCTATGCAAATTTGATGGTAGGCATTGCAAAGGTCAAGTTTAGAGAAGACTTTTGCCCCCGTTAGTAAATTAGTGAGGGTCCCAGTAGAGGGAATAGGGTTTAAATTCTTGATTGTGTGTAATACCTAGATACAGTAGGTACTACTTAAAGCAGGTATGATAGGAGGTTGGCAAATTGGAATCCAGTCAGGGCAGTGAGGATAGGGTATATGGTCATTAACCAATGGAAGACCTTAGCATGGAAATTATATCTCCCAAAGCTCCCGGCAAAGTAGGTTAACACATAGTACATGGAGGTGTACGCCACAATGGACAATGCAGAGTGAGGATATACCAGGGGAGGCCAGGAACCAGTGTTGGATGAGTTAAGTTTTCCAGGGTCATAGTGTGGATCATGACCTAGCCCTCCTGGGGAGGGTCCAAAAGAACTCTGATCCCTGTTGGTAGCCTCCAATACCAAGGAAATCTGTGAGCACATCTGTGAAGATGAGATGGTTCATCTTCCTTGGATTTGAGGGGTTGACTGGGGCTAACTATTTAAAGTTGACTTAGTTTAAAAGTGAATTTTAGCTTTATTGAGGGTATTAAACTCAATAATAGTACAAGCTATTACTGAGGAGGGGTCCCTTATTTATAGTGCTTCCTGCTTGAAAAGTTTTGCAAGTGGGAATGAAAGCAAGGGATTGGAGATCCCAAAAGTTTGGACAAGGTGATTGGGAATTGGGGTTTGAGAAGGTGGCCAAATTCTTGTTCCTTGACAGCCTGTTGGGGGTTTGGCCATGTTTTACTAGAGCCAATGATTTCCTCTGGGCATGTGGTCAGGTGGTGGCTATAACTCATGGGATTTCCCTGATCTATTTTTGTCTTGGAAGCCATGGTTTGGTTGGGGTCTGGACTCAAACATGTGACCTGGGGTTCAGAATCCCATTGGTTATGGATAGTATTGTTGCTCACATTTAAAACTTGAAATTGGCCCTCTTCTGATGGGCAGAGGTTGTTCTCTAAATTTTCTCTTTTTCCCAGGGACTTATTTGATTAGCTGCATTGGATGGGATTTCTGATTGGCTGGAGAGTGGGAGCTGGGACCCAGGGGGTGGCTGGCAGCTGGCTGGGCAGTGAGGGTTTGGCAGGCAAGCGGGGGGTTGGCAGGAGGCCCACTGGCAGCTGGCTGGGTGCTGGGAGGCTGGCAGAGGGTGCTGGTGGGCGCCTGCACAATTACAGTGGGTGCCTGCCCAGATGATAAATTATTCTGGCGACTAGTTAATTACATTTTGTCCTTTGTTTGATTTTTATTTCCCCTATTTAAAGGGGGGAAGTCCTCATTAAATTTTGCCTCTTTGACCGGAAAATCTCCTTTTCTTTTCCAACGTTGTTCTTCAGCAATAATTTCATTTATGTCAGGAATATTCCTGACATTGTGATGCTGTTGAGATTTGAGTAGTCCACCACCAGTCTTAGGGATCCATCTGATTTACCAACAAAGAACATCAGAGAAGAGCAGGGTGAGTTTGAGCGGCGCATGGATCCCTTTGCTAAATTTTCATCTAGATAAGTTTTCATGGATAGACTCTGAGCACAGGTGACATGTTAAAGCTTACTCCAGGTGGGTACTGATCCTGGTACTAAATAGATATGTAAGTCTGACTCTCTGCAACTGGGTAGCTGGGAGCAGGAGGATTCACTAAAAGCTTCCACTAGGTCTTGAAGCTTGGGAGGAATCTCAGGCTGGCATATTTTTTTCAAGGGAGCAAGAACATTGATGGTGTCTTCTGGGGTCAAGATCCCTTCATGCCCAGTTTGGTCAAAGGGGATAGAAGAAGTAACCCCTTCTTTCTGAGTGGAGAGTGTCATTAAGTCCAGATTTAGTACAGCTTTTGCAATTTTGGCCCAAGGGAAACCCAGAATCAGTGAGAAGGCCAAATTTGACAAGGTGGACACCATGCTGTTGAATTGGTTATTCCCTACCTTGATTCCCAGGTTCCCTTGATTATAGTTAATTTGGTGCAAGATTTATTGGATAGGGTCACCCACGCAAAAGGTCCCTCCTGGAGTCCCAATTGTTGGGCCAAGGAGCTACTTATGAAGTTTCCCATGGCACCCATGTCCAATAGAGCTTTTACTTCCTGAGAGGTTTTAGCAGAGCCTAGCTTGACTGGTAATAGGGCATAAGATTGAGAGGGTTCTTTATTTGAAGAACTAGCTAAAAGAGCAGTAGGAGATTGTACCTTGGCCAAGGCTTGGCAGTCCTTGGCTGAGTGTCCATCCTTCCCACAATACATACAGAGTCCAAAATGTGTTTGACGTTGTTTCTCCTCTGTTAAGAGTTGGTATCCCCCACCCTCCTTGGGGATCAGTCCTTTGGGAACATCCCCCTGGACCTTTGAGGGGGTTTCTGTTTTTCTTAATAAAAACTGAGGGGGGAGGGGACAGGATTCTGAGGCTTGGCCCAGGATGGGAGCTGCTTCACCTTGGCGGACCACTTGATTACTTCCTTGACCATGGAGTCAAAGTTGGTTGGTAACTCATGATGGGCAAGGAAGTTTTTTTAGTTCAAAGGAGAGTTTTTACAAAATAGGTAGCAGGCTTCATTGTTGCTCATCCCAATGGCATTCTTTAGGCAAATAAACTCTTTGGCATAATCTTGGGCTGACATTTTTTCTTGGTAGAGGGCAGAGATTTGGTCTCTTAGCTGGTCAGGGTTTGGAGCGGGGAATACCATAGCTAGGAGGGCGTCACAGAACTGGTTGTAGTTGTTGAGGAGGTCATCTCCTTGGAGGGTTGCCTTGGCGTACCAAAGGCAAAACTTGCCGGTAAGCTTTTCTGCCACATGATGTACTTTCTGCGCATCAGTGGTGAATTTTTCAGATGAGATTTCAAACAGGGACTTGGAGAAGGTCAGGAGCATCAGGATCTTGTTTCCTTTACTATCTCCTGGGGTGACGGCAGATAGTGTGTTCAGGACCACTGCTTGGACCTGGCTGTTGGTTCTAGAGACAATTGGTTCTGAGGTAGTTGGTTTTCAAAAAAGGGACATAATCTTGTATACGGTGAAGCTTATGGTGAAGGTAACAATTATGAGGGCAAAATTTGATGAGGGCAACATAGAAGATGAATTCATAGGTAAAATGTTGACCTGAACCACCCATAGGGTGGTTCAGTAGGGGCTCCAACAAACTGTCAGGGATCCACTCATTGGGAAGTCTCTCTCCAATAGAATAAAGGAGAGCTCACAAGTTGAATTTTTCAGGAATATTCCTGACATAAACCAAATTCTTATTGGAGGGCAATGTTGGAAGAGATTTATTGTAAATTGCGCAATTAATGCTATTTTGATATGGCCTTCAAATATTGATAGCTGCAAAGATTTGGCTGGGTTTGCTTTCAATTTTGGATATTTCTTGCCTTCTGTAAATGGGTCTGGTTCAATATCCACCCATTCTGGATTATTGTACCTGTCTGTGATTAATCCTGGTATGACCTCATCCCAACATGACTCCCTCAGCCACTCTGTCTTTCTAATGAGTGATCACTGTCCCTTGTCTACTATTTAAGTAGAATCATTTCTCCTAATAAAGACAAGTTTATCCACATTTGTGTTGGATTTAATAATCTTCAAGCTTTTTCCTGTCCTTTTTGCCAAAAGGACTTTCTCTTCTTGTTTTCCAGGAAATTAAGGTACATGCCCTTAATTTTGCCCTGAAGGCTAACCCAAGGCTAGCTTTGAACCTCAAATCTTTTGTTATAAAGATTTCCCGCCGTGTCCTCCTGGATGTTGTCCCCAGGAGCCAAACATAACAAAATGGTGCTCACTACAGGGGCTGCAAGCCCCTTGGTTGCCCTGTTCCCATGTGCATTATCTAGTCCTTCTCCCTTTGTTTCTGAAGTATCCAAACAACCTAAAGTCTCTAGTCTCCCTCTAGAAGAAGACATCACCAATGCCCCCTCAACTCCTATGGTATTGGTTCTGTCTCCCGGGCCCGTGTGGACCACCTTCCAGCTTTCTCTCTCATATACAAGCAAGCTCATGCTGCTGACAGCTCCCTTCTCTATTCTGGCACTGTGGCAATGCACACTATCCCTGGCCTCTGTCCCAGGTACACTTCTGAAGACATTACTCCTTCCTTTTGGACTTTGGTCTTCCCCCGCGCTGATGGAATGTATGGATACAGTTGGCGTGTTGGTCAACCAGTTCATCCAATCTTCCCTAGTTCACCATCAACTTGCCTTAGGATCCCAGAATCAACTATTAAATGTCGTAGCCACCACTTTTTCAAATAACCATGCTCAAAATATGGCCTATAAAGAATGGTCCCACAGTCTCTTTGTGTGTATTTTCAACAACCAGCACAATTCACTGGCATTGCAGAAGTACTTAACCTCCTCCCTGAACTCCCTTTGTTCCTTGCTCCCTGGATACATCAAGGACCAACTATGCAAATTGGATGAACATCAGGCAGTGTGGTGTGAGCAATTTGAGGCCTTTCTGCTAAACCATTGCCAGGATTTTGAGACTCTGGTTAGTGAACTTAATCAATTCAGGGAGCATGTCAACTTGCAACTTGAATTGGTAGGAGCTCATGTTGATACTTGGGGCTGCCATCTGCAGCATCAATAAGGTCTGGATAAGGCTGCACTAGGCGACACTCTATACCAAGTACAAAGTTATGTGGATGATAGGATAGTGTCTATCAAGATGACTCCTCCCGCTCCTCCTGCCAAGACCCCATCTGATTTTGAAACCAATGTATGGGAGGCAATCACTGAACTCAAGGTTAACACTTGACGTCAAGCTTCTGTTCATAACCCCCTCCAGTCAAACCAATGCCTGACCCTCATATTGCCTCCCTCACTGATCAGGTGGCTGCCTTGCAAGGTGAAATTGAGTACTTAAGACAGCACCTCTCTAATTCTGAGGATTTGTTATCTGAATATGAAGATGAAGAGAAAGGTGAAGTTGTTAATACTCCTGCTCATAACAATCATGGTTGTTGCCCTGGTTTAGAAGGTCAACCCTGGTTCAACTGCACATGTGCACTAGATCAGCTTGCAGAAGTGACAAATGATGTAGCTGATAGGCAAGGCGCATTGGAAAGAGAGGTAAAAAACCTCTCCTGTTTTACTGAGACACTGAATGGACAAGTTGTCCCCTTAGTTGCTCAGACCACTTCCCTGACCACTCGCCTCAATGGAATTGCTGGCACTTTGGCGGCACAAAAAATTAAGATTGACAAATTTGGAACTGCTGCTGCTACTGCTAGGGATATTAGTGGACAGAACAGCTCTACCTTGGATACCCCTAGAGGAAAGCCTTTGACTCCTCTGGGTCAGACAACCTGCTGCTGAATCCAAGTTTGAAGACAACCCTCATATTAATTTCCTCAACCCTGGTGAAAACGGTCAGTCCACGTCCTTGTCCATCAACCCTAACTACAAACCAACCTTCAAGCAGATATTTGATCCAAAAACCTCTACCATTGCTGCCTTTCTAACCATTTACAAAACTGCAATGTGTAGGGCTACTGAAAAACTCAAAAAGGAACATATCCTCACCTGTCTCCATCCCACTTGCCAAGAAGTAGTAGTCCCCAAGCTCCCCTCCATTGTCACTTGGGAGGACATGAAACACCTCCTTATTGAGGAGTTTGGAGGAGATCTCAGCTTGGAGGTCAAGAAGGATGCATTTATGCACATTGCCTTTAAGCCCAAGGAAACCCTTGCTGAGTTTGTGGATTGTTTATACATTGAAGGCCAGCAGTTAATCACCAGTTGACAATTAACTCCCTGAGAAGCCTACACAACTTGTTCAAATGCTTTGAAGGTAAACCAGCTTCTATGCCTACACTTTAAGGCACACAAGGCTTTGCTCACGTCCATGAAGAGTATTAAACCTCTCTTGAAAGACATGCATTTGACCCATGGAGGTACAGTGGTATGTGAAAATAAAGCCAGCAATCCTGGGACTACCTCTTGTACACCGCACATTATGACGCTGGGTGCTGATGGATAGGCTAAGAGGCAAGGCTGCCATAACTGTGGCCAAATTGGGCACCACTTGCGTACTTGCACTAATCCCCAAGTGGAAGGTTGTCATCCCAAGGAACAGGCGGGAAAAGAGAGGTCAGCTTAGAAACAGAGACACTCTCTGCTGACCAATTTCCCCCCGTCTCCCCCTGATCCTCTGTCTGATGAGGAAGCTCCCTCTTCCTCTGGCCCAACTATCCTTCATCTACTTCACAATCTCTCCAGTGATTCAGAGCCTGAAGATTCTGATATTTATGGCTATTATGTCTTGGCTGTTCCAGAAACTATCCCTGTCCCATACAAGCTTTGCTCTGGGAAGACCACCACCACTTCCTGAGTACCTGCAAGTGAAGCTAAATCCATGGTGGCTTGCCCTTACCTAGCTCAAGCCCATTGACCTCCTGTCTTGGTTGGTTCTTCTGAGGAAGCAGCCAAGCTAGCCAAAGCTCTCTTCCAAAATGTAACTGTATCTCTCCTGCTACAGACCGTATATAAGGAGATTCCTGTGTTACAGTGCATGCTAGCTAAATGGGAAAAGGAGCTAGAGGCTGCACAAGATGTGTTGGCAGTTTTGTCCCCCTTTGGGAAAGATACTACTCGTGTGGAAGTATCAATCCAAAAGGTTAAAATCAAAGCCATCTTGGACACAGGCTCTCCAGTCAACGTAGTGTCTTCAAAACTGATGAAGAAACTTAAGTTGGCCCCTGACCTCAACTACACGCAGCTGTATGGCACAGCTGGCATAGCACAAACATGGGCCATTGGAGCCTACTCTGCTTTACCCATGAGGTTTGGGAAAATCCTCATTGCTTCCCCCTGCTGTAGTCCTTGATAACAAAAGCTATGACCTCTTGGTTAGTACTCAATTCCTCTGAGAATATAACAGGATTATAAACTTACAAGATGGATACCTTTCACTCTTAGGATATGAGGTTCCTTTGATTTTTGAGGAACCTCCGCGCCTCCCAGGAAAACGTCTTAAAACTTGTGTGCTTGAGTACCCTATGGGTATCTTCTCTCTCAAGTATAGGACTCACTCCTCCAACATGCGTAACCCTCCTCCTTCTTGCCCTGCAGAAGAAGGGGTACCTCTGCTAAAGCCAGCAGCTATAACCATCCCCCTGGGCTCTCAGGTGGTGATTGATTCCCAAATTTCTTATGAGCTACCTGAAAAGTTGTTCTTAGAACTTTGCTCACCTGAATCTTTAAGTTGTACAGAGCCCCGCCTGTGTCCTGGGATTTTAGATCAAACCCACAAAAAACCTGTACAATTACTGCTTGCCAACCTGACAGCCCTACCCATGCAGGTGACCTGAGGCCAGGTTGTAGGGCATGGTCATATACTGGGAGAAGAACAAGTGGCCTCCCTCTACCCCTTAGGAACTTTCAGTGATTTCAATCTACCTAAAGATAATCCTCAAGTTCTCTCCTTGTTCACTGCTGCTGATTTCCCCCAATTGTCTCCTGTCCAATAAAAATACATGTTGGACCTGCTCAATCAGTTTAGCAACATCTTTGCCTCTGGACCTATGGACTATGACCTGGCTAAGGGAGTCATCCATCAGATTGATACTGGAGATGCACCCTCTTTTTGTGCCAAAACATACTGCTGTAGTAGGGTGGAGGATGCTCAAGTGTCTAAAGAACTCAAGCAGCTTCTGGATGCTGGGTTACCGGCTCCTTCTCAAAGTCCTTAGGCTTCTCTGTTACTGATCCTCAAGAAGAAAGATGGCAGACATTGCATTGTAATGGACTATTGCCGCCTGAACTCTCTCACTAAGAAAGAATCATACCCCTTGCCCAGGATTGACAATGCTCTCCAACAGCTAGGTGGTTCCAAGTTTTTCTCAGCCATGGATCTAGCATCTGGCTACTGGAAAGTTGGCTTATCTCCTGAAGATAGAGAAAGGCTACGCTTATCACCTCAGAAGGCCTTTTTGAACCCACTCATAAGCCCCAGGGACTCTGCAATGCCCCCACTACATTTCAATGGGCTATGTACTCCATCCTACAAGACCTAAAGCTCTCTTGTGTCCTTGTGTACCTTGATGACATCACCATTTTCAGTGCTATCTTTACCAACCACTTGGACCATCTCAAGGCTGTCTTCATCAAGATTTGCAAAGCTGGCTTGAAACTCAAACCCTCCATGTGCTTCTTCTTTAAGGAACGTCTTGAATTCTTAGGTCATGAGGTCACTCAAACTGGAATCCACCCCATGAATAACAAGGTGGAAGCCATTGAAAAGATGCTACCTCCCACAAATCTTTGAGAGGTTCAAGTATTTCTTGGCATGATGGGCTACTACCGGCAGTTCATACCTGGTTTTGATGAACTGAGTAAACCCCTTGTCCAGTTGCTTTGCAACGTCCCCTTTGAATGGATGGATAGCCAACAACAAGCATTTGAAGCGTTGAAGGCCAAGCTTAAAGAGGCGCCTATCTTGGTCTATCCTGATTATGATAAAGAGTTCATATTGTATACTGACGCTAGTGGAGTAGCTGTGGGTGCCATCTTTGTCCAGCTTGACAATGAAGGCGTGGATTGACATGTAGCCTACTCTTTGCGGGTCTTCAATAAGCACAAGAAGAACTACAGCGTCACTGAGAAGGAATGCTTGGCAGTGCTGCACGCAGTGAAACAGTTTTGGCACTACATTTATGGGGCCCACTTCACGGTGGTAACAGATCACTCCTACCTCAAATGGCTGCAACAGCTAAAGGAGCCTGAAGGTCAATTAGAGCGTTGGGCTCTGCATCTACAAGGATGTAATTTAACTGTGATACACTGTCCTAGGGCCCAACATCAGAACACTGATGGCCTGTCAAGGATGCTAATCCTAGCTATCCATCCTGCTGATGCTGATTGTCTATACAAATTAATAGGGTATCCTGACTCTTGGACCATTGAGCCAGAAGACATTTGCTTGGCGCTACAGACCCTATCCAAGAACACTGTAATTTGTGATAGGCAGCTCTTCAAAAAGATTAACAATGCCTACCTACCCTATGTTTGCCCTAGCATGAGGATAGTCATTATCCTCCAAGCTCATATTGACACTGGACATGGAGGCTTGGCAAAGACTCATGACTGGTTGTGCAAAAACTTCTATTGGGAAAACATGTGCCTCCTGATCCCTGATGTCCTCACCTCCTGTCATTCCTGTCAGCTCCAACGCCCTTGCCTGTCCCAACACCAGTTCAAGCCCATCCCTCTAAAGCATGCCTTCCATACGGTGAGCATTGATGCTGTTGGGCCTTTCCCTTGGTCTAGGTCAGGATGTTGGTTTATCTTAGTTGCTGTAGACCATTTTAGCAAATGTGTTAAAGCCAGAGAAACAAAAAATATAACTGCTAAGACCACGGCTACTTTCTTGCTGCAAGACATATTCTATTGACATGGCTATCCTCAAGTCCTTCTTTCTGACAACGGTACCAACTTTATTGCTTGCCCCATCACTTCTATTGTCAAAGCTATGGGGACCCACCAATTTTTCTCCGTGCCATATAACCCCTCAATCAATGGAACTGTCAAACAAGCAAACTCCATCCTTGTGTCCATAATGAGGAAGCTCACTCTCTCTGACGCTGCCAATTGGGATATGTTCTTCCCTGCTGCTCTCTTTGATTACCAACTCAGTAGACATCAAGTGACTGATCAGTCTCCTTTTGCCATGTTGTATGGGCGTGAAGCTGCCACCCTCTCAATCTTGGGACTCCCCTTGATCAAAGTAGATGTGTCTGCAAATCCTGAGGCCCATGTTAAAGACTTAACCAATTGTATCATTAACATCCAAGCAACAGCTTATTCCACTTCTTACAAGGTCAAATCTCTGGAGCTCTCCCCGTCCAATGCTGCTAGAGCCCCCTCCCTGAGTATCAAATAGGCAATCTAGTTCTCTACTAACAGAATTGTACAGGTTGTAAAGCTCATAAGCTGGATTCCCTCTGGGTTGGGCCCTGTGAGGTCACCTTTAAGAAGGGTGTCAAGTATACAGTGAAACTACTGTCTTCTGGACGTTCTTTTGCCCGCGTTCACTCCAAATTTCTCCGCAGACATCAACTCCCTGTGTCCAATCTTGAGGGGGGAGATGTTGTAAATTGCGCAATTAATACTATATCAATATGGCCTTCAAATATTGATAGCTGAAAAGATTTGGCTGGGTTTGCTTTCAATTTTGAATATTCCTTGCCTTTTGTAAATGGGTCTGGTTCAATATCCACCCATTATGAATTATTGTACGTGCCTGTGATTGATCCTGGTATGACCTCATCCCAATGTGACCCCATCAGCCACTCTGTCTTTCTAATGAGTGATGACTGTCCCTTGTCTACTATTTAAGTAGAATCATTTCTCCTAATAAAGACAAGTTTATCCACATTTGGATTGGCTTTAATAATCTTCAAGCTCTTTCCTGTCCTTTTTGCCAAAAGGACTTTTTCTTCTTGTTTTCCAGGAAATTAAGTTATGTGCCCTTAATTTTTCCCTGAAGGCTAACCCAAGGATAGCTTCAAACCTCAAATCTTTTGTTATAAAGATTTTCTGCCGTGTCCTCCTGGATGTTGTCCCCAGGAGCCAAACACAACAAGATTATAAAGATTTTCAGCTAAGGATGCAAAATTCAATAAGGATTTTTCCCCTTTAATTGGGGAAAATATAAATCCAACAAAGGGAAAAGAAGAATTCAATAAATGCCAGAATAATTTATCATCTGGGCAGGCACCCACTGTAATTGTGCAGGCGCCCACCAGCACCCTCTGCCAGCCTCCCAGCACCCAGCCAGCTGCCAGTGGGCCTCCTGCCAACCCCCCGCTTGCCTGCCAAACCCTCACTGCCCAGCCAGCTGCCAGCAAGCCCCATGCCAGCCACCTGCTTGCCCAGCCAGCTGCCAGCCACCCCCTGGGTCCCAGCTCCCACTCTCCAGCCAATCAGAAATCCCATCCAATGCAGCTAATCAAATAAGTCCCTGGGAAAAAGAGAAAATTTAGAGAACAACCTCTGCCCATCAGAAGAGGGCCAATTTCAAGTTTTAAATGTGAGCAACAATACTATCCATAACCAATGGGATTCTGAACCCCAGGTCACATGTTTGAGTCCAGACCCCAACCAAACCATGGCTTCCAAGACAAAAATAGATCAGTGAAATCCCATGAGTTATAGCCACCACCTGACCACATGCCCAGAGGAAATCATTGGCTCTGGTCAAGAATGGCCAAACTCCCAACAGATTTTCAAAGAACAAGAGTTTTTCCACCTTCTCAAACCCCAATTCCCAATCACATGTTCCAAACTTTTGGGTTCTCCAATCCCTTTTTCATTCCCACTTGCAAAACTTTGCACAGTGGGGAACGCTATAAGTAAGATACCCCTCCTCAGTAATAGCTTGTGCTATTATTGAGTTTAATACTCTCAATAAAGCTAATCTTACTTAAACCTTAAGTCCACTTTAACTAGTTTTCCCCAGCCAACCCCCTCCAATCCAAGGAAGATGAATCATCTCATCTTCACAGCTGTACTTACAGCTTGCCTTAGGATTGGAGGCTATCAACAGGGATCAGAGTTCTTTGGGCTGTCACCAGAAGGGTTAGGCCATGACCATCACTATGACCCTGGATAACTCAACTCTTCCCACACTGATTCCTGGCCTCCTCTTGTGTCTCCCCACTCCACCATGTCCAGTGCAGTGTACACCTCCATGTACTATGTGTTGACCTACTTTGCCGGGAGCTTTGGGAGATAAAACATCCATGCCAAGGTCTTCTGCTGGTTGATGATCATCCTTTCAATTGTCACTGCTTTGACTGGTTTCCAGTTTTCTAACCTCCTGCCATACTTGCTGTAAGTAGTACCTACCATATCTGGGTATTACAGAATTTGACTAGAGTAAACTCTACTGGAATCCCTATTATTAACATGTGCAGGAGGTGACCAAATAAGCAGAATCTCCCCAGGATGGGAGTGAAGTGGTTTAGAAGATAATAGACACTGGTATACTCCAAAACCAACCAGGGGGCATTGGGGTGGATAATGGGAGGGAATCATGCTATTTCTACATATGGGGCATGGCAGCAGCATGGTCCAAAATGATACCAAATTGAGTCTTCTGATTTATTGGTGGGAGTTGGTTTGGGGGTCTTGAAGTTCACATTGGCTTGCCCATAACTGATTGACACACAAAAATCCCATACAAAGAAGATGAACTTCATGCTGTTGAAGGGGGAACCTTTTGAATCTACTAATCAAGTTTTTAGAAGTTGGAAATATAGATTTATTGGTTGGATAGGAATAAGAAAATTGTTGGAGCGATTTTCTTAAAGGAAAATATTCAGTTTAAATACTGAAGTAAATTGGGGGAGGGAGCATAGTGGTTACCAGGCAATCCTGCATTTGTAAGTTGGAAGGTATTGCTTTGCAGGTCTGCAGCAGGCTGCAGCCTGCAATGCAAGAAGAAGTAATTTGGTTTATTGCATTGCAGTTTTCTTCTGTGCTGTGATTGTGGTTGTCTTTTGGGTCTGGATGAATAATTCTTCCTTATCTTGTTTGATTTGAATCCACTGATTGGCTTGCTGGTTCTCATGAATATTGTTGGTATAGAGTTAGGCATTTAATTTTTGTTTGATTGGCTGATTTGGGGGGTTCAGAGCTCATTTTAAACGCTCTTTTGTTACTGTTGTCAGATCCTTCATCTATTATCTGAGTATTTGAGCTTATAATAGAATTTATATTATAATAATGTTTAAAGCTTTTGCTTTTGATTTTACGCTCAATAGTGCATTTGTTGATCAAATTTAAATGTGTATTTGACCCAATCCTTCTAATTGTCCTGTTATTAATCTTATTTCTTGGTTTAGCATTTAAAAATGCTGTTTCAGTCTCATTGTCCCTAATCATTTGTCCAGTCTTTGATTGAGTATTTGTGAAAGGGATGTAATCCCTTACACTTGTCATAATTATCATCATTGATTTTTATACTACTAATTTATGGGTGTGGTTGCAGAAACCCCAATCCGTGAGCTCTATCATAATTGGCATCATTGCTTGGTCAAAATTCACAACAAAAGTAAAATGGTAAATTGCATTATTCAAAGAGAGACAATGAGGGTAAAGGAGACAAATTTTCAATTGTTTGAGAAGCAGGAGGTCAAATTGGGAAGATGGTTTGAGGATCTTGGCACCAACAGTAGTGTAACAGAAGATGGTGACAAAAAATTTTGCTAAGCAAATGATTTGCAGAAGAAACTTGGAAGAAGGATCCACCAGAACTAGCATTTAAAAGGCGGGCCAGGGGCCATCAAGTAATTGACAGCAACCTTGACCATGACAGAGACTAATTGCTCAAGGACAGGGGCAAATAGCGCCAGATGAGCTATCATTTTTTGGGAAAACTTTTTTTATTCAAGGGTAGTAAACTATCTAGAAACAAGTTTCTAGGGGGGAATGAGGAAAGTTTTAAAGCAGTTTAAGATGGAGGAGGTGGAGATTTGGTGACATCTGATTGGCTAGCAAGAATATTTTCAGCAGTTTGGGATTTTTCTGTCAAATTTGTTGTGATGACGTCATAATTCAAAAATTCTGTCAACCAGTGGGTTGAGCGCTATACTCTTTTGGCAACAAATAATGCATGACTAATTTATTGTAGTTGATTGGCAAGAGCAGGGTCAGATCCAGAATTTTGAGGGCTACCTGGGAAAATCCAGCCTTGATTCATTTTTTTCAAGAACAACATTTAAATCTTTTAGAGTTTCCAGGGGTCTAGCAGCTTTTTGGGGCAACAGCGCCCATGTCAACAATAATAATGTTGACATGGCTACTGTTGACTTGAAACTCTAAATATCCTATGTTTTTTTCTAGTTGTGCTAGATTAATTCTTTTTTTAAAGCGTTCAGGGGTGCAAACCCAGAAAACACAACAAAATTGTGGCCATATCAACACAATTTAATATTAAGCTTAATAAAAAAGCTTGATTTAACCTGATTTTTCTTTTACTTTTACTAATAAAAATTACTATATTTTTTATTTGTTTTCACAACGTAAAAGTGTCAATGTTGACACTTTTTAAGCTGGACTTATTTTTAATAACAAAACTGGAGTGTCTACAGTAAAAAAGTGCACATTTAAAAATATTTTTTTTATTGAATTATTATATTGAAAAAGACAGTGCGCATACATTTGATTGTTGAAATGTTCTTGTTATAAATATTTATGTGGCACTTATTACGGCTTTAATATATTAAGTGGATTGGTGGCTAACGGTGATTCAATAATTTAAGTGTGAGTTACTATGTAAGTTACTATAGAATTTATTATTAAAGATAATGTTGACACTCATAAATGTTGTTTATTTGCTCATGATCATCCCCCAGGGTGGAGTTAAGCAAATTAGAGTGGCGCAATTAAGCCTAGATTAATATGCCACCTCATATAAAGAATGTTGTAAGTGAAGTTGTCAACACTTTACCCTTTTCAATATATACCAACAACTTATTAACAACTTCTTATATACATAATGGTAAAATATCATATTATCACTACCCAAATATTATTTTTAATAAAAGAATAAAGAACCTTGATACTTTTTTTACTTATTTTCATATGTTTTTTTTAATTTTTATATGTGAACAAAAATACACAGAAAACAGTTAGTTTTTGCTAGCCTGCTTAAATTTAATTAAGCATACTAAGAAAAAACATAGTAAATTTTCAAAAAATGTTGACAGTAACAATGTTGTCAAAAATAATATCTACAATTTTTGTAATCAAGAGTGATAATTCAGCTTTTTTTACTAATCATCACTCATAATGTTGACGCTTTTCAGTTCTCACATATAAAGCTTTATGTTTTACATGATAAAAACTTCTCATTTTTTGATATGTTGTATTTTTGACTTTGCTCTTTCATATTTTTAATTTTTAAAATAAAATCTATATATAAATATAATACTTTCACATAAATATCTTAACTTTTAATTTTTTATTTAAAACTATAATAAACTAAAACCTATACAAGTATTTTTTGATTTTTAAATGCCAAGAAAAGCCATCTAAGATTTACTTTTTATATATTATGCTTTTTAAGTTGTTTTGATTGTTTTTTACATACATTTCTTTATTTTAAACTATTTTATTTATTACTTTAGGACAAAAACATTTCCAAACAGCCCAATGGAACCAAGCATCCTTCAAAGCCAACCAAACCCACCAAAAAGAAGCCTGTCTCATCAAAGAAGGCCACCCCCAAACCATCCCCAAAGCCCTCCCCTGAGCCCTCTCCTGAGAAGAGCCCTGCTCAATCCACTGGGGGAGAGGAAACTGATGGCTCTCTTACAGAGCACAGTTTTTACAACTCGGCTTCTGACAAGGAGCCAACCAACAAGAAGCGCTCAGCCCAAAAGTCCCCACCCAAGGATAAGTCTCCTGCACATGAGGAGCACCACAATAAGCCCCCTTCTGCTTCCTCACCCCTGACAAACTCCCCCCCTTCAAGCTCATCTGGGGATGATTCAAAGCCCCGCCCTAATTACTTCCCTGGCTTCTGCCATGCTTCTGCTGGCCCCTGGGACCCTCTGTTGGCCCACAACATCTGCAATGTTGATGGCAAATTCAAGGTTCCCTCTTTTTTGCCCAAATACTTCCCAATCATGAGTGTAAAGGGTGGGCTGGCCATGGTGGCTAATGGGTATATCTTCAGCTGCAATAATTCCAACTGGGGCTTCAAATGCCGCCATTACACCTGTGAGGACCGCTCCTTCCTAGTGCGGCTCAACAATGAGCGCTGGGACCTGGTCCAAACCATCAAGGGCAAGCATACCTGCATCATGCCCAACACCACCATAGCCCACCTTTTCAAGTGGTGTCTGGTGCAGGTGATGCCCACCTCCAAAGATCTTTCTGCCACCCAGCTGGACGTGCTTGCTTGCAAGTACCTCTCCCTAACCAACTTGAAGAGGGTTCCAACTCACAATCAGTTAGTCAAGTTTGTAAGTGATAGGCGTCAAGCCTCCAATCCCCTGGCCAAGAGTGCCACCAGCATCAAGGACCTTATCCTCACAGATGCTCTCAAGAAGACAGAGGATGGTGAGATGTTCCTGCTCCATGACAATGGGCAGGAAGTGGAAGATAGGATTGTAGCCTATGCCACAACCCAAAACCTGGAGCAGCTGAACACTGTTCCACCTGGCTGTGTGACGGCACATTTTCTACTTGCCCCTCCCTATTCAAGCAGCTTTGGGTCCTGCATGGGCAGTTTAATGACCAGGTCATCCCCCTTGTGTTCTTTCTCCTTCCTGGTGCCAAGACTGAAGTCTACACCAGAGCCTTCAAGATTGTCCAGGATGCTTTGAGCTCCCTTCCCACCAACCAGCTCCCCCTCCCACTTACTCCACAAGGGCAAATCCCTCCTCCGCTGAGAAGGATGAGTCCACCATAGCCGCTGAGCAGCTAGCTCATGCACGCTCACTTGGGCCAAAGGTTATCATAATGGACTTTGAGCAAGCTCAGTTCAGAGCCTTTGAGTCCATCTTTAATAGAGAAGTCCAGGGCTGCTTCTTCCATTTTAGGCAGGCCCTTGTCAAGAATCTCAAGGGTGAGAAGGACCTTTTTGAGAAGTATCTTAACAATGGTAAGGGAAGTGCCGCTTTGCCCTGACTCAGTTTGCTACCTTGGCTTTTGTGCGCTTGGAGCATACTGGGCTTGGATTTGAGGCCCTCCTGGAGGATGCTTACATCAAGAAGCACTCCACCATCTTCAAAGGCTACCTGGATTACTTTGAGCGCCAATGGTTGGGCAAGAAGGTGACTTCCCGGAGAGGTAAGAGCAGGGCCACTGCCCCTTGGAACTGTCAATGCGCCTGCCTCAAGGGGGAGATGAAGACCACCTCTAGCCTTGAGGTTTGGCATAAGCACCTGAAGGTGAAGTTTGGGACCAACCCCAAATATAACAAATTCTTCTCTAAGCTACAAGAGGAGCCGGCCCAGACTGTCTCCTAGTTCTGCAACCTGGCCAACTGGGTGGCCCCCAAGAAGAGGAAGTCTAGGAGCAAGACTACCAGGAGGACGTGCAGAAGGTGGTCAAGTAAAAGTATAAGGTGGCAGAGATTAAGAAGTACCTTGAAGATGTCACCACTGCTCTTGCTGGTGGCTTTAATTAGCCAAATAAACTTTGCTTTGCTTTGCCTATATATTTTTTACTTTTAAACTTTTAATTTTTTAATTTTTTGGATATTACTAATCTTTTTAAGTATAAATGATAAGTTTCTGATAAAGTTTCAATGTGGTTTTGTAAGAAATATTTTATATTTTGTTAATTTATCTTTAAGCTTGAGATATTTTCAGGTATTCTTATATAAAGTATAATAAATCAAAATTATAATTTTCTTATATTTTGTAGTTATTATGATATATTAAATATCTTTATTTTTGGTTCATTGGAATTTTAATTTTTATGGGAATAAAAAATAATTTTATAATAAAGAGTGTAATTTACATAGTAAACTAAAAAATAGTTGCTTATATCTCCTTATTTTTATTATTCATGGTAATTTTTTATTGCAATTTTGAGCTCTCTGGGGTCATTTTAGTATAATAATGTATTTTAATTTTTTTTATATTAGAAATGTTCAGGGTAAAGTGTTTTGTTAATTAAAAAAGTGTCAACATCCAGGAAACAACATTTAGTAAAACCGTGCCATCAATTTACTATAGTGTCAACATTTTTAGTGTCAACATGGGCGCTGTTGCCGCTTTTTGGCAACAGTTCCAAGTGTGGCAAGGGTGTGTAACTCCTTTCACCTTTTTTTCTACTGTAACAATTGTGGTGGGTTCCAAGTATGATTTGAATTGCAAATAACTTATTTAATTATCAACAACTGGAATTGGATTTGTCTTAATTTGGGGATACTATTTGTATCTCATCATTGACAGCAGAGTATTGCATCTCATTAATCATGTCATTGGGAAGCTCAACAAGCTCTCCTTCTGTGCTGTAAGATATTTTGACAGGTGAGGTGTCAATCTTGGTTACAACACCTCCCTTTCTCATGTTTGTCATTCACAACAAGAATCAGAATTTGCTGGAGGTCTGAAAAATTGAATATTTAGTGTTTCTGAGCAGGTATGGTGTGGTAGGGGTGCATTTAGCTGTGATGAAGCTTTTTAGTGTTAACTTGAGCATCTTATAGCTGATAGGTAGGATTGTCGTAGATATATGTGACTCTGAAGGGCCTAAATAAGTTAGGCTCCAGATTTGCAGTGTGAAGATTCAAGGTATAGGCATAATCTCCCACAGCATAACAGTCCTATAGGTGGGTTGTTGCCCCCTTAATTTTTTCCTGTTCAATGTTGCAACTTTGGCTTGCCATTATGCTATAAAAGGGGGGCAGTGAGGGGTGGCTTGACTGAGACTGTGGATCTCAGCTTGCCTTTATCTAACCCTGCCACACTGTTGGAGGTAGAGTAGTTTTCAAAGCTATGACTCTAATAAAAAACGCATATGTAAGCAAAATCAACTCAGATGCAAACAAAATTTGAAAAAATGAATTTATATGGATTAACAATAGATTTAGATTCACCCTGATTTTTTTACAGATGAGTTGGTTTTGCTTACATATGAGTTTAAATTGCTTAGCAATATATCTTTGAAAAATACTGTATCAAAGGCCAATGTGCTGGGGCTGAGCCCTCTACCACAGTTGATTCTGGTATGCAGGATGAGTAGTGTGACAGAAATGGTCAGATAGTAGGAAGCAGCCTCTATGTGGTAGGGAATTACCACCCAAATCCACATAGATTTGATGATTAACCACCAACAGAGCTTCAGATACCGTTTTGTGAAATTTCCAAAAGATACACTTGGGTTAAGCAAAATGAATAACCCAAACCAAAGGAGCCTGAGATAAATAACCTGAGAGAGAATCAACAAGTCTTCAGCATAGAATTATGGACATTGAGATGGAGCAAGTGTCTTGGCTTATGATACAGTAGGGAAAACTCCAAGATTTGATGGCATTGAATTAACATTGGGAGGAGACAACAACAAAGTGCCAGCAGCAGGACCCCATCTTCCGGTAATAATCCAACTGAGAATCAAATTATATGGGATGTAGCACAGCAGCCCAACTACATGATGCATGATAAAATAAATTTAGACCAGGACAATATTTATTTTTATTGAGTAAAATTTTGGGAGGACTCAACTCTTAAGAGTTGAAACAGTGAAAATTATTCAATATATATCAAAATTTGACTAAACAATACCACCTGGATCCTTGGCTCCTATTCCTTCTGCATTGTCAAGTGAATACCTAGTCCAGTTTGCAAAGAACCCTTGTGTGACCAACTTCTGATGACCATGCTGATAAAAGAGGTTGTATTGAGTGACTCTCAGATCATGTTGATTTATCAGCATCAGCTTAAAGGAGAAAATTGAATTTGACTGGCAAACTGAAGCAGTAGTAACTTTTTTACTATCAATCATTTGATTTAAATCCGTCAAATTGGTTAATCTGGTTAACAGCCTACCCAACTTCTGCACCCTGCAACTTGGGCAAATAATTCCAGGCATTATGGAACCTACTGTGACACTTTTAGGCAGGGTTGTTGCTGTGTACCTAGAATGCATCTAGGGAGTTGACCTTGTGCATGTTGTAATTGTAAGGATTTTTGATGAGAGGAGATCAAGTTTGTTTGTCAAGAAGAGTTGAAGAGCCCTTTTTCTTTACAGCACCCAGGATTTTTAATAAACTCTTAATCTGTGCCAGCTGGAGTCCCCCTTGTAAAAAGACTTATTATTACCCTTTTGTAGTTAACCACCAGAATTAACTAATTACACAAATTGAATTACTGTGTGTTAACAGCAAGAATGAAAAATATTCTTATTTCAACAGCATTGAAAAGTCAGAATTATGCTTTTACCCATTTAGACTACTAAATGTTGACACTTTTTAAAAAGCAGAAACCTGTTTCCTGAACATTTACTTAAAAAAATTAAGCTTCAAACTACTTTTTAGGTTAATTTGACTACATAGATTTCAAAATAACTATAAAAATGATACATGACAACTGAAAAAATGCACTTTTATTTTATTTTACTATGAAATTAGCTATCTTTGCTATAAATATTTTTTCTCACTTATGAAAAATAAAAAAGCCCAATATGCAAAAAAGTACTAAATAAAATTTTTCATATTACAAAAAGTTATAATAATCAGAAACAGTAAAGTAATTTTCAAGCCTGTTGAGATAAACAAAAAAATCTCAGTCTAAAAACAAAAACAAAGTGGATCCAAATATATTGTAATTTAATATAAATTCCTTAATTTTTGATTTTGTTTTTTGAAATGAGTTGTTTTTTGTTTTTATACTGAGATTTTTTATCTCAAAAGACTTGAAATTTACTGTAAAATAAAATATTTCTACATTAAAAACTAAAAATACATATACTTTATTAGTAAAATACCGCCATAGGCCATATAATACAGCCTAAGGTATTAAACTATTGATAAAAAATTCATAATTTTTTTAAAAAAATATTTATAAAGTATTTATTAATTATTTATTTTACCTATTTATAAGATAATATTATACTGAACAAATTAGAACTAAATACAAGATTAGACAATACTCAATAATTTTAATTAAAAACTAGACTGTGATCACCTGGTTGCCATTAATAACTGTGAAATTTCTTGACATATCCCCCAAGCTCTAAAAGCTTATATTTAGCCTTGAGAACGTCCTTTATCTTCTCTTGGTATTACTTTTCTTTAGTTGCTCTCTTTTTCTTGGATGGGTAGTTCTCAATATCTCTGATGAATGTAACAGTCTTCCCCTGTTGGACTTTGAGGTGCAAGTAGAAGATGTTGTATCTGGGCTTGATTTCAAAGGAGGACTTAATATGCTTATGCCAGCCCTCTAAAGATGAAGTAGTCTTCATCTCATATTTAAGAACTTCCTGGTAGCAGTTCCAGTTGGCTTTGGCTCTGGGCTTGCTCTTGCGCTTAGTGACCTTATGTCCAATCCACTGTGGCTTGCAATATTCAATAAAAGGGTAGAAGGCATCCTCATGTTTCTTGGAATATGAATCCTGGCATAGGAGGTCAAAGGCTTGTCCAGTATGCTCTGGCTTTACAATGGCTAGTGCTACAAACTGCTGAATTAAGAACTTGCACTTTCCTGATATATCTAGACAGTGGAGCTTGCTGAGCTCATATAGACCCTTTAGCTGCCTATTAACAGCTTGTCAATAATGAAAAAAAACACCCATGGACCTCTCCATTAAAGGTATTTACAAAAGAGCTATACTGGGCAGTTTCATAGTCCATGATTATAGTTGATGAGCCAAGTGCTCTATCATAAGCTTCTTGTTCTGCAGCAAGGGTGGCTTCATCCTTTTCACCATCTATGGATTGGCTCTAGTGTTATGACTAGGGAGACTCTTTTTATTATTGGGTAGGGCTTTGATGCCCTCCTGAATAATTTTAAAGGCCTTTGTGTAGATCTCTTCTTTTGACCCAAGAAGCAGAAATTATGCAAATGAGAGTACCTTGCCTTCAATGTGGGAATGCACAATCCATAGTTAGTAAAAAAGGCGGGGCATACTGCAAAGGTGCAGTCACATAACCAGGTCTCTGAATTGCTTAATTGCTCCAGGTTCTGATGTGCAGCATAGCATATAGTTCTTGACTCTGCTGTAGGCCCATAATCATGTAAAAGTAAACCTCATCACCATTGAACATCTTTAACTCCTCTGTCAAGACTAACTCTCCTTGGACCATGGCAGATTTCTTATGGGGGAATAGATCGCAGTGTTTGTCATATATGTACTTCACTAACTAGTCGCAGTCAGGGATGAGCTTCAGGTCCTCATTACTTAGGTGTGTGAATGCCTTAACTGCCAGATCAGAAGCCTCAATATCCTTAGAGACTGGAGCCATTTGGTACAGTTAACACTTTAGAAGCTTTTCAATAAGATTGATTGGAGCATTGCATGTGTGTTCTCCTTTTTCACTGGTAACTTTATCCCATTCTTCTGTGTTGATCCTGGAAGCACAGCTTCTATCTTCACACATATAATGCTTGATTCTTCCTGCTCTCTTCTGATTGTTGCAATTAAAAACATAGCCATCACAGACTAAACTTGCACCTCCTTTTACAGACATTAGAGGAAAAAACAGAGGCAACTTCTTTGGGAGCTTAATATATCCTTTTTCATTACATATGTTGTGAACCTTGAGGGGATCCCATGGGCCAATTGGTGCTTGATGGTAGTCAGACAGGTAATCATCAGGATCTTCTTTATTTATAATTAATGAGGAGGATGGAGGTGCAGATTCATTGGGCAGTGAAGGAGAATTATCTTAGGTTGGATTCTTGCGCTTCTTGGACTTAGATGGGCTTGATTTCTTTGAGCTTGGTTCATTTGGGCTTGGCTGGGGTTCTGGACTCTTGGGTATCTTATTTCTTTGTTGCTTGTTTAGTAGAACCTCATCTCTTTCTGATTGGTACCAGCTTAGAGAAGAGGAGATTTCAGGGGAGAGCTCTTCACTTTCAGGGTCTGGGGTCTTCTCCTTTGTCTTCTGTTTCCTTGAGGGAGCTTTGACTGGTTTTTCTGTTAGAGTTTGGACTTTGGGCTTTTCCAGAAGCTCTGGGCACTTTCTTGGTTGACTTGGGGTTCTTTAGTGGATTCTTGGAAGATTTGTCCTACAATAACTTAAGTAAAGTTATTAAAGTAAAGTTTATGTAGAAAATAATGAATAAAATTAAATAATAATAACTTGGTTTATTTTTTATTAGCAAGTAAATAGTTTACAGGATTATAGAAAGTGTTTTTAGAGCTAGTTTATTACTATAAATTCATAACCTAAACTTAAAAATGTGGGATTGTCAAAAGCTTGGTCCAAATTTCAAATTGCTTTTGCGGGCAAATCAGCTGAGTGAAAAATAAAATATTTAATAAAATCAATCATTTAATTTGGGGTTTTTGATTTATTTAAATTTGCAAATTACAAATCCTTTGAGCAGATAACTAAACTAACTAAAGACAAAAACCATCAAACAAATGTGGGATACATGAATCAGAAATGCAGGATTCAATGTACAATAGGAGATTTCCTGTAAGTCTAACAAATCATAGACAACATCAAATTAGTAATGAATCTGAAATTGCGGGATTGTCAAATCCAAGAACCATATTTCAAAACAAAAATGAGATGAATTTGAAATAAATATAATTTATGGGCATCTCAAAAAGGATGTCAAAGGATCTAGAGTGGATTTGTGCTAATTCTTTTAGAAATCACAGGCATTCTCAAAAATCATCCAATTCTTTTTTAGGACGGCTAAAATTTAGATCCTACTATTCATCAATTTAACATACTTGATAATAAAAAAGACTAAAATGTACACTCCTCTTTTTGATTTTAATTTTTTAATAGAAAATTTATTATGTCTTCCTCTAAAAAAAACCAAGTCAACAAGATGTTCCCTGGCCTTGACAAAATAATACAGGGCTATGCTGGGTCTCTCAACAGTGAAGCCTGTGTTTATGACCACTCCCAACCCGCAGGCCCCTCACCAAGCACTTCCCAGGAGTGTGTTCTTTCTCCTGTTTCTTCTAGCATGGCCCTGTTTGTCCACCATGCACAGGCAGCTGCTAATCCAGATTGTGTATCAACAATGGCATCCAGAATCAGCCAATTGAGCCATGGGGTCACCCAAGTAAGCCAGAATCCAGAAACAGCCAATCAGATGGCAATATCTGGTTCCCAAGATGGACATATCCCACCTCCAGACAATCAGCCTGCAAGATGCAGACAAAAATTGAACACCCCAGATATTGTTCTCAAATTGGTCAAAAAGCAAGGGATTCTTATGTCCCTAGGGGAAATTGCGGCTGTGATGGGGTTTTCAAAGTCCACTGTGGCTTCAACCCTTTGAGCCCATGCCAACTGTGGCCCCCCTCCCAAGAAGACCCCAACTGGAGCCCGTACGTCAACTGATAGCAAAAAAGCCCATCCCCTTATGATGGCTATCATGGAGTGTGACCCACAGATGCCCCTGGTCCAGGTCCATCTCCAACTGGGACTCCACAGCATTTTCACCAATAAGAGAGTGGTGAATTTGTGGATGCACAGAGTTGTGGTTGCTGCTAGAATCTTGTCCAATCAGGTTCTCACTGGCCCCAGTTTAGTGGATACCAACCCCTATAAGTCTGCTGTCATCAATCTTATCAAAGGAAGGGCAATGAGGACACACAATGATGTCATCTTCCTGTTGTATGCCAAGATTTCTGAAAGTATCCAAGACTATGGAGAAAAGTGTATCCAATCTGACATTTAAAAGCGCGGCCCAATTTTATATCAATTTGTTGGGGTTTTATTGGCAGTTTCCCCATTGGGTGTCCATTATTACTCATAAATATCAAACACTGCATATGGGTATGCCTACCAGATGGGCTCAAGGACATGCTGGAGGAGTGGGCTACCCAACAAGCCGTGTACGCAGTTGTATTGAGTACTGAAATAAAGCAGTGGGAATGGAAAACCAAGGAAATTGCAGTCACAGGGCATACCTGCTGGACTTATCATACCAACCACACTGATATGCATCTTACAGATGTATGTCTTTGCCATTTTGGCTTGGCTTGGCTTTCAGGCACTCAAAGCCTGCTTCATACAATGAACTGTGCACCCAAATTGAGAAGAGGTTTGAGCCTTTCTCATTCATTTTTGTCCAAGAATTATCTGATCTTATCATCTTCTTTGCAATTGATAAGGTAAGTCCATAAAGGACTCCTTCCCCCCACAATCATCCATTTGATTTGTTAAGCCCACATATGTGACAGAAAAATAATTTGAGCAATTGAAGCAATATGCTCTTGCTGCTTTTTCCCAGTCAGCAAACCCTGCCTCCCCAACTCCTCCATCAAGAACAAACCACCCGCCTTCAAACCCTTACTCCCAAGCCACCACCCAATACCTCCCCACTACCTCTGATGCTGTCTCTTTTACAGGTTCATATTGTAAATTCACTGCCCCCTTTGGCTTTGAACTGTACTGTCTTCCCTTGCTGCACCAAGAAAAGCTTCCAAATGCCGGCCAAACCACTCAATTCTTTGGGGGACTTAGCTCACACTGTGGATGAGAGATTTGTGTTGGCTTACCCTGCAGACCCTCTGGCTCTTGTTGCTCCCTCTTGGGAAGAAACACTGATTAATCTGGATTAACTATTGGCGTGGTGTTGCTTGCTTTTGAAAGCAATCAGAGATAACCAATCAAGCAATGTCACATCCATATCCACAAAGTTAACTGGTTCTCAAAAGTTTAAAATCAATTCCAGCCAATCAGAAGGGAGTTTTAAAATTAGTGTAAACCCCTCCAGTCCCTCTGGCCTTGGCCAGAAAAATTTATCTCTTGACCAATCAGATCAAATCAAGTGATCAGGTGATCACCCAAACTGTAGCCATTCCCTTAAGTCAAGTAAGGAACTTTTAGTCATCTGCTTGTTCATTCTTTATCATAGTAAAATTTCAAGAGTTGCGGCATCATTTTTTAAAAGTATTGTTTATCTTGAAACTTGGTTTGATTTCCTTGAAATCTCTAAAAGTGTTATTCAGTTGTCTAGTAAAAGCCCTTACCTATCCCAGGTCTCTTTTGAACCTGGCCGCCTTTCCAAAACTTTCTGGTGAATTGTGGGCATATAGTAGTTGTTTAATCTACTCTTGTTTTTGAAGTTTGAGTTTGAACCTAAAATTTAAACTTAAAACCTATATAAACTTTACTTTTATATTGAATTTTCTCTTACATTTGCTTCACTTTGACCCTTTTCTGTCTAATAACCACCCAAGTTGTCCAAGATTATCTCAAAGTCCTCCTGAAGCCACTAGTTTGATTTTACTTTGGTTTTACAGTGGCTACTGTATTCAAATAAATTTTATTACTTTAAGGCCCAAAAACTGCACTCCTAGACTCTAAATTTCTTGGAGATTGCAGATATGATCCTCCCAGTTTTAAAGTTTGTGGTGTTTTCCTTGTCCCCTTTCTTGTTGATCCTTTGGTCTACCTCCCCAGACCTTTGGGCCTGGATCTCCTCTTCTGTGTGCCTTGTGGGAAATGTTCTTTAATGTCTCTTAAACCTCCCAAGTAGCCTCATTTCTTTGGGCAAGACTCTGGTCAAAAGCCTGACTTGCAACAACTTAGACATGCATTCCACCAACCTTGTCTTGCCTGCCCCTCTGGTTAAGGGAACCTTGGCGCTCCCCCCCCTCAGCTGGTAGAAGAGGACCCAGTTCCCCTACAGACACCTGATATACTGGGACATGTTCCCATGTGTATGCCTTGGTTACTCACTGGGTTGATGTTGATGGGTCTGAACGCCTATTTTCCTCAACTGTCTCCTGTGTCCTCCCTCTGGTCCCCTATTAGAGCGGCTGTCCTAGTGATTCACTGGGCAGCATCTTGGTGGTTTGTCTCATCAGGATGGGAGCCAAACTTAGTTAGTTTAGCCCCCCTTTCTCACACAGATGATGGTGATGTACATTCTGCACATTCCCTCCCCTACTTGTCCCTTGATGAGTAAAATAAAGCCTTTATTTTTGGAAAATTAGTAAAATTTATATTCTTTTAATTCATAATTAGTCTTATTTTTTACATTATTGACATTCCCCTTATTTAAAAAAAGTTGTACATTTGATGTGATAACAAACAATTATTTGCATGAATATTTTCATTGTCAATAATAAATTAAGTACCTTCAAATGTAACTATATCATTAGAAGATTGTAGATAAACGTTAACTCTTGTTATGTAAATATTATGTGAATAACTCAATATATTTTCCTTAATAAAATTAATTGTTAATATGGTATTTTTTATTGTGATTTTATAATTGGACTGTGTCTATATGAGGGTGCCATTATCACTTATTATAAATATTGATACAGATTGAATTTTACAGCTATTACATTTACCTATTGATAATGATTCTTTAAAACTAAAGTTTGATTTAGTGAGTTATTAATAATATAATGGATCAATCAATCATTATTTATGACCATTAATTGGCTGATTTTTGTTGCTGTGGCAATTGTGCATTTTCTGATATTTATGTGCTTGTATCCAATTGGTTGGTCTCCCATTCTATTTCACAGGCAATAGGAAACAGGGTTGTCACCTCAAGATCAATTGTGGTCAGGGAGGTAATCCTGATTCCTATTGCCTGTGCAACAAGATGGGAGACCAACCAATTGGATGCTAGCGCGTAAATTTCAGAAAATGCACAATTACCACAGCAAAGAAAATCAGCCAATTAATGGTCATAAATAGTGATTGATTGGTCCATTGTATTATTACTAACTCACTAATCCAGCTTTAATTTTAAATAACCATTAACAATAGTTAAATATAATAGCTGTAAAATGTAATATGTATCATATTTGTAATAAGTGATAATGGCACCCTCATATAGACACAGTCCAATTATAAGATCACAATAAAAAATACCATGTTAAAAATGAATTTTATTAAAAATCTATTAAGTCATGCACATAGTGCAGAAGTAATATGGCTAACAATATGACCTAGTAAATTTAACATAGAATAAAACTTCTACAATTCAATATGAGATATCAATAAAAGGATACAGTAGTCTTAAAAGCTATGGTGACAAGCAAAATTACTTCATGTTTTAAACAAAATGATTTCAGATTTAAGCAAACCCCAAGTTGTGCAAAATTCAGTAATCAAATAATCTAAGTATTTTTGGTTAACAGGCAAAATTTCAAACAATAAATAAAATATCACTAGCACAAAATATGAAATTATATCAAACAGCAAACAATGTAGCTCAAACTACAAACAAATTGAGCTGACACAGCAAGTGAGATGGATTGGTGCTGTTCTAGAATAATTATAATCATATTTTGATTCAGACAAGGCACTAACAGAAGACTTAAATGAAAAAAATAGAGCAACCTAGAAGCAAGATTTCACAAACACAAAACAAAATGAAGTCACAAAAGATGTTTAGTATGAGCAGCCTAAAATAGAAAAATAACTTTTCAATAGCCAATCAACAGCTATTTAATTTGAAAACAGAGGTATTTTATTTGTTTTAATGGTTTCGGATTTGTATATAGCTGTTTTATAAACTTTCCAAATCTGGACTTGTGATTACAACAAAAATAAAGTCATAAAATTTTAAACTTCTACTTTTAGTGATTTCATCCTAGGTTTTTTACAATGGTTTTTAACAACAATAACATTTTTGGCGGCATCTGCAAACAAGCCACCAGCAGCCAAGGCAGCTTCCCTGAAGGCAAGGCTCAGAATGTGGAGGCACCTGTTTACACCCAGGTCTTTGATGTGGGTAACAAGGAAGCCAATCTGTACCTGATCCCCAACCCCTATGAGTTTGACTTATTTGAGAGTCACTTAGTGTCTAGCTCTGCCCCCACCTGCTTATCCACCCCTGTACAAGCTACTAACCAACCAGCCAATCAGAATGGCAACCCTGGTTTGAAACAACTGCCTGCCAATACCCAACCTGCCCTCCTCAGCCAACCAGGCTAAAGCTCCTGCAACCCAGAGCACTAAGCAAAGAATCATTACTGTCCAAATTCTTCAGGAAATTGTGGCACTCAACTAGCGTGGCCTGACCTGGTACCAGATTCCCAACCAATTACAATTTACCTGAGCCACTATTATGCAGGAATTCAACAACCTGATGAACAAGGGGAACCTGATTAGGACAGCCAAGAAGCCAAAGAAGGTACCAGATCAATGAGGCATACCTTAATATGCTTGATCTCATGCAGTAGGACCCCAAGCTTCCCTGGACCCAGGTCTGGAAGTGTCAAAACAGCAGGCTCAACCCACCAACAAGGTTCCAAACAAGCAGGTTTGTGACCCACAATCTGATTACCCGGCCATTCAAAGCCAGACTAGGAAGTCAACTTGAATTGCCAAATCCAACAACATGAACAGATGATGATCCCTTATGGTGGATACCTTGTTTTGGTGCTTGACTCCTTACCAGGATCAAGCCACCCCCTTCACCATCCAGCCATGTGATCAACACAATCATGTTCCTGCTATCCTTGATTCATAATGACTATATAATCACTATCTCTCAATAAAGATTATTATCTAGCTTCTAAATATTTCCCCCTTTTAACTCTGCTAAAAAAGCACAGTTATAACATTGGTAGCACAAGTAGGTTGTCCATCCTATCTTATCTTGTAAAATTCCGCCTGTTGCTGCCTGCGCCGCGGCCAAAAAATCCTTGACAGAATTATGTCTGGCCTCCTGCTGGACTGGACCTTGTACACCCCTGGTACCAAGATACCTGATGGCTTTGTCCTGTACCAGAACACAGTGATTTCACTACCCGCCTTCAATGCCATGTCTGCACAAGGGTTCTTTCAGGCACCCTTCTCTATTCTGCAACCAACTGACAAAAACACCATGCCCACCTACATAGCCCAAAGACTGTGAAGCGCTGCCTTGGAAACTTTTGCCAGGGCCAACAAAAAAAATGCTGCCGCATGGATCCAGTCCTCCCAGAGAAAGCTGGCCCAGATGGAATGCCCACAGCAATTTTGGATTGCGGAAATCTCCATCCGCCTGACCCACAACACTGGCACCTGGTGTGATAAGTGGCACAAAGAACACGCCAACAAGAACTGGGATGTCTTCAAGCAAGACTTATTGACAAGTTTTGTGCTTAAATACATGGCGCTCATGATCATACGCCAAGTAAAGAACCTAACCCAGACAGGAACTGTGAAGGAGCTCACCCGGGCCTACAAGGAAATCCAACTTTGTGCAGCATTGACATGACCTTTGACACCCCAGCTACACACCTCATATACTATGACGCCCTTAAGTCATATGTAATGAGGCACGTGAACCTGGACCAAGTGACCAACCTATAAAGCCTGTATCACAAAGCAGAGAAAGCGGAACAAACATCCAACGCCCTCCATAAGGCACAAACTGGAAAATGAGAGAGACCCAAGGATTTCCACACAGGTGGGCGCTCCACTTTACCACCCCCTGGAAGCAAAAGTAATAACACCAACCATAAACCCACAAGCTCAAATGGACATGGGAATGGAAACAATGGCCATTCAAATTGTACTCATTTCTATATCACTGCCACACAAGGCAACCAAGATGAGGGAAAAGCCCAGGGAGAGCATTAAGCAAGCCAAAGCTCTCCCCACACAACTCCCAACTTGCCCAACAATGAGTACCAACCTGAGGACGTGGTCCAATGTCCAATGATCCAAGTATCCTTGCAGGACCCATTACTGTACACCATTGCCAGAAATCCCAATAAACTGATGTCCTATCCTTTCCATTTTCAAAGTTACACAGGCTCAGCACTCCTGGACTTGGGTGTGGATCAAACCCTAGTCAACAGCAGCTTTGTAGATAAGTTCAAGCTAGCCACCAATCCTTTGCGGATTAAAAGCATGGTCCTGGCTGATGAACATCACATTGCCGTGACAAGGGAAACCGCCCCCTTCTCTGTCATGCTTGAGAACCTCCACTCCACCATCCAAGAACCTGTCATTGCATTCCCAAAGTTTGACATTGTACTGGGGCTAGATTGGTTACAAAAGAACAACCCTCACATAGACTGGGCAACCTCAGTGTTGACCATTAAGCGTGAAGGTGTCAACCACCAGATCTACCCTGACTCAGTGGACCAACTCCTATGCAACCACGTCTTTGTGCACATCACAGAGACCCTGGATGAGAAGGAAAACCTGAAGGCAATTGACTGGAACTCCTGCCAGTACAAGATCATACACTTCAAGGACCACCAGGATACCTCCATGCCCCAGGATTGCAAAATTGTGGCCCACCATCCAGAAATATTCAAGGAAGCTCTATCCAGGTTGCCCCCAGAGAAACATATTCAACACTCCATCCAACTCAAAGGAGCTGTACCCAAAGTGCGCCCTATCTAAAGGTTGACCCCAAACAAAGACAACACCCTACGCGCCTACCTCAAAAAGCATTGGAGAAAGGACTTATCCACCCCTCACAGTCTCCTTTTGGGACTGCTGTATTCTTTGTGGCCAAGAAGGATGGTACCTTACATCTGGTCACAAACTACCAAGCCCTAAACAAAGTTACCATCAAGAATTGTTATCCACTACCACTGATTGATAATTTCTTTGACGCCTTGGGAGGAGCCACAGTCTTCTCCAAGATTGATTAGACTGCAAGCTACAACCAGATTTGTATTAAGGAGGAAGACATCCCCAAAATATCCTTTTGCACTAAATACAGCTCAAAAAAATATGTGGTGCTCAACTTTGGCATGACAAACGCCCCTTCCAACTTTGTGACTTTCATGAACAAAGTGTTTGCTCCACACATAGGCAAGCATGCCTTGGTATATCTGGACAACATCATTGTCTATAGCCCCTCAGTATAACAACACCACAAGGATTTGGAGGCAGTCTTTGCTACCCTGGCGCAATACAAACTGCTAGCCAAGCCCTCCAAATGCCAATTCTTCCACAAACAGTTGCCCTTCCTGGAACACATAGTCTCAAAGGACAGCATCAAAACTGAAAGTCAGAAGATACAGGGCATCTGCAAGATGCAGCCACCCAAGGATAAGTTGGAACTCCTCACCTTCTTGGGGATGGTGGCCTATGTACGCCGCTTCATACCTGACTGTGGCGTTTTGACTGCCCCCTTATCCGCCATAACAGGCGCCAAATCCAAGTTTGTGTGGACCCCCTATGTGACCTCTGTTTTAGACGCCTCAAGGAGAAGCTCACAACAGCTCCTATCCCGCAATACCCCAAATGTGACAGGGAATACCAAATGGAAACTGACGCCTCAGATGCATCTATTGGGGGGATTACTACAAATCAAAAATAATGATGGTGACTCTCTGCCTGTAGCCTATGAATCACAAAAGTTGACAGATGGCAAGTGTCAATACCCTATCCACAATAAGGAACTGCTATCCATTGTACACTGTATAGTCAAATGGCATTGTTATCTAGAACAGCAGGAAGAATTCACAGCATTAACTGACCACAAGTCGCTCATATATTTCAAAACTCAAGCAAATATATCACGCCCCCAAGCCTGCTGGATGGAGCTCTTGGGGAGATTAAATATGCTCATACAGTATAAACCTGGTCCCAAGATTGCCATGGCAGACGCCCTCTCACGCCTATATGTCTGTGCCACGAGAGGGGAAAATGGGCTCAACCCAGACTGGCCTCTTTTGGTGCTACAAACAAAGGACAAGGGTCTCCCTCCTGGTACAACCAACATAAACAAGGAAAAAGTCATCAAAAACACCTATACACTGTTGTGTATGGGACCCTGCTCAGAAAAATGTCTGACGGTACTACCATCCCTTATATCCCCACGCACCAGCAAGTAGACACCATCCTATGATATCACAGAGACCTCAGACACACCAAAAGTTGAAACCTATATGAGTTCCTTAAACACAAGGCCTGGTGGCCAACCCTATATTGTGACGTTCAGGAAGTCCTAGACCAATGTGAGGTATGCAAGAAATTTTCCAAAAGCAAAACCCCTCCAAAGTCAGTACTACTCATCCATACACAACTACCCTTCAAGGTGTGGGCCTTTGACGTTGTTGGCCCCATGCCAGGGAAACACAACAATAAGAAATACATCATCACTACCATCAACTTTGTTACAAGATGGCCAGTAGCCCAAGCAGTAAAGGCGCACACTGGTAATGATGTACAATTATTCATTGGAAAAGAGATAATCAGCAAGTTTGGAAAGCCAGAACTCCTGATAACCAATGGAGGGAAAGAATTGACCTCCAAAAACACCAATGTATACCTTGCTAAAAATGGGGTCAAACATACCGTGACAATACCATACCATCCATAGGCCAATGGACGTGTAGAGCGGCTTAATGGCAGCCTTGTGCAAGCCTTAGCCAAACTCACTGCTGGGAGACCTGAAGACTGGTATAAGCAGCTATTAACTGCATTACTTTTGTGCCAAACCTGAGTGAACAGATCCACTGGAAAAAGCCCTTTTGAGTTGGTATACAACACACAGCTCAATATCATTCAAGCCTTGACAGGGCCCAAGCTGGAAATCCCAAGTAAAGTCTCCACACTCAGACCCTCAAGTTATAGAGGTCAACAGCAAGCAAAAAGAAAATGAACGTCTGCAAAAAATCTTTGTCCCCATCCAAGATAGACATGAAGTTGTGGACAAAGTTTGGGTCATGAACGTTGATAAAAGCAAACTATAACCCAAGAAAGTAGGTCCAGCAATCATTCTAAAGGTAGACAATAATAACACTTACCTTGCGCAAGGACTCAGGAAGCGCAAACAAGACAAAACCCTGCACCATGATTGTCTGAGACAATGCAAAGCAAGACAAAAACAATGCAAACCCGCCCTGCCCGCTATAGAACAACAGTTAGTCCAGTATGGCGCCTGGGCTCCTGACAACCTCCCTGACAAACTACCTCCAGAGGAGGCCAACCTTCAGTTGTGGGGGTGTCAAAACAGCAGACTCAACCTGCTAACAAGGTTCTGGACAAGCGGGTTTGTGAGCCGCAATATGATTACCCAGCCACTTGAAGCCAGACTAGGAAATCAACTTGAATTACCAAATCCAACAACATGAACAGATGATGATCCCTTATGGTGGATACCTTGTTTTTGTGCTTGACTCATTACCAGGATCAAGCCACCCCCTTCACCATCCAGCCATGTGATCAACACAATCATGTTCCTGCTATCCTTGATTCAAAATGACTATATAATCACTATCTCTCAATAAAGATTATTATCTAGCTTCTAAATACCCCCCCCTTGTAACTCTGCTAAAACAGCACTAATACAACAGAAGCAACTTGTGCAGTATGACATTTGGGTTTCTGAGCGCATGGTAGAGCTCTATATGCACGGGAAAGTGGCTTTAATCAGGGTGTTGGCCAATTTTGGCGGCAATCAATGGGATGGCAGTGAGGATTCTTCATATGATCCTTCCATTAAATAAACTCTTGTCTGATGTTTGAAAAGTTTTTCAGATAACAACATGTTCATTTTTTACTACAATTTATCAATTGCTTTTGATAATTTTGGTGAGCAAGGGAATGCCACCAAGAAAAATGGAAGTAAGAAGGTCAAGAAGGGGACTTTCATTGGTGCGTTTCTGGATCTTTTAGAAAAGGGGTTTGTCTATTATTGAAAAAAAACCCTGATTACACTAATGACTATGAGTATAACCAGATCATTGGTGAATGCTGGGCTCATGGGATAGAACAAATTCCACCTATTGGGTTTTATTGAACCACCAGATGAAGAGTAGCTCTAAAGCCCTCAAAATCATCCAAGGACATGGGCACCAGGCCTCAGTCTACCCAGCTGGCCACGCTGACATCCATCTGGCTGATGCTGTGTTCTTCAATATTGAAGACACAGTCCAGTATCGCCACCCACAGGATTTCAATGACCTTTATCTTGGAGTCCAGGACCATGGTTCACTAATTTGGTTGCCAAATGGTGGCTGACTTGTTTGAGCAAATGGTTTTCCATATGAATATGGACAACCAATCACAGAAGGACAAGCGCCTCCCACCCTGTGCCACAGCTGTCTACCAACCAACCCAGCCAATGACAGACAAGTAATGAAAATTGAGCATATATGGCAGCCATCACAATAAATCTGATTAGTTCTACCCCTGCCACCACCATTCCCACCTGCCAGCCCCTCCCACCCAATCCCAGACCTCCCAGGCCAGCACCACCTCAACGCCTCCTCTCCTGCGCTATTCTGCCTAATAGGAATCACTCTTCTCCTCTCACATAAACTCCTTCCCACCAAATTTTTTGTATTTTTATTATTTTTATCTGGAATTTTAATTATTTATTTTCTCTTTGTTTATAGTTGGTTTTATTCTTTATGTTCAGTTTATTTCTATAAAATCATATGTTTACTATACATTGTATCTAGATTCAGAACACAGTTTTTTTTAGCTTATTACACAGCTCCTTGTGAAAATATTAACAAAGATTTGATGATCAGCTAAATTTAAATTAGAAAATTATAAGTTTGTTGTGTTTAGAGAAAGTTGTTGCTGATCCAAATTCAAAACCTTAATGATAAACTTTAAGCTAATCAGGAGCCAAGTGAGAAAGTGATTGTTGTGACATAAAGGGTCATTTGATAATTCTTTGATGCATGTGCACTAATTAATCTGATTGGCTGGTTGTTTTGCCATTGTGCGCCATTTCCAATGTGGCAAGTTTTTGGTGTACTAGTGCTGAATCAGCTGCTGGGTTAGCACTAGTCTACCAAAACTTGCTACAGCAGCAATGGTACACAATGTCAAAACAATCAACCAATCAGATTAATTAGCACACATACATCAAAGAATTATTGAATGACCCTTCATGTCACAACAATCACTTTCTCACTTAGCTTTTGATTGGCTTAAATTTTATCATTAAGGTTTTGAATTTGGATCAGTAACAACTTTCTATAAACACAATAAACTTATAATTTTCTAATTTAAATTTATCTGATCACCAAATCATTGTAAATATTTTCACAAGGGGCTTTGTAAAGAGCTAAAACAAAACAACAATTATAGAAGCAATGCAAAAAAACCAAGCAAACAACACATATTAAGATAAGTGTAAAACATATAAACAATGGGTAAAAAGATGAGATATTGTAGTAAATGGGAAAACAAACAGGGATAAACAAAGAGGCAATAATAACATAATGACACAGAATTTATTGGGGTGAAAGCTATAAAAACATATACAAAATTTACTGTAAATTTAGAACCTTTACATAAAAATGCAGGATTGTCAAATCCTTGGTCCAGATTTCAAATCACTTTTGCGGGCAACTCAGCTGAGTGAAAAATAAAATATTTAAAAAATCAACTATTTAATTTGACTTTTTTTGATTTCTTTGAATTGGCAAATTTCAAACCCCTTGAGAAGATAACTCAACTAACTAAAGACAAAATACAACAAGCAAATGCATGATACATGAATCATAAATATGGGATTCTAATGTAAAATTTGGTTTTTCCTGTAAGTCTAACAAATCATAGACAACATGGAGAAATTAAAAAATCTGAAATTGCAGGTTTATCAAACCCAAGAATCAGATTTAAAATCAAAAATGAGGTGAATTTGAAATAAATATAATTTATGGGTGTCTCAAAAAGGATGCAAAATGACCTAGAGTGGAATTGTGCTAATTCTTTTAGGAATCATAGGCATTCTCAAAAATCACTTTATTCCATTTTAGGACGGCTAAAATTTAGATGCTTGATTACAGTTGATTCCAGAAAATGCCAATAATAAAATAGAATTATATATTACAATCTTTTTTTATCAAGTTGCCTTTGTTGGTGTGTGGATAGTTCATTTGCTGTTGATAATGTACCTTCATTTAATTGGATAGTTTCACCTCCAGTTGCCTTGGTGATAGGAAATCAAGTTGCCTCTGGGACCACAGCTGGCCTTGGGGAGGTGACTTGATTTCCTATTGCCAAGGTAACTGGAGGTGAAACTATCCAATTAAATGAAGGTACATTATCAACAGCAAATGAAATATCAACACACCAAAAAAAGACAACTTGATAAAAATAGATTGTAATATATAATTCTATTTTATTATTAGCATTTTCTGGAATCAACTGTAATCAAGCATCCTTAATAAGAATCCATTAACAGATAGTGTAGTAATCCGGTGATGTTTCACTTTGAAGTTTTTTATTTCCCCCCTCTCCTTCTTCCTTTTAATTTTTTTAAAAGTTTCTGCATCATAAGGAGGGTGGCTCATATACCCTTATATGGGTTTGTGGCCGCTATATTAGTGATTTAAAGTGCATAATGTTGTATAATTTCCATGTTTAGACAATTTTACATCCTGTGTAATTTTCATGTCTAAACATGGTTGTTAAGATTGAATTTTTCATTTGACTTTATTCAGAGTGACGCTTCTTGATTTAGATTGATTTGTCCTAGTTTCTTTTTGTACATTCAATTTGGATTCCAAATCCCACAATTATTATTTGAGTTTACTAGTAGCATTCAAAAGTGATTTGAAATTTGGTTCTTGTATTTGAAAATCCCACAATCCAAAAAGCATAGTAAACTTAATGAAAATGATTGATGGATTTGAAACCCTCAAATCTGATTCCAGTTAATTCATTTTGTAAATTGTAAATATGCAGTTACCTTGAACTTTGCAAAGTGTCTATGAGTTCCCGCATTTTAAAAATTCTAATAAAAATACAAAGAATTCAATTTAATTAAAAAAGGCCATCCTTCAAAAGTGATTCAAATTTGGACCAAGGATTTGAAAATCCTGCATTTTTATGTTTAGGTTCTGGATTTACAGTAGTAAAAAATCAATGAGAGAATTGGAGAAGCTGGTTAAAGACCTTGGCCTTGCAATTGTAAAGATCAAAGAGATTGATTGTAAGGTCAAAACAAAGGTCAAGTCTGCCATCCTTACAGGTGACAAAATTGATAAGGTCTTAGCCAAGACTCTGATGGCCAAGATGCCAGATACATACAAAAAAACAATTGAGTGGGCCATAAACATCCAGAAGACCATTTTAGAAGGCTTAAGATTTAAGTCCTAAAAGATTTCTGCGCTGTCTGTCTGGATTGATGACCCTGAGATGTATGCACATCTCAAACCCGCCAAACACGCCAGAATGTAGGACACCAGTATGTCTGCACAACTGATTGCATCAAAGATGGCCAAACCCGCACAAGCTGCCTTCAATGAAGAATGTGAAGAAGGTACCTAAATAAAAAAAGTAAACATAAATCAATACTTATCTGTTTTTAGAAATAATCAATGGTTTGGTGTGCAAGGTCCTTGTTCTGTATGTCCCCATCACCTTTTATAGCAACTTTGCCAGTCACGTGAGCAAGCAGCTGGCCCTATCCCCCCTGTTATGCAGGAGCTCAAAGATTGCATACATAGTACCTTCCCAATGTTGCAGAACACACTATCCAGGCTAACACATGGCAAAGGGGAATCTGGGTGGTTATTTATTGCCTACAAGAATGCCCAATTGCTCCGCCTTGACCTGGTAGTTCTCATTGAAGTTTACTGTGTAAACTTCAATGAGCTTGTTTGGGACGTCCTGGAGACGCTCCCATTCAAGAACATACCAGAAATGGGCTGGGCCCATGCAGCTGCTTGCTTCTGCTTTCCATTGGAGCACACCCTCTCCTACCTACTGGAGAACTTTGGGGGCACAGTGGCTAAATTGACTGTTGCTGATGCAACAGCTATAAAGAAGACAAAGATCCTCCTTGCTGACTTCAGGATTTCCTGGAGTGAAGACAAAACAAGGCTCCCTTTGGCAATGGATCTCACATTTGCCAAGATTAAGCACAAAAAAAATAGTGCTGTATTTAATGAACTTTGTGAGTTTACTAAATCCTTTGCTGGGCAAAGACTGCATCTTGTTATTTACCTTGGCTACCTGTTCTACTTCAGGATGGGCACTGATGTCAACAACCTGGATAAGGTCCTTCTTGGGATTGACAAGGTCAGGCTCTCACTCAATGGGAAGAAGGTCCCACATGGCTACAACTTGGTGAAACATGTGATCCAGGACACCCTGGTCCTGGCCAGAATTTATGAATTTGCAACCCTGCCTAAAAATCTTCTGCTTCACTCTCATCTAACCCTACTACCTTTTACAAGCTGCTAATAATACTTTAATAGCAGAGTATCCACCATATACAGTGGGGCAGTGGAGGTTGTGCACCACCTCCAGTGCCAGGTGTGTGTATATTGCCAAACCAACTATTGACGGCCTCAATAAATATCATTCCACAATTAAATTTAAATTAAAATTTAAATTATTATTTTTGTATAATTAATTTAAAATAGCTGTTTTAGAATAGCAAACTATTATTAAACAAAAGAATCTTAGAGAAGGTCTTTATACAGTTATAATAAAATTTATTTATTAAAAATCACATAGCTTGAGAACTTTAATTTTTAATTTACTTTTTATATTTATTTGATGGGAGTGACAATTATATATACTTATCATATTGTGGTATTAAATATTTGGGATTGTCATCACAGAATGCAATAAAATAAACTAATTTTCAATACAAAAAATTAAGCATCTGTATCAACGGTGCCCTGTATGTGATTGCAGGCTTGGAAACATTTAAATATAAAATGATAATCTATAAATCAAAAAATTAAATTAAAGAATACTTTTGCTTTAAAAGCTATGGTAACAAGCAAAAATACTTTATATTTAAACAACAATTACTCAGATGATGCCAGGGACCCACTTGATAGAGAACAAGTTCCCAATCTGATGGGCCAAGACCCCTAAGTTAAGCCCTGCAATAAACAAACTGATAGGTACTGTAACCATAGCCAGGTGATTAAAGTGCCCTAGAAATGCAAACCAACCCATTGTTGAGCTTAATCTACCCAGCAAGTAATATCCTACCAGATAGGACAACAGGTAGAAGGAGGCATTTGGTCTCACCAAGGAAGGTTCAGTAGGTGGGGGTAGAGGCGTGGACTGGCTGTACTGGAACTTTCTTGCCCAGTGACCTGAGGGATATTTGAACCATCTATTTGCCAGAGACTCCTTCTGGTGGGAATCATCCAGAGAATAATTGTGCCAGTCTGTGGTGGGAGTTGGGTTTTCAAGGGCCAATACCACAGAAATGAGAAGAACTAGAAACCAGAACAGGAATCAACTCCTTTTCATGTTTTCAAAGGAGGGTGCATAGAAAAGTGTAAGCAAGTTTAGAATAGAAGGAATAGCTTTATTGTTGGAACAAGTAGGAATGATAAAGATGGCTCAATTAAATACCCTCAAAATGGAGGCTGGAACATTTAAATGGTTATTGAGGAATAAGAGGGATTTCCATGAAACTTGTGATCAAAAATAATACCTTTTTCATATGCTGATTTATGGTGAAGCTTAATAAAATATATAGCAACATAGTATGGGTAGAGGTACCAGGAATAAGCCACAAGGTTCATCATAATTAAGCAGTTGGTTTGCAGGATATCATCAAAAATCAAGTACAGAGCTTGAGCAAAAGGAATGTAAAGCGGGTCCCAGAGCGTCAGGTATAGTTTACTCAGCCAATCAGAAGTGCAGTGGTAAGTGACATTGTCTTTTAAACTACTAACCTTTTTGAAGTTGATTTGAAGTTCAAAAGCAAAAACCAAATGAATTGGTTTAAAATAAATAGGTAAAGTATGTCTAATGTTTGAGTTTTGACTAATGTTAACCCTGTCCTTAGGGTTCTGGGTTTGATCCCCATCTGGGTCAACCCCAGAGTTGACATTGGTGTTTAAAACTTGGTTGCTGGTTTCCTTTGCTTTGGTGTTTGGAGAAGAGGTTCCCATATAACTGATGTAGTCAGGGAAGAATTCCCTGACAGATAAAAAAAATTAAAAATAAATTAATATATTGAAAATTAATATTGTAAATTCAGAACCTAAAGGTAAAAATGCAGGATTGGCAAATTCTTTTGTATGAATCCACAACTTAGTGGAGTAATTTTGGTGCAATACACCATCTAGAAAACGCCATCTAGAAAAAAATTTGCAATAGAGTTAGGATTTACATCAGCAAAATTTAAAAAAATATTAATTAGTTATTTTTTACATATTGGTTTCTAATATGGCATCTATAAAAACAGCATCTAGAAAACACTATCACAAATTAAAATAAAAAGAGTATCATCCAAATAAGACTTTTTGAGTATAAAAACACTTAATAAATACCCTAAAATATGCCATCTAGAAATATTCCATTTAGAAAGACAGAATCTGAAATCAAATGATAAATTATACTTTTATGTGATAAATCCAAGCCTTTCTCTTATTAACTGGGAATAAAGTTTGAAATTAATTTATGACCACATATAATAAATCAACTCAAATTAACACCATTTTGATATTGCTATCTCCCTGTAACACAGCCATTAAAAAACCACTTTTAATATACTGGGTTTATTTCTTATCATAGAAGGATCTGTAATATCTGTGTTTCAACTTTAAAAAAAATATTAATGATTTTATATATGCAAGGGTAGTGACTCCATTAACTGGAGCTGCCAAAATCAGGTTAAGGACAGCATAAATAAGACCTCCTCATCACTTGAAAGTTGACAAAACCAATTTTCCTGCATGGTTAAGGTAAAGAAGCCCAGATTCATTGTAATTATTAACAAGCTGAAGATCCATAATGGCCATGGGCACCAGCTTTACCCCCAGGCCATCAAAAGCAAAGCTGTTGCATCCAAGCATGCAGACTAGCAGGTCAAGTTTGAAAGTGTTACTAAGGAGGTTTTGACCTATTACATCAGAGAAGTCCCCTTACCCATCTCAAAGGCATTACCAAGGCTCTTGGGTCTAAAGCCTAATCCACTTTCTTCATCAATAAATTCTTTCCTTTCAAATATTTGATTTTAACTTTTTTTATTATATATTTAATATAGGGTCAAAAATTAATACAGAAATATCACAGTTTTGGGGTATGTTGACTTTGGAGCTTTTCACACTATAGTTAGTACTAGCAGATCCCACATCATTATTGCAAATTTGAAATCTTTGGATTATTTTAATTCCAGTCATATGTTTTTCTTATAATTTAATCTTTTTGGGCTTTTTATTTTTAAGTTATCTGGCACAGTTTAGCCAGAAATTTGATATAGGGTTTCTAGATGGCGTTTTCTAGATGACGTTTTAGAACACATTTTCTAGATAGTGTTCTCTAGATGACAGCTTTCTAGATAGTGTATCCCACCGTAATTTTCATCCCAGAATAACTTAATTTTTTATATAAAATGATGAAAAATATTCCAGTAAGTTGGTGAGTTCACGCAAAAGAATTTGACAATCCCGCATTTTTATCTTTAGGTTCTGAATCTACAGTATAATTTTGCTTATTTTTAATTTTGTTTAAATCCAAAGTATTTTTGCTTGCTGTCATAGCTTTTAAAACTATTGTATAAAGAACATTCAGAATTTTTAATCCATTTAGTTGATTGGCTGTTTGGCAAGGCACACAGGCATGAATGAATCAATGTGGCTATAAAACTTGGCCATGGTCTCTGCTGGGAGGGTGAGTATCCCAGTCTGCAGCAAATTAAACAGGTTCTTGGTCCCAGTTGGATTCCCCCACTTTATGACTTTCTTGAGCCACCCAAAGATCTCCTTGATAGGGTTTAGGAATGGGGAATAGGCAGTAAGAAATAAGAGGCACAAATTTGATGTGGCAAATTGCTGGAGGGGCACTGCAATGCTGGTGTCAATTGTTGGAAATTCCTCAGAAATATCAACCTCCTTATGGAGTCTGACATTATCTATTACAATTACATTAGTGAAGCCCAGGCTAGTGCACCTAAGATGCTCCTAGATCAATTGGAGAAATTATAGAAAGTTCCTGCTGTTGTGGGATCCAAATATCATTTGGTACATCTCAATCCCCTTTGGACCAAGGAGAGCCACCATTGAATAGGCTGTAGCGCAGACTGCAGTACGCCAAGATAATCCATTTTTGGAACCTTTGGGGACATATTCATAGGTGTTTTGCATATAGAATCCAAATGCCAATTTGTTGATATAATCATATTTGACCGTCCCCTTGGCTTTGAGGGCAGTGTACGCCTCAGCATATTTTTTCTGGGTCTCAAGATTGGTTGGGCTATTCCAATTGTACAGAGATACCCCGAGCTTTTTCCAGGAAAAGCGCATTCCCTTGACCACATGGTAGTAAAAGAAAATTGAAGCCTTGGCCCCAAAAGTAGGCTTACCCAATACCTGTATATTTTCTATTTGGAGATGGCAGTCTTGGTTTATCCACTAGTGGATTGCCCATTTGTGCTCCTTGGTGAGTATGGTGGATACGCGTAAATATTTCTCCGCAGCAAGAACTTGCCCAGTATTGATGAATTTGTTGAATACTTTACTGGCATAATTAGGATCTACCCCAACAAGGGCTATGGCATTCTTATAGCCATCAAATTCCTGCATCAGCTTGAGAAGGATGATGTGCTTGATGTTGGGAATGACCTTCTGGGTGGCCTTAGTTGGTTTAGATGAGCCAGGATCCTGATTGACAACTGGTACGCAAGGCATGGGAACCTTGGTATAGAAGGCCATAACCTTCTTGAGCACTAGCTGCCCCTCTGTAGTCCTATAAAACTTGGGCTTGTTGTCATCTTCCTGGTTGCCATCACTAATGCAGGGCTTGTAGCTATTGTCAAGCACTGGCTGAACTTTTTGTATCATGGCTGTTGGGACTGACTCCTGGTGGTATATGGGGTCAAATACAAAAGAAGTAAGCTCAATTTCTCTGTTTCTAACTTTTGTAGCCGTGACAACCTTGGTAGCCTTTCTGGATAGCTTTGGCACCTTTGGACATATGCTCTGTTCCCTCCCACCCTGTGCATCTTGAACTGATTTTTGTGTCTGTGTGGCCTCAACAGTATTCATTGCTCTCTTTTCACCTTCCTTAGTATGCACTTGTGTTGCACTAACTCAATTTTTTACCTGTGAAGATGCCCCAACCACATCACACATCAGCTGCACAATCACTCTGTTGTTGTGTTTGCTCCATTTTAAATTTGATAAAATACTAAAGTGTCAAGGAGCTGGATGTACTGATATTCTGTTTGTTGCAAACACACTTAAAATCCAGTCATTTCCTGGTTTGGTGCTAATTTAATATACAGTCTAAAATACCAGAAATGACAACAAACCAATATTGCATGAATTGTCCAGGTATCCAGCAACTCAAACCCATTCTGCACATGACCATCCTTATCTTTGATCTGACTTAGATCCCTGCCACAGCGCAAGCTATATAAGTCTAAAGTATTATCCAATAAAGTATACTTCTCTTCTTCTTAATTCTATATTCAAAGCTTCCCCAAAAATTTGCTCCTCATCAAAAGTAAGCTGCATTAAGCTAAAGCCCTGGTTTTGATTTTTTCTTTATCTGAACATGATTATTTAATTATAATACACACCACTCAACTGCCTGTTTATAAATTTTTTATTTCTTAATAAGTTGTTTTTGGGTTTAAAAAGCCTATTTTAGAATCACTGAAATAAAATTTCCACACATTTCCCCATATTTACAAATATTTAAACAATCAGAACAATGTTTTTATAATTTATGTTCCAGATATTGCATCTTATTTTAGATAGCTATATATCCTTATTGCTTATATCTAATTTCACTAACAACTGAGTTTTTGGTTTACTGGTTAAGTTGTTATTCTGTTTTTCTTTTGGATTAAGTTTTAACTTGCTGTGCCTGAGTGTATTTTGTCACCAATTCCCATATTAAACATATGTACACTGAAGGTTGGATCAACCTATTTTTTGTGAATTGTTGAGTATATACTTCTTAGAAGTATAATAAAAAAGATAAAGGAGAAATTAAGAAGAGAATGATACTTTATTAGGTATGAGTTTAGAGCATTATATAGCATCATGAGAAGCCATATGTTGTCCATGGATATCATTGCAGTCATGGGGCTTTGTAAGAGAGGGGTACTGTGATGGTCCACATGTTTGGTGGTTTGCAGGCGAGGCTAATGTTGACCAAGCAAAAGTTTGGTTGTTTGTCGCAGGTATTGGCCTAGTAGGGAATGATGGCTACTAGGGATGGTAAGGCCTATCTAGTAGGTGAAAAGACTACTAGAGGCAGATGTTGCCTCCACCCAGTAGAAGATATTGGCTGCTGTGGGCTAGATTTCTTCACCTAGCAGGGAACTGTGGCTGCAAAAGGGTCCAGACTGAGATAGCAAGCAGGGAACTTTGTCTGTCTGGGGGGTTTTGGACCCCTGGTGGATAACACGGGCTGCCAGGGAGGGGAAGAGCTTTGTGGGCTCTACGTACCCTAATACGCTTATAGGAGGTCTGTGAGCAAGCATCCTACCTAAAGGACTGGTAGGGTGTCCTCATTTATACCCCTATGGGAGCTTTTGGGGAGAACCCAGAGTGAGTATTGGAGGGTATAGATTTGCTTGGAGGTGTCACCAAGGCAGTTTTCTTGGGGAAGAAAGCTGCAGAACTTGGTGTGATCAGGCCTCTGGGAAGTAGAGCTGATTAATCTGCAACTGAAAGCTCAGACTTAATCACCTGGGTGAGTAAAGACAACAACATAGGCTGTAAGAATCTATGGTTGGATGGCCTGAGTGGAATGCCACTTGTGAGGGCCCAGTCAATTGCCAGTCCAATGTAGACTCATGCCTGGGTCTACAGGTTCTGGTAACAGGGACTGATATAAAGAACTGAGGTGATTCACAGAATCAGCAGAGAAGACTAATGAGAGGAACTGTTTGATCACAGAGAAGGCTATTTGAAGGACTGTTGGTTCATATTGAAGTTTGGAACCAAAATGGTTCATTGTACAGGTGGAACCATGATGGTTCCTAGTGAGGATAAGTGAAAGGGCTCAAAGATCATGATGCAGAAGTAGCTGGTCATTATAAAGGAGTAGCCAGAGGACTGATAGGCCGTTTAATGACTGGTCTGAGCTGTTGGAGACTGAAATGAGCTGGCCAAAGGACCAGAAGATGATGATGAAGAACTGGTGGTCTGGGGAAATGAGCCAAGATTTTGCCAAATTGATTTGCCAAGGTGGGAAGATGTGGAATGTTTTGCCTTGGCTTAGTATTAAAATCAAGAAGGAATATGGATAGAAGTGTGGGTAAGATATTTATTTATTAAGTTCCTAGGATATACAAAGGTATGTTGCAATGAGAGCAGGATACAGAATGTTTTGGTGGGACATTTTCCTTGGATTTTACTATATTTGTAAATATATGGGGAAAACATTGAAGAGATCCAGAAAGAACAATTTAAATAGTATTCTACTATTTAAATTGGTTCAGGTTTAATGCAGGGAAGACTGGTGCCAGAATAAAAAACTGGTTAACACTTTGGTGCGTGAAGAGTTGTTGATTTGAGAGGTTTGAGCTGTGGAAATTATTTTCATAGTTGGATCCCGGTGGAACTTCAGGAATGGTCTATTTATGCACTCTACATTCATTGGTTGAGTTCTGGCAGGTTTCCTTATGAAAATGAATGGTTGGAAGCCAAATGCTTAAACTATAAGCAAGGAAATAGTGAATTAATACTTTAAGCTTTTGAGAAAGTAAGTATGTAAGCTTAAGTTATTATAGGAAAAAGTGAGCGGCAATGGTTTAAGCTTCTGAAGAAAGCCATTTTGAAGGCGGAACCGTTGGGAAAAGGACACTATAAAAAGGTGGCTGGCTGGAAAGTTACTGGGTCTTTCTGAGGCCTTTTGAGTTGCTGCCAAGAGGTTTTTGGAAGCCTTTTGATCACCAGCAGGAGCTTAATTGGACTGATACAAGTGGAATACCAAGGCCACTAAAGATATACAGAGAGCTGAAGACCAAGATAACGGAGCAGGAGCCCAAGAATAAGGAGCTGGATCCTAAGCGCAGCACAGAAGTCTGATTCTAAGGCGCCAGAGTCTAAGTTTAAGAAGCAGGAGTCCAAGTCTAAGGAGCAGAAGTCCAAGACTAAGGTGTAGGAGTCCAAGACCAAGTACAAGGAGTCCAAGATATTGTTGGAGGACTCCAAGTATTGGCAGATCCATATTGTTTCCTTGACCCCCTGGGCCATATACCAGAAGGTTTCTAAGGGGATCTTCCTTCTGAGAGTGAATAAAAGCCCATTTTGACCCCTATACATATTTCTGAGATACATTATCCCTTACTAGAGAATGACAATCCCTTCCAGCCAGTCCCTGGCTACAATCAAGGACACACTTTGGGGACTGGTGTACAGGAACCCAACAGGTACCAAACTAACTAAGTTTGGCTCCCATCTCAGGGGAAAGATCCACCAGGTTGCCATCCAGTGCAACCATGGAATGGCTGCTTGAACAGGAGTCCAGAGAGAGGATGTGGAGGACAATTGCAGGAAGTAGGAATTAAACCCCATCATAGCCATTCATGCAAGCAGCCAGGAAGTATGCTGAGTGCTGTAGCTCTGAGATGCAGGTGCAGTCCAAGAAATAGGTTGGGGGTCCTTTACCGGTAGTGCAGGTACAAGGGGGTCCTCTCTGTGTGAAGCTCCGGGAGGTGGGTTGAGAAGGAGCGGGTCCAAATTGTCACAGGTGAGACTTTTCACCAAGTACTCACCAGATATAAGGAGTTCATGTGCCCTGTTGGGGAGATCTTTCACAAGATGTAGAAGGTAAGAGGGGTTATCACCCACTTGGAGCACTGAGGAGAAGATCTGCTCTCAGAGGCCGGAAGAAGTAGACCAGATAAACAGAAGAATTGTAGACAGAGTAAAGGCCACAAACTTTAGAACTGGGACAAGCATTTAGGATGGTAAAAATGAAGATTTTGGGACTTACAAGGGATAATCCAGGCGTAAAATAGACACCAGAAGTAAGAGGGAATTTTTCTGACTCTGGCATTAAAAGGAGGAGACCTACAAGCTTAAATTTGTAATATAAGCTAAGTGATGCCTGTCAAGACAAGTGTATAGGCTTTGGGTTTAAGGCAGAAGCAAAAGCAAAACAAAAACTAACTTAAAGTAGGTATTTATGTAGTTTACTATTCTAACAATCAAGGATTGAGCAATGACTTCAAAAATGTATAGTATAACACTTAACGCTGATGCTAATGTTGACCCTAGGGACTTCAAAAGCAGCGGGGGACCCAGGGAAAGTAAAGGTAAAGTAAAAGGAATACTATCACTGTCAAGTATATACTTCTGGGAAGTATAATAAACAAGATAAAGGGGAAATTTAAGAAGAGAATGATACTTTATTGGATATAAATATAGGAATACATATAGTATCATGGGAAGCCACATGCTGCCCATATATGTCATTATGGCCATGGGGCTTGTCTGAGTAATTTTCCTCTTAAGTCACAAGGCTTACTCAAGTTGTGTTCCGCTTAGAATCTGGATTGTATGATCCCCATAATAGATGGTTGAATGATAGTGGTGCCACCAACCTAATGATTAGTTGGTGACTCATTTGGTGAACTGCTTGGGGTGTTAATTCCCTGAGAGGGAGTAATTGAAGATGTTGCGACATCACTAATAATTTTAAATAGAAGGACTTGAAAAGGAGCCCCAAAAATTATAAACTATTTGAAATAAACTCCAAACTTTTATTGAGTAAAAAATGAGCAAGCAGAGGACTTTTAGTCCACTTTTTGCTTTAAGGGACAGGATTTGAATTTGAAAGGTTACCTGACCCAGGCAATGTATCTGATTGGCCAGGAGAGAAATTTTTCAAGGGGGAATCCAGTGGTTTAGAAGGTTTTCCAATAATTTTCAACTTCAACTCTGATTGGATGGCATCAATAAAGTGTTTCAAGGCAGCATCCAATTCAGTTGGATTGGAATTTGTTGATTTAACAGGAGCACAACCTGATTGATTACTCTTGATTTGTTTTAAATGTGGGCAAGCCCAAGCCAAAAAATAGTCTAAATTAATCAGATATTCCTCCCAGGTGGGAACATAAATCTGATCATTTGTGGTTACCACCTGAGAAGGATAAGCCAGTAAAAATTTCTCATCAATTGTGTGGGCTAAATTCTCAAGGGATTTAAGAGGTCTAGCTTGATTCCTAGCAGATTTCTTGGTGCACCAAGGGAAGATTGTCCTATCCAGAGCTAAAGGGGGGAGTAACTTTACACTACCTCACCCAATATCCTAATTATAGATTTTTTATTCCCTAATTAGTTGTTCTTGGTTTTACAAAGCCCATTTTAGAATCACCAAAATAATTTACACCCATTTTCCCAGATTTTATGTCATATTTAAACACCCAGCACAATGGTTTTAAAATTTATGTTTCAGATCCTGTGCCTTATTTTAGATACCATGGTATAATTCTTGATTACATTTTATTTCATACAAAAATTGAGTGTTTTTGTTTACATGTTAAGTTGTTATTGTGTTTTGTTTTTGGTTTGAGTTTTGAATCACCACATGTGAGTGTATTTTGTCACCAATTCACATAGTAAACATATGTACACCAAAGGTCAACTCAAACCATTTTTTTGGGAATCCACATATTTCAGTTTGTATTTTGAATATTTTTGCTTTGAGCGTGATCACTTCATTGCTGTGTTGACCCCTTTTGTCCATTAATGCCCAAAATCCCTGTTAACAGAGTGTATATTTTACACTGATAGTTGGAATTTGCTTAAATCTGAGTTCCTTTTGTTTAAATCTGAGGTATTTTTGGTTGTCACCATAGCTTTTAAACTACTGTACCAAGATTTCATCTTTAAATTAGGATTCTCAAAACTTGTTTCAGGATTGACAATTCTCCACCTTTGGAAAGCCAGGTGTGGGAACGAGATTCAAACCCCGACCCTGAATGCTTGCAGGCTGCCAGCCCCGCAGACTGAGGGGCCGTCCACCCACGTTTTTCTGAGATTGAGCCCCCACAAGCTGAAGCCCAGGCTAAGTCCCAAAGTAAGAATACCAGCATAGACTTGAGTGTGGTGGCACCTAAGGAGGGACTTCTTGACTTGCCTAGTGGAGGCAAGAAAAGTCCCTCTGTAAATTTCATGAACTTGAAGTCCTCACAGGTAATCAATCAAGTCAAGCTAACAGAGGAAAACACAGGCTTTAGGCCCAACCCCATGACCACAGCCCAGGAACAAGAGAATCAGGTAACCAATTTGGGTATTCTGACCAATGAGAGAGCACCCAGCCAAGGTGCCATTTTGCTGCCTTTGAACCCAAGCACCCAGATTCCCTGGACCCACCCTTTCCAACGCCTGATGAACCCCCCCGTGGAAAATATTAAGTTTGGAAGTGGGGTACTATATAGACCAAAGGACCCTGTGCTCCAAACTTATTGCCATTTTGAATAAAAGTTATGTCATATTGGCTTCCACAACTATTGCCTTATTTTGTATTTGCAATCTATCAATTCAGCACAAGATTATCCGGCCCTCCTGCCCTTTTGCCTGAAGATTCCTGTCCTCCAGGTGTTCCCTTTGGCCGTGTTCACTTCACAGAGTACCCATTAAAGCCTGAGTATAAGGACTATATCCCGGAAAAAATTCTCAAGCTATATCTCTTGGCTCACATAAAATCCGCAACTAAATACAAACGTTAAGGTCCCTGGATCCTATCAGAACCCAAACTGTTTAGAGGCAAATTCAACTTATTGCCTGCCTACCAACTTGATATGGAACCCCCTGTGACCCCCAAGCCCATGCACACCTCCTCTCCTGATCTCCCAACTGACCACACAAGTAATTTACCCAGGATTGTATTTATCACCCTCACTGGGGTGATTGACACAATAATCCCAGCCGCTGGCCTGTGGTCCTGGGTGGGGAATTACATCTCCTATCTTATAAAGTTAGCCCCAATCTTGTGGTGGGTCCTGCCTGCTAAACCTGCAGCCTGTGTGTTCCTGGAAAACAACAGGCTGGCTGCCCAAGGTTGGATCCCTGACAACTCAAGCAGCAGAGTGGCAGGACCTTGGGAGCGGTAGAATGGCATCAGGAACAGGTGGGCATTATTGGCTAGTTTTAAGAAATAGACAGCCAAATCCTTCCGTTCACCAGCCTGGTTGAGAGAGGTGAGTATGGGCTCATGACATGCCCTAGATCCAGGGCTTTGGAAAATCCCCTCAGGGTTTTTTTGGTGGTATGGCAAAATTCTTCATGGTGTTCATGGAGGCAATTTGCTACCACTTCAGAGTAGCTCCTGGTGCCAAATGTGATAATTTTGCTTGTAATTTCTGGTGCTGGTTGCAAGGATTTTCTCATAGGTCAATTCTCATTTGAATCACTCTCAGATTTAAGCCCCCAAAAACGTGGGTGAGCAGGCAGGCCCTTGGCCCTCTGGGCTGGCAGGCTGCGGGGTTTGACTCTCGTCCTGAAATTTGCTTTATTATCAATAGTAAAATGCTATTTGTGGCAGTATCCCTCCATTGTTTGGAGAGTTTTTTCTGCTACTAGTTAATTTTTTATAGTTGGGATTTTGGATCTAAAAATTTTAATTACTTGGAAAATGGTGAATTTATAGGATGATTTAATTAAATATTATACAGAAGGTTTAAGATCTATGGCGACAAACAAAATGAACTCAGATTTAAACAAAATGAATTCAGATTTAAGTGAAATTAAATTGAACCCAAATCTATTGTAAACCAATATAATTTTCATTTATTTTTAATTTTGTTTAAATCTGAGTTCATTTTGTTTAAATCTGGATTGTTTTTGCTTGTTGCAATAGCTTTTAAAACTATTGTATCATTAACTCAGGTGGAATAAATGCATTTCAGATTGCAAATCATTTAGGTTGGATTTAACATTTCTGCATTAAGCCAAACATGTTACATTTTTACAGTATTGATGTAAGGTTGTGAGCTTTATAGTGTGGTGTGATTGTTGATAACTGCCAGATCTGTTGGGTCTAACTCCACAATCTCCAGTTATTACCGTTATAGATCAGCCATGCAACTCACATGCAACTAGCGTGTAAATCTCCATATTTCCTCTAACTCCCAATATTTCACAGGCTATATAAAGCCACCATTTCCACAATAAATATATATCCTATTTTCTTAATCTTTTGGTTTTACACTGGCCTTGCCTAAATTGGTATTACGCCAGTTATCCCAGAAAACTCTTGATGACCTTGCCAAAGGAGAATTTGATCAAACTAACAAATTTGGACCTGCCTTATCTATATTGCACACTTTATTGAAGCAACGCAATATTGGTGATCCTGTCAGGGATTTGATAACAATGTCAAATTCATCTAATCCAGAGCCAGTTAGCTCACTCTATTCCACAGACTTCCTATGTCAAATGGCATCTCAGAATATCCCATTCTTTTCAGGACCTGACCCCCAACCCTGGATCAACCGCTTCAAACTTTTCTGCAAACGGTTTTGCATCCCAGATAGTGAGTGGGTCAAAGAGGTCCAGTATTACCTTGACGGGCGCGCGGCCACTTGGCACAATGCCCTCAAACAACCAGTCACTTGGACTGAATGGAAAAATCTGGCCTATGACCGTTTTGGAGGAAGAGTGAAAGCTGTGATTGCCAACTTAAGAGCTCCCCGCCAGAGCAAGTTCCAAAGCACTGACAAATTTGTTGAAGAACTGGCTACCTTAATAAACCAGTATGAAGACATGGTATATGGGCCTGTTGAATCCTATGAAGGGAAGCAAGGGCGCCAGACCTTTGAAGAGACCCACGGCCTTGACTTTGTCTTTGAAGCCCTCACCACAGACTACTACAAATTTGTAGAGTCACACACTCCTAGAAACTTGGATGAAGATTATGAACTTGTTTGCTGATATGGAAAGTTCAAAACCAGAGGACAACTTTATCAAGCTGTACCAATTGTCAAGCCAAAACCTGAGCAAAAGGCCATTATGCCTCCATCTGCTGATGAACTGTCAGAATCCATGAAGCAATTGACCCAAGGTATGGCCAACATGACCACATACTTGGCTGGGGGTAAACAGCCACGGTCAAACTTGACTTGCAATAACTGTACCAGAGATGGGCATGTTGCATCTACCTGCCGTCAGAAATGCAATCATTGTGGAGACAAGAATCATCCATACCCAGTATACCCCAAGTGGATAAAGGAAACTACAGAAAAACTTAATGCAAGCAAGGCTAAGCTAGCTAAGAAGAGTTCTGAGTCTACAAGCAAGAAAGACAAATCCTTTCTGGTTGAAACTCTGGCTGCTGTTTGCTCAAATGTTTTGCAGAAACATTGGCTTAGTCACATTGTTCACCCATACAATGTAGATGGGAAGACTAAGCCAAACCACAACAGTTTTAATCAAACTTAAGCTAGAAACAATCAGTCATATGTTAATAACAAAAAAGTTACCTCGGGATCAACAGAACGTCAACTAACTTTAGAAATTAGATCAAGCAATGAATCTAAACCTGGAGAGGATAATCAAGCATCTAAACATTTGAATTTGAGAGTTACTTCATCAAATGTAGATGATCATTCAACAGCAACAAATCCTGAGCCATATGGTATACCCATGGATGAGGAAGACAGGTCCTTTCTGAAAATCAACATGTTTAAAGAAACCGTTAAGACTGACATAAAGAAGACCAAATCTAAGCAGCAAATCATACCATCAACGGAGAAAAATAGAAAGGTTGATGCTTGGAAATTGTTAAAAGAAACAATCATTCCCACTCCACTGATCAACTTATTAGGATCATCCCCTTCATTATGCGCTGATATGATCCAAGCCATAGGGCTAAGAAAATTTAAAACATCAGATGATGTTATGGCTTCTATTTCAAACTTAAAAACCAACAGCTCAAATTCAAAGAATGAAATGGGAAACCGCTAAGTTCTGTTTTGAATGAAGGTGCGCCCAGAGTGGAAGGTGAAGTTGAAGGAATACCAGCATCAATAATTCTTGACAGAGGATCAACTTAAAACATCATCACAGAGAGGTTTCTAAGGTCCATTGGTGTACAAGAGTACAGAAAGAGTTCAGAAGTATTCACTTTTGCCAATGGAAAGACTGAGGAGTGCTTAGGCGTTGTAAGAGACCTGACTGTGGACATACAAGGAGTTTGTGTGACTATCTCTGCAGCAATATTTGCACATGATCAATACCAACTGTTGCTAGGTCAAAATGCTTTGTGTGACCTTGGCATATACATTGCATTCAAATACCACCTATGGTATATGGAGAAGGAAGGTGCTCTGGAACCACTGGAAGTCAGCTACCTTAAGGAGAAAAGAGCTGAGTCTTTTCTTACCATCCAAGAATTCCTCCAACGGAATGTCCACTTGACTGAAGGTCAACAAGAAGATCTCACTAAGCTTATGGATACAGCTAAAGACCTGATACATGATGAAGAAGACCACCTACCAGCCGCAAATATGGAGAAGCACGTAATAGATACCGGAGACCACCACCCAATCAGAAGAGCTCCATACTGTCTAGCCAAACAGTATGAGGACTTTGTGGAGAAGGAAATTGCCCGCTTGCTAAAGGCTGATATAATCAAACACTCTAAGTCACCTTGGGCATCTCCTGTTGTCATAGTGCCAAAGAAAAATGGAAAAGTTTGTGTGTGTGAACTATATCCCTTTGAACTTGGTTACTACAAATGACAATTATCCCCTTCCTTTAATAAATGAGATTTTAGCGTCCTACTCTGGGGCCAAGTATTTTACAAATATTGATCTCTTTTTGGGATACCATCAATTGGAGATGGACAGACGCAGCATTCCTAAAACTGCCTTTGTTACCAAGCATGGTCAATACCAGTTTAAGTGAATGCCTTTTGGATTGAGTGGAGCACCTAGGACCTTTCAGCAAGCAATGAATAGCGTCTTCCAGGATCTCTTATACAAAAAAGTTACTGTGTACTTAGACGACATTACAGTATTCAGTCCTACCTTTGATCAGCACATTCAGGACTTGACAGAAGTCTTTGAGAGAGTCCAACAGGCCCAGTTATTCACTAACAAGTCCAAGTTGCTCCTTTGCCACAAGAATCTGAAGATTTTGGGTCACATAGTCAACAAAAATGGAGTACTGCCGGACCCTGACAAGGTTAGAGCTATTCAAGACTGGCCATGACCTGATTGCCTTGCCTGCCTTCATTTGTTCATTGGTACTGTAGGATATTACTCCTGTTTTATCATGAACTATAGTGATATTGCTTGCCCTTTGTTCAAGCTGCTGGCAAACAAATTTGAATTTGAATGGACTCCGGCTCAAGAGGGAGCGTTTAATGCGCTCAAGGATTACCTGGTCAAGGAACCAATCCTTGTTCATCCTGACTTTGCACATCCCTTTGCCATATTCACCGATGCCTTGGACAAAGCTACCGGCAAAGTGCTTGCGCAAGAGCACAACAAACTATACTGTCCTGTTGAGTATACCAGTAAGTCTTTCTCTGGTCCAGAAAGTTGTTACAGCATCTATGATAAAGAGGTGCTAGCTGTCATACGAGCTTTACGAAAGTTCAGATATTATATACTGGGGTCGTGTACCACCCTCTTTACCGACAACCTGGCCCTCACCTTCATCCTTAGCAAACAACAGAAAATAGCCGTCGAGTGTGTTGGGTTATGGAGATGTCTGAGTATCTCTTGGACATTAAGCAAATACCAGGAAAACAGAATGTGGTTGCTGATGGCTTGTCCAGACAAGGAGGACACGACATTCTTAGTGCTCAGTCTGAAGCCATCCAGTATGAACCCAAGTTATATGCCATCTATACCTTGCTCAGCAGAGGAGAGATGTCCGCCAATTTTCCTGTCCTTAAGGAATGTATCTGTTACATCACTGTTGGGTCCAAACTCTACCTTAGTATGGACCACAAACTAGTTAGAGTGCCCTGAATTGCAGACCTCCCCTTGATCTTACGAGAGGTTCATGATAGCTTTGGACACTTTGGAGTTATTGCCACTGCTGAGCGCCTCCGTGAACAATATTGGTGGCCCAAGTATTTTGACGACGTAAAGAAACATGTGAAATCCTGTGCCCCTTGCCAAATGTTCAGCAAAACACAATGTCAGTAAACCCATCAACCCTATTCTTGTAAATGGTCTGTTTGAGATGTGGGGCATTGATTTTTTGGGTCCAATGATAACCACTGCTAGTGGCATTTAATACATTATTGTTGCTATAGAGTATTTTACTAAGTGGCCTGTTGCAAGAGCCTGTACCCTCCATGATGCCGAGACCACCTCAAAGTTCTTGTATGAAGAAATCTTTACCGTCTATGGCCCCCCTGCAGTTCTCCTCAGCAACCAAGGAAACCATTTCCGAAACAAACTTGTAAACTCTTTCTGGGAGAAAGTGTTCACCCACCATAAGCTCACTACAGTTTATAATCCCCAATGTAAGGTCTCACTGAATGGTTCAATCAGACACTCATTCGTAGCCTGGAACGCCTGTCAATGGATGATGCCACCCACTGGGATGTACACCTGCCTGCTGCTTTATGGTCTTACCGGTCCAAGATTCATTCAACACTTAAGTTCAAACCTTATGAGATGTTATTTGGTGTTACTATTTGGAATCTTGACCGCAACAACATAAATGGCGATGAGCTAACTATGAGCAAAATCTGTATGGAAGGACAAGCCAATGTAAAGCGTGCCGCTGAAGCTATGTGAGCCAAAGCAAAGCTGACCCAAGTCCCGAGCAAATTCCCATTGGGTCTGAAGTCTTGGTATTTAAGAACTCAGTTGTGCAGTCACTTTCTAAGAAGTTCCTCCCCAAATGGTCTGGCCCTTACAAGGTTGTAGGGTATGCTAGTAATGGAAACTATCGCTTAGTTGATGTTGACGACCAACCACTAGATAATGTTATCAATAGAAATCAGATGAAACTTTTTCACCGTAACAATTAATAGAGTGAGAAGTGTGGTGTGATCATTGATAACTGCCAGATCTGTTGGGTCTAACTTCACAATCTCCAGTTATTACCGTTACAGATCAGCCATGCAACTCACATGCAACTAGCATGTAAATCTTCATATTTCCCCTAACTCCCAATATTTCACAGGCTATATAAAGCCATCATTTCCACAATAAATATATATCCTATTTTCTTAATCTTTTGCTTTTACACTGGCCTTGCCTAAATCGGTATTACGCCAGTTATCCCAGAAAACTCTTGACGACCTCGTCAAAGGAGAATTTGATCAAACTAACAAATTCGGACCTGCCTTATCTATATTGCACACTTTATTGAAGCAACGCAATAATATATGGCTATTGGTTGATTTGTTCATTTCTTAGCTATGGAAACCGAATGGGTCTGCCTTTGAGGCTTGATTTAAATCGGACCAAAGTTGAATGGATCTCGAGTCAGTAATTGGAACCCTGGCAAGGGCAGATTGGTCATCTACGTGTACATGCCTTAGACGGTTTCGTTGTCCGCGTCAAGTCAGGTGGCACGTCCTTAAGCATCATTTTGTCACGGCAGTGCCTGCAACCCTAGCGGTCACTTAATATCAACACCCATCAAAAATATATTAGCCCATAGTTCTTTAAATAATGGTACATAGCTTGATTAATTGATTTTTTTTAAATTTTGGGGTAGGTCGTTTTAGCAGCTTCCATTTGTACTGTGAGTGGGAAAGGTAGTTTATTAAACACTTGGGATATTTTCTGAGCTGAACTAAGTTCTTTGTAGTCTTGCTATCTCGCCAGTTCGTCGAAGTGCCTCGCAGTAGGATCGAGGGGCTGTTAGCCGCTTTCCCTAAATTGATCGGTGCTGGCTCCCAGCACACGGTTGTGGAGACTGAGAGTATTCGTTATGTTTATCAATCTATAGGAAACCTATTCCTTGTCCTTTTATCCAACCGCCAATCCAATATTTTGCAAGATATTGAAACCCTTCGTCTTTTGGGACAGGTGGTCAGCAAGGTATGCCATTCTACCGAAGAGGAAAAAATCCTTGCTTCTGCCTTTGAGCTTCTTTCGGCTTTTGATGAGATTGTGAGTCTTGGATATCGTGATACAGTTACCCTTAGCCAACTGTCAACAATAATAGAGATAGGATCTCATGAGGAGCGAATCCAAGAAATCATCGCCCAGGTACAATTCATACTTGTTGTTGGCTGATTAGGCAGAATAAGGAAAAAGAAGCCAAAGAAAAGATGAAGGAAAAGATAAAAATGATGGATGAGCAAAAGAAACGAGATGCCTTGGGGGCTCGACAAACCAAAAACTCTTATGCACCCGTTTCTACCTCTTATCAGGCCCCCAGGCCCACTCCTGCTTCACAAGATCGCCCCTCAACCTCATTCAAGCCAAAGTAATGCAATTTGTATCCGTGTTATTGAGCAGTTATAGGGCTTCCGGAGGCGGCATGAAGTTAGGGTTCGCTCCAAAGAATGATTTTATTTCGTCTCAGCTTGAATATGACGAAGTCGATGAGGTGGAAGACACCAGTGCGAATCCCGAGGGTACCGATTGGTAAGTATTAAGAGTTGATACAATTGTTAAATAATTAAAAGCATTCACTTTCAACTTGAAGAAAAAGTGATGGTACAAACTGAACGAGATGGTAGCCTCTCCAGCTTTGAGCTTCGAGGAGACCTTTCCGTGCAAGTATCTGATAGCGAGTTTCTACCTTTCCAAGCACAAATTGAGCCTCCTGTGCTTGAGGGTGTCCAGTTCATGGTAAGCATACCTTCTGAATTCTGCTATATCTTTAGACAAACCCTAAAATGGATAAAGCGTTATTTAACAACGAACGCATTCTTGCACTCAAAGACTCCAGTAAAGGGTATCCCATAAACCAAAATGTTGGAATTTTAAAATGGAAACTCTCTTCCAAAGAGCCTACCACTTTACCCTTTTCAGGTTTATCTTTTTCAATGCAAAAACTAATTTGTAGTTATTTGCTGGATATCCCCCTCTGATGGCGGTGCCTGCGACGTGGATATTGAGGTCACTTTAGAAAACGAGGGACATTCCTTCGAAGATTTGACGCTTTCCATTCCTCTTCCGTAAGTGAACTGCTTTATTTTAGCTAACTAATTAGCGACGGAGTCGATCCCGACGTGGGCAACTGTGATGGCTCATATGAACTACAAGACGGCGCCCTTTCCTGGGAGGTCTCTACTCTCAATTACGAGACCAAAGAAGCAGCCCTTCACTTCCAATGCCACTCAGACGACCAAGGAGATTGCTTTTTCCCAATCCTAGTTACCTTTAGCACAGACAAACTCCTATCAGGCCTTCAGGTAATCACATTGATTTAAAGTAGCTAACGTCTTAGGTTGTCGAAGTCTTGCACTCGGAAAGCAACGCTGCATTGACCTTTGCGCAACACGAGACGTTTTTTGCCGAGGAGTTTGTTATTTCGTGAATTACTTCTAAATTCAAGCCTGTATAAAATCCAAACTCACCACAAAAATTTATTGAGCTCAGCCGCAATAAATAGGACCTGCAAGCCTTTAACTCAACGCTACTTTCGTCTATGAATTACAATTAGTTTCCTTACTATTTAGCACGCTAGTTTTGAAGCTGTGGTGACATGCAGAATTGAGTCATCTGTAAGCGAGATTCAAAATTTAAATGAAATCAACTCAGACCAGAACGAGATTAAAAAATAATGAATTTATTTTAAATTACACTAGATTTAGGTTCCCTTCTATTTCGCTCTGAGCTGAGTTGATTTCGTTCAACGTTGAGTTCATCTCGCTTACAGATGACTCAATTCTGTTTGTCGCCACAGCTTCAAAACTACTGTACTTAAGCCATCCAATTTCTAACCCCTTGAAATGAAACATGGTACCTGCTGCAGCCCTGAAAGTGCGATCCATTGATAAGAGGCATCCCTTGAGCTAATGAAAACAAGCGAAGTCAAGATTTAACCCAGGTTCATGTTACCAACACCACTTTATCACAAACCCAAACATCCTAATTTCTTTAAATCACACAAGTACCAACTCCTACAATTCAAGGCGTTTTTTCCACCTTCAGCTTATATAATCTTAAGCACTACAATCTACATCACTTTACCTTGAGAACCCAGCTCTGCCAAAAGTTGGGTTAAGACAAACGTACATTAAGCCAGCATGTTGGCCCGAATTTCATAGCATAATTGACTTCCCTAAAAGCTGTATGCTTCTCATCTCAACTTTGAATGCTCAAACAGACAGCTATCCTAAGTTACGTATTTCAAACCATACATAGCGTCGGCAAAGTTAACATCATAGACCAAACAAGACCCAAGAGCATACTTGCTGATATTTGCATTGTAACTCAACTGTCCAGATTTTCAGATAAAACCAAGAATTCAGTGGTGCATTCGGCTACTCTAGGCTGCTTACATATGAAATCTAGCTGCTAATCAGCTCAAGGATCTAAACTAGCTGATATATAATTACAGATTAGATTAGTGAATAGAACTTGGAACCTATCAGCCAAAGTATGCTTACCTAGAAATTTGTCAGGGCAAAGTAGAGAGAGATTGCTGTAATCAATCAGATGGGAAATATACACCCAAATCCAAATGGCATTACCAATGCATACCAGGAATATTCCTGCATTAAGGAAAGGGCAACAAATGTCTCTTCAATATGGAAAAGAAGCCAAACTCCAATAACTCCCCAAACCAATCCACATCAAACATAAAGTTTAGAGTATCAGCAGCAGTTCTGTAAGAGAGGGGGCTAGACTAACAAAGTCTGGCTCCCATCCTGGTAGAACCAACCACCAGGATGCCATCCAGTGCAGGACTGGTATGGCTGCTCAAAGAGGCCTCCCAGAAGAGGCTGGCTGAGAAAAGGGGGGAAATAGACATCCAAGGCCATAACCAAAGCACCAGTAAGCAACCACAGAGAATGGTCCTGGGTGAGAGGGATATCTGGACCCACAGGAGAAAATTGGTGTGGGGAGGGGAGGGAGTGACTTGGGACCGTTGTAAGTTTGGTGTTGTGCAAGTCCAAAAAGGGAATTCATCAATCCCTGACTTTGGAAAGGATGAGAGGTCCTCAGGATAAGGACCTATCCAAGATGACTTGACAAGTGTGGTATTAATGATAGGAATCTGAGTCAAATGAAAGAAGGTATTGGAGAGCAGACCAGGATTGGGGACAGAATTTTGAGCAGCCAAGGAAAGTCTATTCCAAATACCTCGGCTTGTGGTCTAGAACAACAGGAAGATGGGTACCATAGTCACCATAAATGCCTTATGTAAAGGAGACAACATTTTTGAAGAAGAAGTTTTAACCAAAACTTCTGGGCAGACAGACCTCAAGTGTTTGGATGATTCCAAGGATTTGAACCAAGTTTTGATCCTCTTGGATCAAATCTCAACAAAAAAACACAGGCAGACAGATAGGCAGACCAGAGGAAAGCGGGAGGAGGGACAACAGCAGGAGTCAGGACAACAACCTTTGTTATTTAAAAAAAACTATAAAAGTACAAATAAATTTGCAAAATCAGGAGTTTTATTTGGTAATTGGAATTGGTAAGCAAGGGACCTGATGGCCCTTGCTTTCATTATATGCATAGGGGGTGATAATGCCAGGAGTTTAAAGGAGGGGGTTTTGGGAAGCAATAAAGGGGGAGCCAGTTAAAAGTAACAGCCTAATCTTCCCATGATCTGGGCCCAAAGAAATAGGAGCAGCAGACCCAAGTGTAAGAAAAAACCACTCGGTTGGCTAAGTGCATTCTAGGGACTTAGGGCCAACATTACCCCTAATGCCTACCTTTGACGTCACAACTGGGAAGCTCCCAGAACCATTAACTTTGGGCCAAGGGACCCCCCGGCCTGTCAGGAATGACAATTTGGATGCTCCTAAATCTCAAAATACAGAATTGGAGTCAAACCCTAGACAAAACCCTTTGCAGACCGCCAGACTCATAGGCTGGGAACGCAATATCCCACTACTAATTGATGAAGTTGCTGCCAGCCCACCAGGACCCAAACCCTTAGCTGTCCCGTAGGATTCTGCAAGCAAACTGCCAGTGCAAGATGCCGGGAATTTTCCCAAGGTGCCAATGCCTGATACCGGTGGTTTGCCCAGTGAAATAGACAAATTTCTCCCTGAAAGTTATTCCAAACTCCCCCAAAGTCCCGGGGAAGGCACTGAACCCAAAAAGGCACCCAATACCCAAATTGATAAACAGAAGGATTTGAAGCCTTCTCACCCCAAAGCAGCCAGTGGCAAACTGCCAGTGCCAAGCGCCACACTGCCATCTGAGACACCCAATGCCAACCTGCCCGAGCCCAGAAAACCCAACCAGGTAGTAAAGCCTGGCAGCGTAGTATAAATACCTGCCAGGCCAAGATCAACCCCCATTGTCATTTTTAAATAAAGGTTATAAGATATTGGTTTCCCCAACTATTGCTGTATTTTATCCTTGCCATCTTCCAGTTAACCCCAAGATTGTCTGCCCCCCTGCCAGCCCGCCAGCTACGTACCGCTTGCCAGGTGCCCCCTTTGGTCCTGTTCATTTCACAGAGTACCCCTTGAAGCCTGAGTACAAAGACTACACCACCAACAACATACTAGCCCAGGATCCCTTGGCCAGAACTACCGAGTTAACCAGATACAACCAAGAAGGCCCTTGGTACATTACCAAACCCCGCCTGTTCAGAGATAAATACAACTTCCTTCCCGCCTACCAAATGGACATGAAACCACCCGTCACCCCCAAACCAATGCGTGCCTCTGCCGCTGAGCTCCCACTGGACCATACCAACAAGCTTTTTGGAATTAAATATATATTACTCTCACGGGAGTAATAGATGCTATTGTCCCAGTTGCCGGCCCGTGGTTGTGGGTGGGCAAGTCAATGTCCTACCTCATTAAGTTAGCACCAATCCTTTGGTGGGCTCTGCCCACCCAGTCCGCAACCTGCCAGTTCCCAAACACTAGCGAGCTGGTCAATTAGGGTTGGTTTCATGACAGGGCCAGAGGAATTTTTTGACTGGGATTCCACTAATTATGGAATTTTATCCCCAAATTTTCTGGGCTGCGGGTTAGGCAAACCCAGTAAAACGGGGGTCGCATTTTCCTGTTGTCCTGTCACAAGTGACAAACTCCTATTGACTATACTTATTGAAAAGCCTCAACTGCGGGATCAAATCCTGACACCCCGCGGGCCGCCCAGCTGCCCGCAGTTTTTTGAGCTTGAACCAGAGCAGGATTTGACTTCAGAAAATCCGTTGAAGCTTGATGAATCAAATTCACCTACATCAACACTTCCCATGCTAAAGGTTCCTGTTAACTTGACCAATCAACAGGAAGGTCCAGCCATAGATCCCAGAATAACTCAGGCCCACACAGAAGGGGAAACAGAGGAACTTCTCATAGAACGCGGGCCACCTAGAGACAACCAACCCCACAACCCAACTAGGGAATTTGAACATTCTCAGTTTGATCCAGCCAATGAAATAACCCCCGCAATGGATGCCACCAAGGACTGGGATAACCTGGTAAACAGGAAAACCCGGGCCAAGGGAATTTGTGAAAGTTTTACCATGACAGATGGGCATACTTATCCCCTGGACTGCCAGGAAGATGCCCATCACCATTCTTACAATAAAGTGGCATGAACCTTTGGTTCAACCAGATCATACCTTATTTGTTATTATTTCTACTTCATTTATAGCCTATGTCTTGCGGTTTCACACCCCATGCTCACCTACCCCAAGAAACCGCAGACCAGCTGCCTGACCTTTACTGTCCACCAGGAGCTCCCTTTGGCCCAGTACATTTCACCGAGTACCCAACTAACCCGGCGTATTTGGAGTTTACTCTAGAGGAAATCCTAATTCACGACCCTGAAGCTAGAACTAGAGAGACAGAAGTCCTTTACAGAGAAGGCACCAAAATTATCCAGCCCCCTCTGCTATTCCGCGACAAGTATAATTTCCTGCCTGCATATTTGGTTCCAATGACACCACCCCTCACCCTGCAGCCCAACCGCCCGCAAGAATCTGTTGCAACTAATGAATCCACTTCTACCCAGATATTTGGGGTGATGAATATCACCCTCACCAGACTGATTGATTCTATGGTGCCTGTAAGCGGACCTTGGGCAGTCCTTGGAAAATTGTTATTGTATATTATAAAGTTAGCCCCAATCTTGTGGTGGGCTCTCCCTGCTAGGCCCGTGGGCCGTCTGCCCGCAAGTTCTCAGGAACCCCCCACTGATTGGATCCCTGACATGTTCTGCCAATTGTTTCAAGGCAGGACAGCATCAGGAAAGCAAACAATCTAGCCAGATAAAATTCTCTCTGTAGTTGAAGGGGACCTCTGAAAAGGGGGAGAAGATTTGGCCATAAAAGCCAGCACAAAACGCTCATCCACAGTGTGGGCCAAGTCCTCCAGGTTTTGGAGAGGCTCAGCCTGCACGCAGCCTGCCTTTTTTGATGGTCTGGGAAATATATCCCTGTCCAGAGCTAAGGGCAGGCCTCAGAACTTTAAAAGTTCCCCCCAATTGGGAAAACTGCTGCCCCAATCCAAAGTTAAATTATGAACCCTTCCTGTGGGCTCCGTACACCCACTCACCCCTGCCCAGCCCTCCCACTGCCCAGCCAGCTGCTCCCAGGCCAGTCCAGGGCCCACCACTCTCACTGGGGGCCAACAGCCCAAAGCAACTACAAAATTGGGCAAATACCCAGATTTGGGTCCAAAATGTACATGAGGAGCCAAAAAAGGGTTCCCAATCCCAAATAGACAATTCTTTAATTCCAGGTGCCCAAGCCAACACTTCTGCCTCATCAGAATTTCCTGATAAAGGGAATATCAGATTTCTACCCCCCAGAGGATTAATCTAAATCCCTGTCCAATGCCCTTTTCATGCATAAGGGCCTTAATTCAACACCTAGTGTCATGAATGACATTTCAATACTTGTATTGAAAACCTGGGAATTGAAACCTGGGTCTCAGGAAAAGCCTTATGTTGACCAGAGTAGACAGGAGTCTGCCCAACTGCCAGTTGGGTCAAACCCTGGATCACCAGAGATAGCTGACCCTAACCAGGAGGAACGGAAACCTGCCAACCTGCCAAGTGTCAATACTGGAGGTTCAAAATCAACATTAGAGACCCTGGAATCAAACCCTGACCCTCCAAAGACTACTCAAGTCACACAAAGTGGACAGAAACCTGCCAGTCTCCCAAGGGCAATTCCCCAAATGGTCACCAGATTGATGCCAACCTTGAGCCACCAAAGACCTGGACCTATGCAGAGGTTGTAGCTTGCCTTAAGGAGGTTAAAATAAAACCTATTGTTAACTCTGCCAATGACCACCAGCAGCTGTCAGTCTTCCGTCCAGAATGGGTAGTACAATTGAACTGCTCAGGTGATATGGTGAACAGTAGCAGTGGAACAAAGCATCACCACTTCTGTTCACCAGAGCAGGCACAACCTGGATATGCTGCCCTCAAGACTCTAAGCCAAGATCCATGCCCTGCCATTGCCTTGTCTGTGAACCTGAACCCTGCAAAATAGAAGAAGCAAAACCCCATGGTATAAAAACCCCGGCGGTATGGTGATGACTATAATGTCATTTTTGATAATAAAGTTTTATGAATCTTTGGTTCAAACAAATCTTACCTTATCTAGTCTTGGTGATCTTCCATCCTAAGTCTAGCCAAGTAGACCATCAGGCAACCGCCCCCTCTAGAGACCAACCTGCCGACCCTCCCCAGGCACTATACCATCCCCCTGGAGCCCCCTTTGGACCTGTGCATTTTACCAAATACCCGCCCAACCCGGCCTATGTGGAGTAAAAATTGGAGACCATTCTCATTGCTGACCCCTTGGCAAGGACTAGAGATACTGAATACATAGGACGTGAAGGAAAGTGGTACAAGAGGCCGCCAAGATTGTTCAAAGACAAGTAAAATTATCTGCCTGCCTACTTTTTCCCATGACTCTGCCCTTAACCCCGCAACCCAACCACCCAATGGAACCCCCCACTGCAGCCAAGACTACGTCCACCCAACTGTTTGGAGTACTCTACATTAATTTGACAGGAATGGTGGATTCCATGGTCCCTACCTCTGGACCCTGGTCCTTACTCAGGCAATCCATGTCTTACATTATCAAGTTAGAACCCATTTTATGGTGGGCATTACCCTCTGGCCCGGCCGTACTCCGTCCTGAGTCAATCAATGCCTCTACCTATGCCTGGCTTCCTGACGCCTAGTGTGAGAGGGGGGCTAAACTGACTAAGTTTGGCTCCCATCTCAGTGACACTGAATTCCAGGATGCCATCTAGTGAGCCACTGGATAGTTTCTCATAACAGAGTTTAAAAGAGCGGAACAGAGGTCAAAGTTGGTGAAAAAGAGTTCAGGCCTGTCAGGAATTCTTTCCTGACTCCATCAATTATAAGGGGATCTCTTTCTAAAATAGAAATGCAAAGGAAACCAGAAACCAAGAGTTAGACTCCAATGTTTACTCTGGAGTTGAACACAACAGGAATCAAACCTGGAACCCTAAGGACAAGAAGAACGTTAGTCTAAACTCTAATAGTTTATATACATTACCTATTTATTCTAAAATGACTCAATTGGTTTTTGCTTTTGAACTTCAAAACAACTTTGAAAAGATTAGTATGTTAAAAGATAACATCACTTACCGCTGCACTTGTGATTGGTTATGTAAACTATGCTTGATGCCCTGGGACCCGCTTAACCTACCTTTTGGTCCAGCTCTGTTCTTAATCATCAATGACTTTCTGCAATCAACCTGCTTAATTATTATCAGCCTGATAGCTTATTCCTGGTACCTCTATCTTCCATATTTTGCAATCTATTTTATTAAGTTCCAGCTTGATCTGCATATGAACAAGGTATTATTTCTGATATTAAGTTTCATGTAAATACCTCTTATCCCTCCATAGCCACTTAAATGTTCCAGCCTCCATTTTGAGGGTATTTAAGTGAGCCATCTTTATCATGTCTACTTGTTCCAACAATAAAGATATTTCTTCCTATTGCAAGCTTGTCCATACTTATTTCTGCACCCCTTATTTAAAACCATGAAAGGAAGTTCTTTCTGTTCTGGTTTCTAGTTCTTTTCTTTCCTTGGTACTGGCTTTTGAAGATCCAACTCCCACCACATATTGGCACAATTCTTCCCCTGACTGCTCTCATCAGAAGGAGTTTGTATCAAATGGTTGGTTCAAGTATCCCTCAGGTCACTGGGGATGGAAGTTTCAGTACACCCAGTCCACACCTCCACCTCCTCCAGCTGAACCTTCTTTGGTGAGACCAAATGCCTATTTTTACCTATTATCCTATCTGGTGGTTTACTAATTACTGGGTAGATTCAGATCAATGATGGGTTGTTTCACATTTCTAGAGCACTTTGGTCACTTGGCAATGGCCACAGTTCCTATTGGTTTGGTTATTGCAGGGCTCAACTTAGGGGCCTTGGCTCATCAGATTGAGAACTTGTTCCCTCTCAAGTGGGTCCCTGACAAGGCCCATGTGGACTAAACCTGTATTATGTATATACTTCTGGAAATTATAAAAACAAAATAAAGGGGAAATTAAAAAGAGAATGATATTTTATTTCTATGGGTTTAGAGTATTGTATAGTATCATGGGGATCCACATACTGTCCATGTATGTCATGGGGCTTATCCAAGTAATTGTTTCTCTTAGGTCATGAGGTTTGTTTAAGTAGTGTTCCTCTTAGGACTCAAAATGTTTGATCCCCAATATAGATGGTTGAATGATAACAGTGCCACCAACTTAAGGATAAGTTGGGGAATCATTTGTTGAGTCACTCAGGAAATAAGTTTCCCAAGAGGGATTAATTGTAGATGTTGCAACAACTAATAGGAGCCAAGAGAAACGCTTGAGGGCCTGAAGGGCCTGGGAAAGAAATAGTCTGAGACTCCTCAAAGAGGGGCAACCTTTCAAAAGGTGCTAGGGGAGGATTCATCATTGAGGTTGCTTCCAACACCTGAAAATGATAGGGCTCATCATCAGGAATCAAATTCCTAGCCTAGCACCCACTGGTAAGGAGGAACCATCTTGATTTTCAAGGGAGGTCATCCAAGGCGTAGAGCATTATCTGGAAGTCCTCCTTCAGGGAGTTCAAAGAAAGATATATCTGACTCAAGCAAGCAGAAGCAGTGATCCAAAGCATGTCAATACAGGAGTTATAGTGAAAATTGTAAATTTAAGGCAAGAGACCAACATTTTTCAGTTTTCCTCTGAATTTGGGACAGAGGGGTCTGATGGGGGATCCAGAAACTAAAGAGCCAAGAAAAAGAAGAACCAGAAGACAAGAATATAATTTTTGGAGCCTGGGATGAAAGGAGAACCACAGGGGGGAAAATCAGGCCTTAGGAATAGCAGTGAGGCAAAAAAAGCTTCCAAACCTGAAAAATTAAAGCTTTAAAGTAAGCCTTTATATTTAAAAGCTGATACTAACGCTTGAAGCAAAAGTGAAAGTTGATTTGAATTGGGTGATTTAATAGAACTATTAATAACAAAAACTCTATAAGCCAGCCAGAATAATGATTGGCCAGCAAAAAGACCAGGTAAGAGGGGAAAAGGGTGTCAGGAATGACAATTTGGATGCTTCTAAATCTCAAAATACGGAATCAGAGTCAAACCCTGGACAAAACCCTTTGCGGACTGCCAGACTCATAGGCTGGGGACGCAATAACCCACTACTAATTAATGAAGTTGCTGCCAGCCCGCCAGGGCCCAAACCCTTAGCTGCCCTGTAGGATTCTGCAAACAAACTGCCAGTGCAAGATGACAGGAATTTCCCTGAGGTGCCAACACCTGACACTGGCGGTTTGCCTGGTGAAATAGACAAATTTCTCCCTGAAAGTTATTCCAAACTCCCCCAAAGTTCCAGGAAAGGCACTGAACCCAAAGAGGCACCCAAAACCCAAATTAATAAACAGAAGGATTTGAAGTCTTTTCACCCCAAAGCAGCCAGTGGCAAACTGCCAGGGCCAAGCGCCACACTGCCATCTGAGACACCTGATGCCAACCCAACCAGGTATTGAAGTCTGGCAGTGTAGTATAAATACCTGCCAGGCTGAGATCAACCACCATCATAATTTTTAAATAAAGGTTATGAGATATTGGTTTCCCCAACTATTGCTGTATTTTATTCTTGCCATCTTCCAGTTAACCCCAAGATTGTATGCCCCCCCTGCCAGCCTGCCAGCTACGTACCGCCTGCCAGGTGCCCCCTTTGGTCCTGTCCATTTCACAGAGTACCCCTTGAAGCCTGAGTACAAAGACTACACTGCCAACAACATACTAGCCCAGGATCCCTTGGCCAGAACTACCGAGTTAACCAGATACAACTGAGAAGGCCCTTGGTACATTACCAAACCCCGCCTGTTCAGATATAAATACAACTTCCTTCCCGCCTACCAAATGGACATGGAACCACCCGTCACCCCCAAACCAATGCCTGCCTCCGCCGCCGAGCTCCCACTGGACCATACCAACAAGCTTTTTGGAATTGTATATATTACTCTCACAGGAGTAATAGATACTATTGTCCTAGCCGCTGGTATGTGGTTGTGAGTGGGCAAGTCAATTTCCTACCTCATTAAGTTATCACCAATCCTTTGGTGGGCTCTGCCCACCCAGTCCGCAACCCGCCAGTTTCCAAACACTAGCAAGCTGGTCAATCAGGGTTGGTTCCCTGACAAAGGGGGTGCAAAGAAAATCTTAAAAATTTAAGAAGTCAGATGCAACAGGGGTCTTGTAAAAGTCCAAAGTAATTTTAAAAACCAAGCTTTCATTGAGAATTAGAAATCAAGGTCCAGGAGTCCCCCTGCTAAGTTTAATGGTTGGGATTGGGATTTGGGAGCCCAACAAAGAAAACTGAGGGGACAGGATCTGATTGGTCAATAGAGAATTTTTTAAACCTGATTCAAGGATGCTGGAATGATAATCCCTGATGTCCTGCTCTTTATTTAATTGGCTGGTGCCTAATGAGTATCCCTGCAACTTAGTTTTATCAGAACTTTGTAAGTTGTGGAGATTGATGGGGTCACATCTGATTGGGGGGTCCTAATAGTTTTTAAAAGTGGTTGATACCAAGCCAGTAAAAAATCCAAATTGATCATAGTTTTTTCCAATGAAAAGGCATGTATAGAAGGGGGCTCAGTGGGGTAAGCCTGTCAGGGCCCAGAATGGGCCAGACAAAACCCTATGTTACATAGGTTCAACTCCTGCAATTGAGTAATTGCGTTGTCAATTACGCAGATTAACCCAAAGTAAACTTTAATTCTAAGTGGAGAATTGAACCCTGGTCAAGGCCAAGACTGGGGCAATTGGAAACTGTCTCAAAGCCAAGCAAAAAAGATTTTAATTGGCCCACACCCTCTGAAACCCAGAATTGGGGACTTGGGTTGCCAAATAGCCCAAAATTCCCTTGCCAGCTTCCCCAGGGCAAAAATAATGAAAGAATCTATCTAACTGACAAATCAGGAGTCACCAATGGAAATCATCTTGAGAATAATCCATTGAAAACCAATAAGAAGTTACCAGTAAGTACAATTGCAGTTTCTCAGCAGGATATAACTGGGAACACTGGCATCCCCTTTCTTTGTTGATATCTTCATCTAATAAACTTTGTTGGTTAATGCACACTGAGCATTTATACTTTGCAGGGTTTTATTGCATTATCACAAATTTTATACTGCTGGTGCTTTCAAACAGAGAGTACCTCCAGTACCAATGCCAGCGCTGGAAAATGGAGCAAGTTCTTGCTGCCTCCAACCAACCACTGCCAGCCTTTACCCCATCTTCTAGAGTGCTGGACCAAGAAATAAATTCTGCTCCTGCACCGCGCCCCTCCTTTCCTGGTGTTCCTCTGCTCCAACAACTTGCCCAGCCAAGCCTGATCATGAGCGCCGCCACAGGAGAACTTCCTCTTGTTCCTTCTGCTTCATCATATGACTACAGTAAGCTTGGGTTCGCCTATTTGACCATGCTGGGGCTCACTGAGCAAGTGATACCCCACATGGGAGTGTGGCGTCCTTGGGCTACTGCTGCCAATTATGTGATGCAGATGGCCCCTGTCATCTACTGGGCCTTCCAGGCTTGACCCTTCCCCTCAACCAAAGGTTCCCCTGGGAGTCACCCAGGCCATGATAAAGCCAACACAAATTGTTCATCAATATTATGCACTAAATCCTTTACTGCATTTAGAGGGTTGGCAGAATTCTGGGGATTTTTCTTAGCACAGCAAGAAAAGATGGTCCTAACTAGGGATAAACATGAAAGTAACTTTGCACCTAGCCAAACCATGATGCAACAACTAAATGAGCACTACCAAATAAAGGTAAATAAAGGTCAATTCAAATTATTAGAAACCCTGATCTAATGTCTCATTCATGCTTTACTCATTTGAAAAACATTATATGATAATCATTTTTTAATGATAGATTATGTTATCATTGAGAGAATATATCTCCACTGTATATCAGATAAAACAAATCCTTACTTACCAGAACAATTAAAAGAAATAATAAGTTAAAAATTCCTTACCCAAAACTAAAGATAAACCATTACATCTTTTCTGCTGTTTTTTAGGATACCAGTTACTAGGTGGGATATCAGGTGCAGGAGTGAGTATCAAGAATATTCCTAATATAGAAGTCAGAAAAGAACTACAAGTAACATTACTCCTAATATGGGAAGTAAGAGGGAGCCCTGCACCTACTGGTCACTAATACTAGCAGCTGTTTCTTTCAATACAGAAAATTGCCATTTTATAAAATTCAAAAAAGAAACAGACCTTGAAAGAGAGTATATTTTATTAAATGTGACCACAAGCTAGCCAGCCTGCAACCACTCAGCTAACCCCACACTGGCCTCAGAGATCCAGCCAATTGCAACTAGGCCCTCAGGGAAGCTAATAAGACCAGTGGCCCCAGGTCAAACCCCTAATAATTGATTAGAAAACCCATTATCAACCATCAAATGGGAAGATCATGCAGGTCTCAAACCAAAGCCAAACTTTTCAATAGAAAGTAGATTTATACGTGGGAAGAGGCCTTGTGACTATTTCTTGCCCTGAAATCCATCCCAAAGACCTGATTGACCATCCTCAAGAAAAAAAGCCTTGTAGTTGCTATCCAAAAGAAGAATCAGATTTGACCCTGCCTTTGGGTGAGATCCAAACATTTGCAGAAGATCTGAAATTTGACCCTGATCCAAATTTCAAGAATCAACAATCACATTCTAGACTCTTGTTTTTACTAGTCCAGTGCTTTCACTTTCATTTAAAACCCTTTTTACCTTGGAATACAATATGAATAAAGAATGCCCTCTTAGTAATAAGGTTTACTTTAATTGAGAGAATTATCCCCTAATCATATATTTCCTTACTTCAGCTTATACACAGAGAAAACCTAAGCAAAAACTACTCCCAACCCCAATCTTGAAAGATGAATCACCTCATCTTCACAGCTGTGTTAACAGCCTGTCTGAGAATTGGGGGCTAAAAGAAAGGTTTCCAGTGTTTGAGCACATTCCACAAGGAGCCAAAGTGATATACTATAAAGATCCAGCACAACTAAACCCCTCACATGCAGCACTTTGGCCTCCTCTGGTCTTGCCCCAGTCCATCATGTTCCTGGCAATATACACATCTCTGTATCATGGCATATCCTACTTTAACAGCAGCTTTGGTTGCTACAATACCCATGCCAAGGTTTTCAAATAGTTGATAACAGTATATCCCTTAAGACAGCCCTGAAAGGTTTCCAATTGTCAAGCCTTGTTTTATACCTAGTTCATATAATACCAGCAAGCCTTGGGTATTAAAGTGGGTAGGCTTCTGTTCTGAAGAGCAGGGCTCACCACAGTATTGGTTCCAACTTTGTAATTTAAGAGAGATAGTATAGCAGCATGAACCAATGGCCAAATAAGATAGCCATAGAGTCTACAAAACCCGCCAGGTTAATGTATAATACTCCAAAAATCTGGGTGTAAGTAGTCTCATTGATAACAACATGATCTTACATATGATTGGGCTGGGGTGATAAGAGGGGACATTTTTACTAGATATGCAGGTAGGTAGCTGTAATTATCCCTAATTAGTCTAGGCTGTATAGTATACCAGATGTCCTTGCAGTTAAATTGTTTAGGTACTCTAGTTTAGGCCAAGGATTATCTTGGAGGATGTTTTCTAGGTTAAACTCAGAATAAGTCAGGTTAGATAGATATTTGGTGAAATAAACAGGACCAAAGGAAGTACCAGGGGGAAAATAACTTGGGTAAGGGGACTGCAGGTTCTTCAGGTGGGATGGATGGAGAAGAAGATCCTGCTGAAAAAGTGTTAAAATGGTAAAAAACAAGAACTAGATAGGATGAAATCAGGTTAAACCAAAGGTTTATCACAATTTTATTGTCATAATGATGATAAATCCTTATCTGGGTTTGATAGGGTATATATACCAATTGGTCAGACTTCATCTTTTTTGGCGGGAATCTAACCTTTGAGCGGCCTGACATCAGGAATCTAGAAGCAGCAGGGTAGGTTCAGGTTTGTAAATACTATTATAGGCTGGTACTATAGAATAGACACATGCAGCTTTCTGTCTATAAACCTTATTCCAAAAATCAGGTGGTCTAGCCAAATATGTGCTAATCTTAATGCTAGGGACCAATATCTGATGACTTATATTACAGACTATATTTTAGGCTTGGCCAAAATTCCCATTGGGTAAACAGCTGCTTCTGCATAGGAGCATAATAAAGGTGGTGCTCTATTAGCTTTGATCTTTACAGGATTTGACAAAACTTCCTTAATATGTGGTCTCTTTATCAAACAACCCTCGGATTTAATCTAAAAAGACATGGGCAGCCAGGCACCTACCCTCTGGAAAGGCAGCCTGTAGAGTGTGGGGTCCCAGGTTTGATATTTGATTGTGATTTTGCTTTATGATGAGAAGCAAATGTCATCTGTGACATTATTACAGTATTCCTTAGGATTAGGGGGCCAACATCAAAGCTTTGCTTGCTTTGAGACAGTGCCTGTAGACACTGACAGCTTTTATTTTAAAAGCCATCAAGATAAACTCTTTAGACAGGTATAACTGACCCCCTTTAGTGTCTATTATATCTACCAAACCTCTTTTATTATACACCACTGTATATTATCTTCTGATATATTTTGCCAGGAATTTTGGCTAATTTAAAGTCTTTGCAGAGCCTTTTATTGATTCATGGCAATATATTTCATTGTCACAACCTTAACAAATGTTCAACTTTTCAACTTACTTCCTTACATTACCAAAGTAGTTGCTATGTGTTTATGGTGTTGCAATGAGGAGAAGACAGTGTGTATTTACTCAGAGATGATGACCTTTGAACAGAGAATATGACAAAGTACAACATATTACAATGAAGATATATAATAAGAAGGCTTTTATTTGATTCAATGACAAGGAGCTAGCAGTGTAAATTGGCTAACACTTAATTTTGCAGACTTTGAAACCGTTTCATAAGGCGGGGGCAGATTCCAAAAATTTTGGGGTGGCAAAAATACAGAGTCTAACAATCTTGTTGTTGCAAATCTTATAGGGAGGTGTTAAAAGAAGTGAACTATTAGGAAATATATTTTATTGATGTGAAAATATCAAACTACTTGTTGTGAATTTTGACCAAGCAATGATGCCAATTATGACAGAGCTCACAGATTAAGGTTTCAGCAATCAACTCCATAAATTAGCAGTATAAAAATCAATTGTTACAGTATAAAACCAAATGAAAGGAATAGTGTGTCCCTTTAATACCAGAAACCAGCAAAGAACTGCTGCCAAACCCTTAAGAGAAATAGACAATTTAAATGCTGTCATTGACAAAAAAATGGGTCAAAGCTGGGGTTGCTCAAATAGCCCTGGAAAATCTGGACTTGCCATATTTTTATCCAAATAATTATGACAAGAAAATCACATGTTATACATTATTTGGGGATGGCAGCGCTCAACCCACTGGTCACCAATTTTTTGAATTATGACGGCATCAACTCAAATTCCAATGCAGGGCCCCCAACTGCTGAAAATATTCTTGTCGACCAATCAGATGCCTCAGAATCCCCTCCTCCCTCCTCCTGAACTCCCTTAAGACTTTTCCCATTCCTCTCTAGAAACTTGTTCTAGATAGCTTAATTTTACTCAAAATAAAAGAAAGGTTATTCAAAAATGATGACTCATCTGGGGCTGTTTGCCCCCATCTTTGAGAGATTAGCATTTGTTGCCGTCAAGGTTGCCATTGATTCCATGGCTGTGGCCTGGCCTGCTCTTTACATGTCAACGCCTTCAGATTTTCTCTCTAATTTACCCCTGAAAATCATTTGCCTAATAACAATTTCTACCTTCATCTTCTGCTACAACACAATTAGATCCAAAATGTTGAAACTGTCCTCCCAATTCAGTATCCTGCTTATCAAGCAACTCACAATTTGTTTATTATATCCTCATTGTATTTCCTTGAATCATGTTGCATACTGTTTCACTCTAACATCAATGATGTCAATTATGATGGAGCCCACATATATGAACTACAGCTGCCAAACACCATAAATTAGTAGTATAAAATACATGTATATTGGATCAGCAGTAGTCTGCTGATCCAAACCATAAATCAGCCAATGATAAGTGCTGCCACAGCGCTTGGTTGATACATAATTTGCTGCCACACCACTTTGTAAAAGATACAGGAGCCACCTAGCAATTGGATTAGGTGCCAAAGTGACAAACTACTTTTATTTCAAGCGCCGCTGCGCCAACTAAAAATTATTGCAGGTGCTTTACTTTTACATCAAGCGCCAAGGCGCTGGGTTTGATTCCCCATAATCTCAAATTCCCATATTAATTATATTATTAAGCATTGAGCTTGAAGTATGTTCAGGATAGTAATAAGTGATCCTGAAATGACTAAACTATTCCACGCTAGCAAGGGCCACCTGTGCTGGGTGAAGATGAAAATATTATATTGGTTGATGTGCGATAAGCGCCAAACCTAGATTAATAATTACCCAAATTAGAGGTGTGTTAGAATTTCCTAGAAGGCATTGCTAACAGCCTGGGGATTAACCTTTGAGAAGATATAAGAAGAATTAACCAATTACAATAAAATGATCTTTAATCTGGTTGACCTTTATCTTAATCTTCAAGTACTTCTGTGTGATCAGAAGCCATTCCTTGACAATAATCATGTTTTCATTTGATCCTGGCTCTTCTGATACAATACTACCCATATCCTCACATATGACTGTATTCAAGCAAATGCCCTGTGCCTTATAATATTAAATAGTTGTGGTGTTGTAATGCAAAAAGCGCGGCACTACTAGTGTATTTTGTTAGAATATCTTAACACTTAAAGACTTTGGGTGTAGTTTGATGAGGTGGCCTCCTTGCAGGTGATACTTACTTATTTTACAGACATCACAAATGATGGTGCTGTAAGAAATTGCCTTAACTCCCAGGAGGTTTGGGTTGGAAACCCAAGCAGTGAAAGTTGGGAAATTGAGCACAGAGCATCTGTGCCCCACCCAAACTCAATTTTCTGCGCCACCACCCACTTACAATTGATTGTAAGATTTAAACCTTTGATCACTGCAAGAGGGTGGCGCTTTGAAGCTTGTTTTCTGGGTGGCGCTTAGGACTAGCCACACTCGGAAAAACAGATATGGCCATGACATTGTGCAACTTCTGTGTGATCTGCCCAAAACAGAGTAAAATTGTATAAATTTAGATGCGTGTGAATTGAGTTGCTTGCATCTTGAGCATCTGATCTTACTATGTGACTTTGATGTATTGTGTGCTTAACTATATATGTTGTGTATTTGATTTGATTCACTTATTAATGCATATGTTTGCATTAGTATATATCAAGCCACTTGCTTAATATTATAGTTTGTTCCATGCACGACTTTAGCTTGATCTGAGCCAAATTTAGTTCATCCATTCTAATAGCTCTGAAAAGTACAGTATGTTTATTAATTTAACCATTATAACCCTCTATACTGATTAGACTTAAATTTTCTTTCAACTTACTGTTTTGCTGCACATTCGCTATTTTATAGATGGCTGGTACTATTGGGATAGCTTAATGTTATATGACCCAGTGTGGCACTAGACGCATATTAGACAGCACCCTAAAATTACATCTTTTTTGGAGAAAACAGCAACCGTAGTTTAGAATCATCCTTTACCACACAGCTATAAAAAACTTGCACTCTCAGTTTATAACCAAGCCTTTTAACCAGCTCCTAGCTAGTAGTTAATCCATATTCCTGATAGAATAATCAGTGTTACTGATTCCAATATTACTCTGACCCTGATATTAGACGTCTTTTTTCCTACATCGTTGCCAGGTGTATCTGAAAAGATGTAAATCTCTTAAAGAGAGCAGGATTTGTATTAACACTTCGTGCAACTTTTTATGGTATAGGATCTGTGATTCTATGTAAAAGTTCTGTCTATCTGAAGTCAGCAGCAGTAATGCGGTATAGGAAAGAATACATATAGTAGCCCGGGCTACTCACCTCAGAAGTAAAATAGGGCAATAAGGGAGAATTTTTATTTGGGCTAACTTTCATCTAACTGATTAGATGCTATAGTTATCAGTGAACATTGTAAACCGTGAAGTTAGAAACTTACTTCAAGCAATTAGTCTGAGAAGTTTGACATTCCCTTGCAAGTACAATCTAAAGTAAATTTAATCAACCTCTCTATTGATTACATCATAGAATACACCAAATATATCTGCTACTTCCGCCTGATGTTTTTGATAAAAGCAACATGAATATTGTTACAAGAGTATTTTTCCTTAAGACTTTTGGTCCGCTTGGGATTTAAAGGTAATTGGAATTGTATTTGAGAATTCGGCTATACTCACTGTGAAATATAAAATGTTGTTAGTTTTATAAAAAGTAGGGAGGGAGAATTTGACTGTTTCCAATCTAGGTTTTCCAGTTGAGACGGAAGCCAGATTGCTTATCCTTAGATCCCCAAATAGGAAAATTAAAGCTTAGCTTGCTGACATATGACTAGTTATATGTACTTGCTGAGCCAACCAACCATTTTCTTTGCCATAACAGAAGAATGTCCTATTAATTAAGCTTAGAAGATGACAAGAAAGTGAATTACCTAATACGAAGGCATGAGGAATATCCTCTGAGCAAAGGAATATATTTTCTGATAAAGCATTGGTTAGTATTGAATTTAAGAATATATAGAATACAAAGGTGTACTTAATTAAAATCTAGAGTAACCCTTAAATCATACCTGACGCAACAGTTTCCTTCATTTCATGGTAAGACTCTACTGGAACCCACTTGTCCCCAACTCCATAGTAGATAGTGAACTTATCAGCATTTTTCTACATAAAAGTCCTTGTCGACTTCATAAATTTGTTCCATTTCATCATGAGCCATGATTAGGACACTTTCGGATACCGAAGGCGTATTTGATGGGTTAAGGAGAAATAGGAGTCTAGCTTCACAAGGAAGCTGTAGACTTATAAAGAGAAAGTAAATATTACAAAAGGATATTTTAAAAACATCAGACTAGTAATCAATGCATTCTTGAGGCTTTGCTTGGCTAGCACAGAAATAGTTCTAACCATGAAATTCATGGGAAGAAGATTAATGCCCCAGACTAGCTTTCCTATAATATTCCTGGAAAGAGGAGGGAAAAGGAACTAGGGAAACTTAGATCAATAAAGACGTTTATATACCTGGTTCATCCAGCTACCATTTTTCTGTTTCTCGAAGCTTTCGGAGTGCAGGAAACAAGGAGAAGGTTTGGGTAATTTTTCACATTAGGCCTTTTTTTGACAACCTAACATTTAGGATTTTTCTATAAAAAGTCTCTCTTACTTGCTCGCAGATCCAGGCACCAACGCTATGCCCAACTAAGAAAAATTCAGTGTTGGCAGGATACTTCTCGACAAGAGCATCAAGACACTCCAGCTTATGTTGCACCTGGTGTTGGAGACCGAAATTCTTTTCATCGAATTCAGTATCAAACTCATCTCACACTTTGCCCGTGGTGACCAACTTATTTGTGGTTAGGCTTAAATCAAAATAATGAAAATACTTAACACTATGTCCAACTCACTTCCCAAATTCTCATGAATATGGGACATAAACTCAATATAATATTCGGGGAGTCCAGGATTTCCTTTAGCAACTGTTAGAATATTTATAAAAAATAACATTACCAGGAATCATCAGTAAAACTTTGCTAGGTTTAGTTCCATTCTGAGGTTTTTCGCTGCAATCGGATTCTTCCTTGGGCCACCAGTAAGAAACTGAGCGATAACCGCTCTTGACTTTCCAGACAGTCCTTAGAGGTCTTTGAACACCCTTTGCAAATAAACCCAAGCTCATTTTAATAGTTTAACAGAAAAAATGCTTTAACAATATCTTCAAATGTAAAGTATCCTGCAATCCCTTCAATGAAGACCTTTTATACCAATATTTTAAAACCCAGGAAATGATTTCAGTTCTCAGGACTGAAGCATGTATGTATAAGTGACTTGTTTATTCTCCATAAGTTTAACAACCATTTGACCAAAAAACAATGATAAGGTTGGAAGGTCATAATCTTTCGCTTGGAATATAATTTTCCAATATTATTTTATTAAATAAATGTCCCATTCAGCCCAGCAATCGAGAGGTTCCTTTACATGACGTGGAAACAAGGCTTGAAAATCCTGATATAAAAGCATCCAAGGCACAGCAGGGACACGTTTTGAGATGTATTTTATTAAAGTTCGCCTCAAACAGCCATACTGAAAAGTACACTTTGCTACCTTTGCCAAGCCCATGGGGCACAGTAGTAACAAATTTCATGATGGTTCGCCTCAAAAACGCTCCAGCTCGGCGCACTTTGCTTCCATTGCTGTGCGCCTGAGGCAAAGTGGTCATCACCATAGCTGATTTAGCCAGTTTCCTCTAATCATTAGCTTTGGACAAGTCTCAGCCAGAGCGCCACCTTCACTCTATGAGGAGTTCAAGAACATTTTGAAATGATATTTGTATTAATTATAAGTAGCCATCGAGCTGCGGTATGTTTAGGGATGCTTCGGCTTAGCCTCGGCTAGTCTCCGGCACTGGGCCGTTATAGACAGAACGGAGCTGCAAGTTATTTAAGTCTTTAAATAAAAATTTTAAAAATAAATCTTTGAAACGAGTGATCCAGAGCCAAAAACCAGCTGCGGCTGCTTGGGGCTTGGCTAGGGCTGTCAACCCAGAAAAGGAACGATTACAACAAATGCCGTAATCGCCCTGTTCGCCCTTCTCCGTCTACTTCTTTAGGATTCCCCTATGCTGGGGGAATCTGAAATTTCATAAAAAAGATGGCCTCAGAAGGCCTTCTATTTTCCAGATGGGCCAGAAAAATAATAACTAATTAAAATAAAAAGCTATTTTTTAAACAAGTTTAATTTCAAATTTAAATTTTTTAAATGAGAAGAAAAAAAATATAATTTTTCATTTCAAAAACAAATCTGGAAGTTGAACTTCTGGATTTGCTCTTAAATGAAACAATTTCAAGAGAATCTTATTTAAGAAGATTCTCTTGAAATTGTTTCCGGATTTCGGACGGGTGGCTTCTTTTTAGAAAAGAAGGCACCCATCCGAAATCTGACACAGCCCTAGGTTAGGGTTAAGAAGGTCACAGTTCTTTAATATAAACTTATACAGTAGTTTTAAAACCTATGGCGACAAGCAAAAATAGTTCAGATTGTCAAGGGTCTGGAAATACAAGCATTCTGGCTACCGCCAACCTACTTAACATCCAGCCATCGCCCAATTTAGTCCCCTTCCAATATACCGTTCGACATACCAAGAATGATAACCAAGCAATATCACCTGACCGTACACGTATCCAGTGGCTCGAACCCATCTAGCACATGACCAACCCCTAGGTTCGATCCAACTAAATCCCCGCCACAGTCAAGTCTATATAAGTCTAAAGTATTATCCAATAAAAGATATTTCTCTTCTTTCTTAATTCCATATTTGAAGCTTTCCCAAAAGGCGCACCTTATCACTGGTAGCAGCTATGGTTTTTTGATCACACTCATGAGAGAGAAAATGACTGACCAAAACCCACCCACCTTCGCTCACGTACTCAACCAGGCCACATCCCAGGATACCTGAAAGACGTACTTCCGCGCCCACGACATCAATGAAAATATACCTAGTGGATGCACCGTATTTGAAGGACTGGTCATGCCCAAAGCATGTGCCAAGATCATTCAATACAGTCGCTCTATTCAACCATAAACAAACGCAATACCACCTATCATAGGTGAAGTTACTAACACCAAGTACATTAGTATCAACAAGTTCTTTGGTAAAAACAAAGAAAACATCATCAACTGGCTAGACCACACAGCTGCTAAACTCTGTGCCAGCCACATTCCTCATGAGAAATGGGTCCAGGAAGCCAGCAAGCGCCTGTACGAGGCCGCAGCTAACTGGGTTGCCACCTGGGTCAGCTCACGAACTAACGACCAGCTTGACAACTGGAAAGAGTTCAAAGCGGACACCACGCACAATTTCTGCATCACTGAATCCCTCCAAGACATTGCAATACAGCTCAGTGATCTTCCTCAAAAGACCACTATTGCAGCTTACGCCAACAAATTTGAGGAAATATGTCAGGGCCCAGAGGGTCTTGACTGGTTTCTATCTGACTGAACTTAATATTAAAACAAACAAAATTAAACCTTTATTTCAAGGCTAACTTAGAATTATTACAAGGGGATCATTATGAGCAACACCTTTATATACCATTTCATTAGATTCTTTAGATTCTTTCTAAATCTGCTAGACAGTCTTAGGGACTCTGCTGGTGGCATCAGGCTGGGGTTTTGGGGCATCTTCTGAACAGCATGACTCATGTTTCTTTGAAAAATCCTGCACATCAGGCTTTGCATCCATATTTTTTCTAAATTTAGCACAGATTGACTCTCCTGGTGTTTGGCTTCAAAATGCGTGTTTGGATGTCCAAATCCGTCCAGTGGTTGCTAAATTATGCTCGAATTAAGATTCGTATCAATTCTTGTGCCTTGGTCGCATAATTTTGTCATTTCGCACTGGTTAGGAAGTTCGGCTGGCGGCCAAACTTTAAGAAGTCATAACTCATCGTCTAGAGCAGCTAGGAGAGTCATCAAACTAGCATTAGAATTGTGGAGAACAGTAGAGTTTTCCCAAGGCATTTCTGTAACACAAGATGTGTCAGGGCGTTTCCTGACAAAATACATTGCAAAATCCAAAACCCAGCACAAGCTGACAATGTACATACCAGAGTATCATTCATCAACAGAATGAAACCCTCTGTTGCTGCCCTCATCCACCCAGAAGCCAATAACTCCATGCCTGCGCTCATTGCAGAAGCCAAGCATGCTGAAAAACGTGCAAGCATGGAATATGCTGCACATAACGGCAATTGCTCTGCAAACGGCAATGACAGAGAAAACTCCAATGGTAACAAACGCCAAAATACCAACCATACCAACCATAACAACGGCAACTCCAATCGCAACAATGGCAATTGCAGCCAAAGCGCAAACCGCTCCCGTCCCAAGAAAGAGGACACTGCCAAAGTTAACAATGCTGAAACAGCAACCCGCTATGAATCTGACCCTACATTCTCTGACCTTGAAGGTCTCAAAACAGAGGAACAGGGAAAAGAGGAGGGGGAACAGGCTTAAGTGCCCCTGTCTCCCCCCAACTTGACAAGAAATTGTACCAAGGCACAAACTTTGCTGCTCGCATCCCCCGTTTCCCGCAATCCTCCATTTTTATGAACTTAAAAATTAAAGATCACTCACAACTTCTTGTCTATCTATGCACTTATAAATCACATACACATAAAATTTTATTTGACTCTGGTGCACAACACACTATGGTTAGCAAACCTTTTGTAACCAAGTACAAAATACCAGTTTTCAAATCCAACTTCAAGTACACCAAAATGGCAGACAAATCAAAGGTTCTACTTGAAGACGAAACAACTCCCTTCAGAATTGACCTCCAAGGCATACAAACATCCATCAAAGGACTTTTCATGAATAACATAAACTACAACATTGTAGCAGGCATGGACTGGTTCACCTGAGTGAACCCCAGCATATGTTGGAAAACAAAGACCATGACTATCAAACACAACGGAGTCAACTTCAACATCCTCAAAGAATCAAATGATCTCATTCTAAGAGACACAGTATTTTTCCAGGTCATAAACCAAGATGACTCAAAACACCTAACCAAAGATAGTACCCTCCACATAATGAGGTACACTGAGTTCAATAACATACAAACACAAAAGATCTAATGCCCAGAACTCACAGCACTCCTAAATGAATACGCTCACGTATTTAAGGAAGAACTCACTGAGCTACCCCCCAAACGGGAGGTCAAACATGGCATCAACCTATGTAAAGCCATGCCCAAACCTGCACCCCTCTACAGACCCTCTCCCATGGAGACCCAAACCCTCAAAACACACATTGAGGACAATCTAGCAAAAGGATTTATTTGCCCATCTGAATCCCCATGGGGGGCAGAAGTGTTCTTTGTAAAGAAAAGGAAGGCACTCTGTGTCTAGTAACTGACTACAGAGCACTAAATGCAAGCACAGTAAAGAATAAATACCCTCTTCCACTTATAGAGGATCTGTTTGCAAGACTCTCAGGAGCCAAATTTTTCTCCAAAATTGACCTCACCTCAGGTTACAACCAAGTTGAAGTAAAGGAAAAGGACATACCAAAGACTGTGTTCTGTACACAATTTGGATCCTTTGAATGTAGAGTAATGAACTTTGGGATGACCAACACTCCCGGAACATTTTTCATCATGATGAACCAAGCGCTGAACAACCTCTCAAATACATTATGCTACCTTGACAATATCATCATATTCTCAAAAACAAAAGAGGAACACCTCACTCATGTCTGCGAGACACTTGATTGACTTGCAAAGCACAAACTTTATGCAAAACCAAGTAAGTGCCAATTTATGGAAAATGAACTCCTGTTCTTGAGCCACATTGTCTCCAACGTTAGCATCAAAGCAGATCCAGAAAAAATAAAAGCCATAAATAACATGCAACACCCCACCTCTGTTAAACAAGTTAGATGCTTTCTCGGTATGGTAGCTTACCTAAGGAAATACATCAAAGACTGCGGAAAACTAACCACACCAATCAATGACTTAACCAAGGGTAATGCCAAAAAGAAATTCATCTGGACTCCAGAATGTGACAAGAATTTCCATTTATTAAAATAAGCTCTGATTGAAGCACCAATCTATCAATACCCTAACAATACCGGGTGCTATGAGCTTGAGTCAGATGCCAGCAACACTGCCATTGGCGCAGTCCTGCGCATCTGCCAGCCAGGGCAGCAAGACTTCCTGCCAGTATGTTACAAAAGCAGAAAACTAACTAGTACTGAGCAGTGATACTCAATACATAATAAGGAATTGCTAGCAATATACCACACTTGCAAAAAATGGAGATGCTACTTGGAAGGACATTTAAACGTCCAAGTACTAACTGACCATAAATCCTTAATCTATTTCAAAACTCAGAACGCACTTGCACAGCGGCAAGCCAAATGGATGTCCTTGCTGGAATAGCCTAACCTGGACATCCAGTACAAAAAGGGGGCAGAGCTGGTCACAGCCAATGCTCTCTCTAGACTATGTCAGCCTAGAGAGGATCACCCTGACCACCTGGACCCTGAGTGGTCAAACCTGTACAACACTGAGTATAAAGCCAAAGGGAAAGACCCCTCAACACATCAACTGACCCACAATACATTAGTAAGAAATGATAAGTACTTCCATTTATCAAATGGCACAGTATACTGAATTATTAATGACAAACATATCCTGTACATCCCACTTGCACAAAGAGTTGACACCATACTAAGACATCACCTCCTGCTAGGCCATACAAAGGCTAACAACTTATACCTCACACTAAAAGAGATAGTATGGTGGCCCAACCTCAAACAGGATGTAGTTGATGTCCTGAAAAAGTGCACAGTGTGCAAGAAATACACCAGTACAAAGGCTCCTCAGCCAATGGTCAACCCAGTACCAGACCCTGAACCATTTAAGGTTTGGGGGCTAGACGTAGTGGGGTTCTTCCCAGAAATAAAGACAAACCAACATTTCTTAATTGTAGCTATTGACTTCACCACACGCTGGCCCATCTGCTGGGCAAAAAAGGACCACAAAGCAGAAACCATCAACCATTTCATTAACAAAGCAATCATAGCCAACTATGGCACTCCAGACTACATCATAACTGATGGAGCAACAGAGTTATCAGGCCACGTAGTTAATGACAACTTGAAATCCAAAAACATTAAACACTCCACAACCTCTCCATACAGGCCAACGGTAGAGTGAAACGCCTAAACGGCAGCCTTATCAGGACCCTAGAGAAAATAATGGATGTAAAAGCCAAAGACACATGGCCACTATACGTGAAACACACATTATTAGTATCCTGAGTCCGCACCAACCAAGGGACAGGCTATTCACCGTTTGAGCTAACCTACGGGTACAAAACAGAAATAATCACACGCAACAAACAGCCCTACATAAAGATCCCCCAGGGAAACCTCCCACAGTAGAGCAAGCACTAAACCTATAACACATCTGCCTCAAAGCAAAAATAGCTGAAATGAAGAGGCTCAAGACACAAAAGATAACTTCCACAGAGGAACCACTTCCCATCACCTCCCCTGTCTGGATTCTAGCTGGAAACAGAAAGAAACTAGACTCAGTACACAGGGGACCAGGAAGAGTCATCAAATACAGACCAGAGCACAACACTTACCTAGTAAAATTCCAAAGTGCCAAAAACCCAATTATTAAGAAATACCACAGAACCTGTCTCCGCCTCAGTAAAGGAGAACACTTGACCAGACTGGTTCCAACTAGCAAACAGCTCCAGGAGCATCAGGCGGCATCCGTTAAGACAAAGCCCCCTCCTGATGCACCAGAGTAACCCCTTAAGGGGGGGGTGTTGAGGGTCTGGATGTACAAGTATTCTGGCTACCACCAACCTTCTTAACATCCAGCCATTGCCCAATTTAGTCCCCTTCCAATATACCGTTTGACATACCAAGAATGTTAACCAAGCAATATCACCTGACTGTCCAAGTATCCAGTGGCTTGAATCCATCTAGCACATGACCAACCCCTAGGTTTGATCCAACCAAATCCCTGCCACAGTCAAGTCTATATAAGTCTAAAGTATTATCCAATAAAAGATACTTCTCTTCTTTCTTAATTCTGTCAAAACTGCAGGCTCAACCCGTCAGCAAGGTTCCAACCAAGCGTTTTTGTGAACCACAATCTAATTATCCGGTAACTTGAAGCCAGACTAGGAAGTCAACTCAAATTACCAAATCCAACAACATGAACAGATGATGATCCTTTATGGTGGATACCTTGTTTTAGCGCTTGACTCATTACCAGGATCAAATCACCCCCTTCTTCCATCCAGCCGTGTGATCACCAATCATGTTTCTGTTATCCTTGATTCACATGAACTATATAATCACTATCTCACAATAAAGATTATTATCCATCTTCTAAATATTTTTCCCCATGTAACTATGCTAAAACAGCACCATTACGACAATTCCATATTTGTTGCTCCCCCAAAAGGCGCTCCTTATCAAAATCTAAACAAAATGAACTCAGATTCAAATGAAAATAGCTAATCTTTAAACAAAATTAAAACTCAATTAATTTCTATTAATTTACAATAGATTTGGGTTAATCTCAATTTTGTTTACAGATTAGCTACTTTTTTTAAATCTGAGTTCATTTTTTTTAGCTCTGAACTATTTTTGCTTGTCACCATAGGTTTTAAAACTACTGTATTTGAAATATTTTATTCTTATCTAAAAAACTGTGGCCTTCCCAACCCTGTCCTAGGTACTTTCAGATTTTAAGCAGAGATTGGGGCACAGAGATGTCTTCATTAAGATAGGGACAGGAACAGCAGTTGTATGAATACAGAGTCACAAAACCATTTTTTTTGGATGTTTTGGATTAGGTTACAAAACCATATATGTGGTTTTGTGCTGCAACTTTTGGAGAAGGTCATAATTTGTGCCTCACTCCATTGTGTAGTTCACAAAATATAAAAGAAATATGGATTTCAAATATGAACAAATAAATTCATTTTGTGCAGGGCGCAGGATGTAAAATAAAAACGTTTTTTAAAGATGAGACATATTGTTACGGAAGTAACAAGTTCAAATCCTGCTATAAGATTTGAACCTGCTCCCAGCCACCAGGCAGGAGGAGCAGGTAGTGGGAGCTCACCTGCACCTGGATTCCCTTTAAAAAGCAAATATCCAGGTGTGGAAACCACTCCTGCTCTGACAGTAGCTGTGGGGCCCATTCAGGGCCCCAAAAACTATGCCTAAGCCTTGATGGGTTTGGCTGGGCCTGGGCAAGCTATATTTAGCTGCCCAGAACTCCCAGTTCAAGCCCACCCTTCATTTGGTAATTTGGGGTTCCCAATTAGGAACCTCTTTTTTAATCAAGTTCCTTCTCCCCAAGAATGCCTGTCAAGCCAGTCCCAAAATGAAAATCAAATTAGAAAGGACCCCATGACCCTGCAATCAAGCCTTCCAGAACCAATGACAAGTTAGGCAAAGATAGACCACCATCAAGCCAAGCAACTGTTCTTGAAGACCCCAAAATGATGATGAAGTAGCCAATAAATCAGAAGAATTTGAGATGCCAAGCCTTGTCACCCAGATAGCACCAGAAGAATGCCCAGAGGCACCTGTATGTTAATATGTATATAAGCCAGAAGTGTCACAGTAGGTTCCATCATGCCAGTAATTATCCGGCCAAGTAGAAAGGCTCAAAAAGCCAGCAAACCATTAACAAAATTAACCAAATTAACAGATTTAAATCAAACAGTCAATCAAAAATGGTTTACGGCTGCTCCTTTCTGCCAGCTGAAACTGAGTCCTCTTTACAAATTGACGTTGATAAATTGATGTAATTTGAGGGTTACCAGATACAAGATTATTAATCAGCATGGCCGTCAGAAATTGGTCACTCAAGGGTTCTTTGCAACCTGGACTAGATACTCACTTGACAATGTAGAAGAAATAGGAGCCCAGGATCCAGGTGGTATTGCTTAGTCAATTTTGATATATATTGAATAATTTTCACTGTTTCAACTCTAAGAGTTGAGTCCTCCCAAAATTTACTCAATAAAAATCAAATATCCCTTGGTCTAATTTACTTTTAAAATGCATCCTGTAGTTGGATTGTTGCACTACATTCCCTACAATCTTATTCTAAGCCAGATCATTACTGGAAGATGGGGCCCTGCAGTTGAAACTTTGTTGTTGGCACCTCCCAATGTTATATCAATGCCTGCTGATCTTGGAGTGGTTCCCCCTGTCTTTGAAAATGAAAATTGTGTTACATCCAATGCCCTGAATTTTATTCTGAAGATTCTCTGATGCTTTCACAGGCTATTTATCTTGGGCTATGTCATGATCTGAGGCGCAGCACAGAGTTGCAACAGGAAATCCTAACCTTAGGATTAGATTTATACTAAGTCTTGGTTAGAATGACAGGGAAGGCTATGTGATTACCTTGTGGCCCTGAATGAATAATATCTGCTAGACGTGGCTAGAGAGGCGCCAAAGTACATGGAGACACAAAGACAAAAATGTGAATAGAACTTAAATTTTATTGGGTATAAAGATTGGGGTTATATACTGTGTAGATTTACCACAAAACAGTACATGGATGGTAGGATCACTTGCCACAAGCATGAGTGGGACAAGTGAGTTGCGCAGAATCAGAAAATCAAACAATTATATTTCCTAATTCAGAGCCAGCCTCATTTTGAAGGGCAAAAGCAAAAGAGAGGGATTTGTCCTCAAAATAACCCAACAAAAGCAAAATTGAAACATGGTGAATGCCGGCATTCACGACATTGCCCCCTCTAGATTGGCCTTAGGGGGTGGTACTTGTGGAGGAACTTGGCATGCACACAAGCAAACAATTGACCACTAGAGAGGAGTTTTACAGTATACTCTGACTGTGGGGTTCCTGTCCACCCATCCCCAAGTGTGTCCTGGATTGTAGCCAGGGACTGACTGGAAGGGATTGTCATTCTCTAGTAAGGGAAAATGTATCTCAGAAATATGTATAGGGGTCAAAATAGGCTTTTATTCACTCTCAGAAGGAAGATCCTCTTAGAAACCTTCTGATATATGGCCCAGGGGTCAAGGAAACAATATGGATTTGCCAATACTAGGAGTTCTCCAACAATATCTTGGACTCCTTCTACTTGGTATTGGACTTCTGCACCTTAGTCTTGGACGTCTTTTCCTTAGACTTGGACTCCTGCTCCTTAAACTTGGACTCTGGCGCTGTGTTTAGGATCCAGCTTCTTATTCTTGGGCTCCTGCTCTGTTATCTTGGGTTGTATCAGTCCAACCAAGCTCCTGCTGGTGATCGAAAGGCTTCCAAAACCTCTTGGCAGAAACTCAGAAGACCTGGGAAGACCTCCAAAAAGACTGTCAAAAGACCTTTTAAAAAGACTCCCTGTTACTTTCCAGCCAGCCACCTTCTTATAGTGTCCTTTTCCCAACGGTTCCACCTTCAAAATGGCTTTCTTCAGAAGCTTAAACCATTGCCGCTCACTTTTTCCTATAATAACTTAAGCTTACATACTTACTTTCTCAAAAGCTTAAAGTATTAATTCACTATTTCCTTGCTTATACTTTAAGCTTTTGGCTTCCAACCAATCATTTTCATCAGGAAACCTTCCAGAACTCAACCAATGAATGCAGAGCGCAGTAAATAGACTATTTCTGAAGTTCCACTGGGATCTAACTATGAAAATAATTTCCACAGCTCAAACTGCTCAAATTGACAACTCTTCGCGCACCAAAGCGTTAACTGGTCCATTATTCCAGCACCATTTCTTCCTGCATTCAACCTAAACCCATTTAAATAGTAGAATACTATTTAAATTGTTCTTTCTGGACCTCTTCAACGTTTCCCCCATATATTTACAAATATTGTAAAATTCAAGGAAAACATCCCATCAAAACAACTTTGTATACAGCTCTCATAGCAACATACCTTCATATGGGTCATTATTTGTTAGATTAAGCCAAGGCGCCAGCTTAAGCATTTCAAAGCCTTTTAACTTCTTTGGTATCATATAAGTCATAAACTTATGTTTTTGAACATTAGTATAATGCTTAGTTTACTGAAGAAAAGTTTAATAGTGTAAAATATACAAATAATAGAAATAAATCTTATTTCTATTAGCTGTATTTTTTGCTAAAACCCTTTTTTCTATTTTAATAAGCCAAGAATTAAATATATGAGTTGCATGGGAGAGTAATAGCAGCCCCAAAGCTATAATTGCTATTACCCTATCTTTGGCTCATATAATTAATTTCTTAGTTATTTTTAGAAAAAAAAGTTGTTGTATTTAAAAGACTATTTACCCTATGTGAAATATAAGTTTTTGTTATGCGTCCAACTTCATGAACATGTCCTACTAATCCTTTAGTAGTATCAGCTCTCTTTGTTTCTCTGTCATCTGTGCAGAACTATGCACAATAATTTATTTTGGAGTACTCCTTAACATCCTCAAATGTCAAAGATGAAACATACAGCTTGCCATCTTTCATTAAATATGAAAGATTAACATAAAATGCTTTGACTTCAAGCCAGCTTTTTTTAGGCCTAGATTTTCTATCATAGATGTGAAAAAAGATTTTTTGGGAAATACCTGAATTATTTACAAGTGTCTCATATAGACCCTTTCTTTCTTCCTCTCTCTCAAAAACCATTTTGAGATCATTTATATTTTTTATATACATCTCATTTTCCTTTTGTTTAAATATTTTAGATAATACACCAAAATGACCATCAACAATACTTTTGCCATGACACTCAACAAATCTATTAAACTTAATTGTTCCTTTTATAATTTTAGGTACCTCTTTAAAAAGATAATATAAGAATTCATAAGATCTGAAATGATTACCATTATCAGTCCAAACTTTAATATTTTAAATATTCTTAAATTTATTATTTTTAAGCAGACTTATCAAACACTGACCTGAAAACAAAGAGTCATGAGATAAAATTTCAGATAAAAAGTCAGGATACTCATATTTAATTTTCTCATTTTCTTTAAAAGCAATTGCAAATCCTAATAAAGAAATAGGTATTTTCTCATAAAAACAATTATTTGTCTCTATAGGACCCCCACCTATTTTAAAGTTTTCTTTATAGTCTATTACTATAACACATGAATTATTATCAAGATTATTTATATCACTAATATATTCTTTATTTTGATGCTTATAAAACTTTTCATGTAGGTCAATAGATTCCAAATTTTCTTTAATAGATTTAGGCAATGGCAACTTCTTTATACTCAAATCCTTTTTCTTCATTTCTAATGACTTTTTTAAGTTGCAAATGTTACACATATCAGTTTGCTTTTTGATTTTAATTATATTATTAGGAATAAGCTTATAAAAAGTGGAAAGTGAAATAGAAATATTGTTTTTTATTTTCATATCTTTGTAAATTTCTTTTTTTGTTTTTAATAATGAGTATTTTATTTTAGTTGAGTATTCACTCAACTCTTTTTGTAATTCTTCATAAATCAATCCAGGGGATTTTTTTAGTGAATTGGCTAGTTGGAAATGAATTTTTTAATATATGTTTTAAAATATTTTTTATGTTTTCTTTCTTTACTGAATCATTTTTTCCTTTTTTATTTTTTGGATTTAATGATGCTTTTTTAGCATTTTTTATTTTTTTAGAATATGAATACTCATTTTTTGTCATTTTAAATCCACAATCCCAAAGCTCTTTCAGACTGTAGCTTGATGTAACCAATGCTCTTAGGGAAGGAAGGTTCTTGGCAGGGGACTCTGATATCAATTCCTTTAGGTTGTTAAGGAAATCATCTGTCTTAGAATTTTGTATGACAGGTAAGAAGGTACTTTTTCCAAACTCTGTTTTTAATAAGAAATGCTCAACAAAGCTGTTAAGATCACTGCCAGCAGTAAAAAGGAATGCTTGTTTAAGCATAGAGATTCTTTCTCTCTTAGTAGAAGCCCCCAGTGAGAAGAAGGGTGTCATCTGAGGTGCAAACTTGATAGGTTCCATAATGATAGTGGTTGGGTTCCTTGGCTTGGTTCAGGCAGTTCTTGCTTGGAAATAGATGTGCAGTTATCAGAGAGGAGTAAAGGTGTAGATTGTAAAGTAAATTTCTGTAAAGTTGAGCTGTTTAAATACTATGTTAGCTGAGCTTTTGCACTACAGGCATAAATCCCCAACTGACTCCCAACTGATCTCCTTAATTTATCAATATCACCCCTGAAGTCTGATATCATTGTTTATTTACCCCTTTTTATATTCTGGTTAACTGTTGATATTTCCGCGAATAGTACTTCAATCTCGCTCAAACTAGTATCATTAGAAAGCCCTTAATCTCAGCTTTCAGAATTGTGCTGCAACTTTATATTTTAATACCGATTTAGTATCTTGAAGTAGCTTTGAATGTAAGCTTATAAAATTATTATTTGAAATAAAATATGCTAATTAACTCTTAAAGTATGATATTTTAATCAGTAAACTAAATTTAAAGTATAAATCATTATTTAGCTTACTTTTAGTAACCAACTCAAAAACCTTTTTTTAAATAAACTTAAGTTTATTATAACCTTTAACAGTTCTTAAAAAATGAACTTTATATATTTTAAATCTATCAAAACAAAAATGTTTTTCTAATCACATATAAATATTTGCTTGTATAATTAAATTTGTATCTTATTTTTATAGATACAATGACTAAGATCATTCTCCATTTTGTTCAAATAAATTTTAACCTTTATAAAATTTAATTAAATAAAGCAAGATTTTGATACATTCTTTTTTATGGTTGAATTTTTTATACATATTATCTCTAGCATACAGTATAAAACTATAATTTTATTAAATAGTTGTATAAAGCTATTTTATTAATATTAAATACTTAAAATTTTGAAAAGAAAAACTTTTACTCTCTTATAAGTTCTTATTATATATTTTCTATAAAATCTAACTTAAGAATAAATTACTTATGCTAAATGAGATCACTGAAATTTCAATAAAAGTTCAGTTTTAATTTTAGTTTTTTTTAACTTTTTACTAGATTTTTTTTAAAAAATCCAAAATTATTTAATATTTATTAAATAGTCAAAAAAGCTATCTGCCCTCTTTTTAAAAAGAGGGATTCAAAAATTACTATATTTTAAATTAAATATTTTAAAAAAGCTAAGATTTTAGGCAAAAATTTGATTTCCAACAAAAAGCATCATATCAGTTTTTATTGTATTTTTAGGTTGCTCTTTTTAGAATGATGTCATTTTGTACTAATCAGCTTTCAAGAAATAATGGTATATGAAATAAGATTGTTACTAGCTTTTAATACAGTTTAATTTAGCTGTTAGTAGAAAATGATTAATTTAATATAGGTTTTCATATTATAAGGATTAAATAAGATTTATTTTGATAAAATTGTTGTAATTATTTAAATTTATTGATAAGAAAATTAAAACAAAATTTTAAAGTTTTAAGTAGCACAGTTAATAGGAAACAGATTAATCTAACAAATAATGACCCATATATCCTAGGAACTTAATAAACAAATATCTTACCCACACTTCTATCCACATTCCTTCTTGATTTTAATACTAAACCAAGGCAAAATATTCCACATCTTTCCACTTTGGCAAATCAATTTGGCAAAATCTTGGCTCATTTCTCTGGACCACTAGTTCTTCAACATCATCTTTGGATCTTTCAGCCAGCTCATATTCCAGCTCTTCAGCTTAACCAGCAATCAGTCCATTAACTTCATCAGTCCTCAGGCTACTCCTGCAACATAATCTTCTGGTCCTTTGTCCAACCTGTATCATGATCAGCTAGTCCTGCATCATAATCTTCTGGTCCTTCAGCTTATTCTCAAACAGTTCCTCAACAAATCCTCACTAGGAACCTCCTTAGTTCCCTCTGCATACTGAACCATATTGGTTCCCACAATTTAATATGAATCAGCAGTCTGTCAACTAGCCTTCACTGTGATCAAACAGTCTCTCTTGCTAGTCTTCTCTGTTAATTCCGTGAACCACCTTGTTTCTTTATCTCAGTCCCCATTACCAGAACTTGTAGGCCCAGGCATGAGTCTACATTGAACTGGCATTTGACTGGGCCCTTGCAAGTGGCACTCCACTTAGGCCATTCAACCATAGATCAATGTCTATGTGTTGTCTTTACTCACCCAGGTGATTAAGTTTGAGCTTTTAGTTTCAGAGTAATCAGCTCTACTTCCCATTGGCCTGATCACACCAAGTTCTGCAGCTTGCTTCCCCAAGCAAACTGCCTTGGTGACACCTCTGAGAAAATCTATGCCATCCAATGCTCACTTTGGGCTCCCCCCAAAGCTCCCATAGGTGCATAAACAAGGACACTCTACCAGTCTTTTAGGTAGGATGCTTGCTCACAGATCTCCTGTAAGCGTATTAGGGTACATGGAGCCCTCAGAGCTCTTCCCCTCCCTGGCAGCCTGTGTTACCCGCCAGGGGTCCAAAACCTTCTCCCCCCAGACAGACAAAGTTCCCTGCTTGCTATCTCAGTCTTCACCCTTCTGTAGCCACAGTTCCCTGCTAGATAAAGAACTATAGCCCAAAGAGGCCAATATCTTCTGCTGGGTGGAGGCAACATCCGCCTCTGGTAGTCCTTTGTTATCTACCAGCCAGGCCTTACTTACCCTAGTAGTCCTTTGTTACCTATTAGGCTCACCCTACTTACCCCCTAGTAGTCCTATGTTACCTACTAGGCTCACCTTCAACAAACAACCAAACTTTTGCTTGGCCAACATTATCCCAGCCTGCAAACCACCAAACATGTGGACCGTCACACTGACCCTTGTTTGAGGGTCACTTCCAAGGGCCCAATCCACAACGAGTCTAGCTTATGAGCACAGCCTCCTACTCTGTGTTGATAGTAAAGAACATGGTCCCTAATGTTGAACTCAGGCAGGGGAGATTTTCCAGCATTGTCAGGAGAGAGCTCAAGCATCTTGGTCTTATATGCAGACATGTAGGCAGAAGCCTGAATATCAATGATTTGATTGACTAGATCTTTGATATGGTCATCAGGATTCATGGCCTTATCAGAGGAGAGTAGGGGCCCCCAGGAGCAACAGAGTAGTGGCTTCACAACCATACAACATAGCAAAAGGGGAATACCCAGTGACACAATATTTGCTAAGGCAATAGGCAAAGAGAGCAGCAGGTAAGTATAAATCCCAGTTGGCGGCGCCAGAGTAAGTGAGTTTCTTCATGATAGAAATCAGAGTTCAGTTTGCGCACTCAACCTCCCCATTGGTGGAAGGATTATAGGGGGCAGAGACGGACTAGTGAGACCCCAAGGCTTCAACAACAGAGGTCACTAACTTGGCATTCAAATTAGTCCCATTGTCAGACAACAACACTTGAGGGCAACTGTGGCAAAAGAATACATCTTGCAGCAGGAAGACGGCAGTAGTCTTGGCAGTGATGTCTTTAGTAGGGCAAGCTTCTACCCACTTGCTAAAATGATCAACAGCAATTAGGATAAAGCAGCAACCAGAGCAGGAGTGAGGGAGAGGTCCTACAGCGTCAATACTGACAGTGTGAAATGTGTGTTGAGGGGTGACTAGCTTAAACTCATGAGCGGCAGCTTTAGGTCATTGGAGTTGGCAATCATGGCAACTAGCAATCACATCTGGAATCAGCAGGCAAGGATTTTCCCAGAAGTAATTCTTCTGAAGCCAGGCATAAGTCTTGGTAACGCCTCTGTATCCTTATGAGCTTGAAGCACCACCAAAAGGCAAAGACTAGGCCTTGCATAAGGCAGGTAGTGATCCAGTACTTTCTTGAAGAGCTGATTGTCACGTATGAGTGTGTCTTCAGATAATTTAGAAAGATCAACTCAGACTTCTTACCTCTTGTTTTCCCATGAGGAAGGATATTCAATTAGTTTGTACAACCTGTCAGCCTCAGCAGGGTATAGAGCAAGGATGAGCATTCATGACAGTCCATCAGCATTTTGATGTTGAATCCTGGGGAAATGCAGCACAGTGAAGTTAAATCCTTTCAGGCAGAGAGCCCATCTAGAAAGTTGTCCTTTGGGTTCCTTAAGTTGTTGTAGCCATTTGAGCAAAGCGTGGTCAGTAACCACAGTGAAATGGGTGCCATAATGTAATGGCAGAACTGCTTGACGGTATGAAACACAGCAAGGCACTCTTTCTCTATTACACTATAATTCTTCTCATGCTTGTTTAGCACACAGGAAGTGTAAGCCACAGAGTGGTCCACACCTTCATCATCCAATTGCGCCAAGATAGCTTCAATGGCCAGATCACTAGCATCAGTATATAGGATGAATTCTTTATTGTAGTCAGGATATACTGGGATGGGAGCCTCTTTGAGTTTTTGTTTGAGAGTTTCAAAGGCTTTTTGCTGGCTGGCAGTCCATTCAAAAGGAACATTACACAGCAGCTGGACCAAGGGCTCACTAGTGTCAGAAAAATTGGGGATGAATTTTCTATAGTATCCCATCATACCCAGAAAGACTTGGACCTCTTGCAGGTTGGTGGGCAGAAGCATTTTTTCAATGGCCTCAACTTTCTTAGTCTTGGGGCAAATTTCTGTCTGCGTCACCTCATGTCCCAAGAATTTGAGGTGTTCTTTAAAGAAGGCACACTTAGATGGTTTTAACTTGAGATCAGCCTCTCAAATCTTTATGAACACTTCTTTAAGATGATCCAAGTGGTTGGTAAAGATAGCACTAAAGACAGTTATATCATCTAAGTACACAAGGATGCACAAGAGCTTCAAAACATGGAGAATGGAGTCCATGGATCACTGGAAAGTAGCTGGAGCATTGAAGAGTCCTTGTGGCATTTGTGTAGGCTCAAAAAATCCTTCAGAAGTGATGAGCACAGCCTTCTGTCTATCCTTGCAAGAGAGATCAACTTGCCAGTATCCAGAAGCTAGGTCCATGGCAGAGAAGAACTTGGAGCCTCAAGGCAGCAGAGAGCATTATCAATGCGTGGTAAGGGGTAGGAATCCTTTTTGGTTAAAGAGTTCAATTGTTGATAGTCCATCACAATACAATGACCTCCATCCTTCTTCTTCAGTATGAGCAAGGGGGAGGCCCATGGACTTTGGGAATGGGCAAGCAGTCTAGCGTCTAGAAGTTGTTTGAGCTCTTTAGACACCTGAGCATCCTCTACACAACTGTGGCAATAGGGTTTAGCGCAAAAGGGAGGTGCATCACTAGTATCAATCTGGTGAATGATGCCTTTGGCTAAATCATAATCAGTGCTATCCTTAGCAAAGATACCCAAAAACTGATCCAGTAGATCAAGCACCTCTTTCTGCTGAACCAGAGATAGCTGCAGGAAGTCTTGAGCAGTGAACAATGATAGGACTTGTGGCTCATCCTCAGGTAAATTAAAATCCTGGAACATACCAAAGGGATGTAGTGACAGGACGTCAGGAGCATTCAACAACTTGCCATAGCCAATGACCTGCCCTCTAGACACATGTATGGGGAGAGCAGTTAAGTTGGAAACCAGCAGTTGAACAGGGTCTTTATGAGAGACATCCAAGATCCCTGGACAGAGATAGGGTTTATTGCGTCCTAGCAAGAGAGGAGAGTATAAATCTAGGAACATAAGCTCAAGTAGCTCATACAATATTTGGTAATCTAGGATAGCCTGAGATCTAGGGGAAATAGTCACAGCAGAAGTGGTCAAGAGAGGAATCCCTTTAGACACAGGACAAGCCATAGGAGGGCACTTCATATTAGAGAAATGGGTATGGTATTTTAAAGTGAAAACACCAGTGGGATATTCCAAGGCACATGTCTTGAGGCGCTTCCTGGGAACTTTAACTGGCTCTTCAAAGATCAAAGGGACCTCATACCCTAAGATAGAGAGGTAGCCGTCCTTTAAGTTGATGATCCCATTATATTCCTAAGGAATCAAGTACCAACTAGAAGGTTGTGGCTCTCATTCTCCAAGACAACAGCAGGTGCAGCCAAGAGTAGTTTTCCAAAACGCATGGGAAGAGCAGAATAAGCTCCTATAGCGCAAGTCATGGATAGCCCAGCTGTTTCATACAACTGGTGATAGTTAAGGTTGGGGGAAAGTTTGAGCTTCTTGACAAGCTTTGAGGAGACAACATTAACAGGAGATCCGTGTCTAAGACAGCCTTAATCTTCACCTTTTGGATGGATATTTCCAAACAAGTGGTAGTACAATCAAAGGGAGGGAGAACAGCCAGAATGTCTTGGTCTTCTGCCAGTTCTTTGTCCCACTTTTTGATCATGCATCTTAGGCCCAGGAACTCCTTATAGACTGTCTGGAGAGGGAGCAAGACTGAGACATTTTTGAACACAGCGTCAGCAACCTCAGCAGCTTCCTTGGAAGATTTGAAAAGCACAGGAGACCTCTTGGCTTGGGTGAGGTATGGGCAAGAGACAAACTCTTTGGCTTTAGGAAGAGGCTTGGCAGTCATTGTAGTTTTCCTAGAACATAGCTTATAAGGGACTGCAATAGTTTCAGGGACAGTCAGGACTGAATATCCATAGGTGTTGGAATCTTCCATATCAGAACTGTCCATTTCAGAGCTTTCAGATATGTCATGGAATAGCGGCAGAATGAGAAGAGCCTCAGTGTCAGCAGGCTCAGAGTCAGTAATTGGGGGGAATTGAAGGAGACTGGGGTTGAATTGTCAACTGAGAGCATCTCCACCTCTAGGTTGACTGTTCTTTTCCTGCCTGTCATGAATGACATTTCAATACTTGTATTGAAAACCCAAGAGTTGAACCCCAGTTCCCTGAAGGCAGATTGAACCCTCCAGGACAGTCCAGGAGCCGACAATCTGTTAAGTCACAGGCTCAAATTGTTAAATTACTCTGCAATCTGCCAGCCTACTACAGAGAATTCCATTAATGGTTACCAGACTGCCGCCAAACTGGTGCCAATGAAGACCCATACCAACAAAGGAGAGGTAGTCTGGTTAACAGAGGTTGGGGGAGGACCTACTACTATACCTGCCAAGCGCCAATGCTGGAGTTTCAAAATCAACATTGGAAACCATGGAATCAAACCCTGACCCTCCAAAGACTACTTGAGTCTCACAAAGTGGATGGGGAACCACCCACTTGTTAAATTGCAAACCCAAGTTGACAAGTTACTCCAAGACCCACCAGTCTCCCAAGGGCAATTCCCCAAATGGTCACCAGATTGATGCCAACATTGAGCCACCAAAGACCCGGACCTATGCAGAGGTTGTAGCTTGCCTTAAGGAGGTTAAAATAAAACCTATTATTAACTCTGCCAATGACCACCAGCAACTGCCAGCCTTCCATCCAGAGTGGGTAGTACAATTGAACTACTCAGGTGACATAGTGAACAGTGGTGGCAGAACAAAGCATTGCCACTTCTATTCACTAGAGCAGGCACAAACTGGATCTGCCGCCCTCAAGACTCTAATCCAAGACCCATTCCCTGCCAGTGCCTTGTCTGCAAACCTGAACCCTGCAAAAATCAAAGAAGCAAAATCCCATGGTATAAAAACCCCAGTGGTATGGCAATGACCAAATTGTCATTATGATAATAAAGTTTTATGAACCTTTGGTTCAAAAAAATCTTACCTTACCTAGTCTTAGTGATCTTCCATCTAAACTCCATTCAAGTAGACCATCAGGCAACTACCCCCTCTGGAGACCAACCTGCTGATCCTACCCAATCACTATACTGTCCCCCAGGAGCCCCCTTTGGACCTGTGCATTTTACCAAATACCCGCCCAACCTGGCCTACGCAGAGTACGACTTGGAGACTATTCTCATTGCTGACCCCTTGGCCAGGACTAGAGAAACTGAATACATAGGACGTGAAAGAAAGTGGTACAAAAAGCTGCCAAGGTTGTTCAAAGACAAATACAGTTATCTGCCTGCCTACTTTGTTCCCATGACTGTGCCTTTAACACCACAACCCAGGTGCCCAATTGAGACCCCCACTGCTGCAGAGACTACATCCACTCAACTGTTTGGAGTACTCTATATCACCTTGACAGGAATGGTGGATTCCATGGCCCCTACCTCTGGACCCTGGTCCTTACTTAAGCAATCCATGTCTTACATTATCAAGTTAGAACCCATTCTATGGTGGGCTTTACCTGCTGGCTTGGTCCAACCCCAACCAAAGCTGCTCAAAGCCCCTACCTATGCCTGACTTCCTGACACTGCCTGCTCTTTGGGATTAGCTCCTTCAACTAGAGGATTGGTGCAGACTTGGGAATGGTGACCTATCTTTCCACAGTTATGGCAACCCTGGAAATGAGGAGGATTCTGCAAGTTCATGGTGAGGATACACGGGCCACGTGAAGACAAACCAGAGGTAGAGGCGGCACAATTCTCCTGAACAACTGCCCCAGAATGAATAAGGTGCATATCCTGTAACAGTGTCTTTATACTCTTCATGGAAGAAAGCATGGCTTTATTGGCCTTGAAGTGAAGACACAGGAGCTGGTTAACCTTGAGGGCTTGAGTGCAAGCCATGTATGCTTCATGTGCAGTCAACTGGTAGCTAGTGATAAGTTGTTGTATTTCCATGTAGAATCTATCTGCAAATTCAGCTAGGGTCTCCTTTGGCTTGAAAGCAATGTGCATGAAGGCGTTCTTCTTCACTTCCAAACTAAGGTCACCACCAAATTTGTCAATCACAAGTTGCTTCATATCTTCCCAGGTCTCAATGGTGAGCAGCTCTGGTACTACTACCTCTTGACAGGTTGGGTGCAGACAGGTTAGCATGTGTTCCTTCTTGAACTCATCTGAGGCTCTTCTCATGGCAGTTTTGTAGATAATTAAGAAAGCTGCAATGGTTGAGGTTTTGAGGTCAAAGACTTGCTTAAAGTTAGGCTTGAAATGTGATTCTGGAGTTGGGCCATTATCATTGCTATCAAGTACATTTATACATGGGGATAATTCTGCTTTGGACTCAGTGAGGGGCTGTCTGGCCCACAGCTGGCAAACACTTTCCTCAAGGGTAGTCAAGGTTTCAGCAGTGCGGGTGCCCGTATTATTAGCTAGGGTGGTCTGCCGCTCAGTAACATCCAGGCGCTGACCCTGTGCTGTTACTACTGAGGACGTTTCAGCCAGTTGGGATGTAAGAGACGGACCCACCAAAAGGCAAGGGGCAAACCTGTCATTCACTGAATCAACTAACTCACTCATTTCTTGTACGTCTTTATCAAGCTCAGAATGGTCTTGTTTCAAATGGTCCATCTCATTGGCTAGAGCTATCAACTCTCTAGCACAGTGAATGCGGAGAGCTCCTGAAAAGCCAGGGCAATAGCCATCTTCACCATCAACCCCAGTTGGACTAACAACAGACACCATCACCTCACACAAGGTAGCAACCTCTTGTTGTAAATCAGCAATCTGATTCATCAGAGCAAGCACTTGAGGATCAGGCTGATGGGCTTTGGTAGGGCAATCCTGACTGCAGGTGGATGCTCTTAACTCTTGAATGGCATCCCATAGTCTCTGTTCTCTATCCGCTAACTCATCAGATGGAGAAGAAGGCGGGCATCTGATTTGGAGATAGATAGTTCATTTACTTGAGTCTGGAGTTTGGCAATGGTAGTGGCAGTAGCAGCCCTTTATTGATCAAATTCCTTGCCAAGTTCACAGAGCCTTTTGCAGCATGGAATAATGCTGTAATTAGTTAAAGGAGTAAGCACTGAACTTGTTGAGTTGCTGCACAAGTTGTTCAAAGTTGGTGAGATAGGCGTTTAGAGTGGAATCTACTTGGGCGCGCCAGGGCTGTTCCAACTGATGGAACTCATGAAGACACTCTCTGACATACTCAGGGATGGACTGGTGCATTTTTTTGATGAAATCAACCAAGCAGAGTTGGGAGGTGACAGAGTCACTCTGATTGTCTGATACTAAGGAAAACAGGGAGTGGATCCACTGCTGGTAGGCTGCAAACTGATCCCAGTGATGAGTGATGGCAGCTTGTAGCAATGAAATATCCTGAACGTGGAGCCCTAATACCATTTGATGATGGGTTAAGGAGGGTTGTACAAAGGACAACAATAAGTTTTCAGCGGAGCCAGCTGCTGAGAGGAGATGCTGTGGAAATTGTGGAGCTACAATCAATTTGTAGAATTCTGCTCAGCTGAACTGAAGCTGGAGGCAAGGGATGGCTCTATCACAGGCTATCCCAAGGGCTGCTTCCATGACTTGTTCCAAGTCAGGGGTACCCAAAGGGTAGGTCACTAGGTGGGAATCACTCCTGAGGTTTAGCACAGTAGGAACAATAGGCGGGTTAGCAATGTCTTCCTCAATAGGAGGACTGGTAATTTCAGGCAAAGTTGGCTCTTGTATGGGAGGAGGCAAAGATCCTGAAAATGTTGTTGCAAAAGGGATAACTGAGGGGCTTACAGCCCCTGTAGTGAGCAAAAGTTTTGTTGTGATCTGAGGCGCGGCACAGAGTCACAACAGGAAATCCTAACCTTTGAATTGGATTTGTACTAAGTCTTGGTTAGAATGTCAGGGAAGGCTATGTGATTACCTTGTGGCCCTGAATGAATAATATCTGCTAGACGTGGCTAGAGAGGCGCCAAAGTACATGGAGACACAAAGACAAAAATTTGAATATAACTTAAATTTTATTGGGTATAAAGATTGGGGTTATATACTGTGTAGCTTTACCACAAAACAGTACATGGATGGTAGGATCACTTGCCACAAGCATGAGTGAGGTGAGTGAGTTGCACAGAATCAGGAAACCAAACAATTGTATTTCCCGATTTGAAGCCAGCCTCATTTCAAAGGGTGAAAGCAAAAGAGAGAGATTTTTCCTCAAAATAACCCAATGAAGGCAAAATCAAAACATGGTGAATGACAGCATTCACAACAGGCTATTTTGGTTAGGATTAATTATTTTACTTAATCCTAGTATCTAATTTGGAAATTTTACAAAAAAGTATTTGAAGCTGCGTTGGTGGTTAATAATTAACTCTATGTGGATTTGGGTGATCATTCCCCACCACTTGGAGACAGCTTCTTACTATCCTGCAATTTCTGTCACAAGAAGCATCAGAAAGATTCTGCATTGTCATTCTTATCAAATAAAGCTGTTATGAACCTTTGGTTCACCAATCTGATTCCATACCTATTTTTAATACTCTTTTATCTGCAATCACCAAAACACCAGTACCAATCTGCAGGGATCAATAGCCAAGCATCAGCTGATAAAACCAAAGCCTTTGATTAATATTGCCTTCCTGATGCTTCATTTGGCCCTGTGCACTTCACTGAGTATCCACACAACCCTGATCACAAACCCTGGACCTTGAAAGATTTGCAGTGGTACACCTTCTCAGACGCTCTCAAGGAACCATACCAAATTGTACACAACAGCAGAGAAATCACTATATACCCTTTGATTTTCAACAAGAAATACAACAACCCTGCTGCCTACTTGATCCCAATGGAACCCCCCAACGCCCAAACCAACCATCTCAACCCCACCCACTTCTGATGCCGCTGGCCAGAGTAGTCAATTCCTGGGAGTGCTATACCTGGCGCTCACAGGATTGATTGATTGATTGATTGATTCTTCCTTGCCAGCAGCCGGGCCCTGGGCTATGGCTGGGAAGGCCCTTTCCTACCTGGTAAAGTTAGGTCCCATCATCTGGTGGGCCATGCCGGTACCCGTCTCAACTCCTCCCTTACCTGCAGGAGCATCACAGTACTCCTGGTATCCTGACACATATGCTATCATTTTGTGCTAGGCACAATATGTAAAATTAGAGCAAGTTCAGTTGTTGGATCTTATTTTTAACAAAATTTATTGAAGATTACTGTCATTATCTCACAATTATAGCTTTGATTGTCACAACCAAGCAGAGTCTGGCTGGACTCCCACAGGGGAGGTGGTCTGGGTCTAGAAGGCCATGTACACAATTGGCACTATTCTTACCAGGAAGTTTACTGCAGTAGCTAGGGGATGCCAACTCCCAGCATGGGGCACAACCTGGCTGGCCAGCCCCAATACTGTGATATAAACAAACCCCAACTTACTGAAATCCTGAGCAGGAGCCGTGTTGGGCAGGGAGGAGTAGTAAGAATCTCCTTTATACTAGGCAGAATGGCCACTCTTAAGTGGCCAGAAGAGCAATCCAAGCGGTGGGGATGGAAGAACTCTGAGTCAAGAACTCTAGATGGTTTGACCAAAGTTATGGGAGCTGAACAAGGAGGGAATAGAAAGGTGTGATTATAGTGTGTAGTAGATTTACAAATAGATGCAAAGATAATAATTATATAAGTGCAAAAATAGATAATTCCTGAAAGAAAAATATGGGTCCTGGCATAAAGTCATTTATTTTATGATGTCAACAGTGAGGAGAGTTTTTCTCCTCACCACTTATACTTACTGGTGAAAGTGCAGCCTTTTGTGCCACCAGGGATCTGGTAGCATCATTTTCAGTCAAACTGGCAATTTTTCCTGGGAATTGTGTACTTGAGCTTAGGGATGTTTGGTTATTGGCTAGCATAACAGGAATCTTGCTTGAGCTGCAGCATGCCAAGGTGCCACAGCTATTTATAGAACCCGCAAGCAATCAAGCGCCCAATTGCGCAATCAAACAATTGCGCTCCTGATGTATTATTTCCTGATAGTTAAATGGGCCAAATTTGTTGATAGAATCAAAGCCAGGGATTTGAGGCTTGTGTGCCTCTCAAATCCCAGGCTGTTTGTTATTTGAAAGAGGGGGTTTTCACTCTGGGAGACAGTTGACAATGATTTCCAGGCTGTGGGTTGTTTGGCCTCTAGGAAAGCCAGCTGATTGTACAGAGCATTCTGGGCCCTGACATTGATCATAACACAGCTTGATTTAGATAATTATATTAAACCACTAATCAATATATATATATATTAATTGAAAGGAATAGCTTGCATACTTATGATTAGAAACAACACAAAACCACATGAAATTTTGCTTGGTCATATCACAATTCATGCATATTGTGCTGTGGCTTTAGGAGCAGGGCAAAAAATGTGGCAGTTGAAATTGTGCCCTGCCCCTAAAAACACAAAAAAAATCTACATGGATTATTATTTGACATGAAGGTCATAAAATGATTTGTGCTGTGAAGTCAAATTCAATTGGATGACAATTATCCAATAATTGTACATCTGATGATGCACTATTTAATTCATATTTACCCCAATAAAGATTCACTCTTGATTTGCTAAATATTATATATCTGTAATTCAGTATTACAGAAAATTGGAGGTCACACCAAAAAGTCCTACTCTGAAATTTCTGTTGATTGTTTTTGTTTGTTTGCTTGAAAGTCTACTTCTGCTTGCCAACTAGCACCCCCCAAGGTTCCCCCCCAAAGCTAGCTTTTCTGTTGTTGCCTCCCCTGCTACTGAATTCTCCGCTGCCTTCAAGTTCTGGGCTTCCCAGTCTGTCAACACTTTTAGCAGCAAAGGGAATAGAACTTGGCTTTATTCCTATGAGAAATACTGCAACTCTTTTAACCTCCCTGAATCTGCACACATCAGAGAAGTTGGGTCCAAAATACATGGCAACACACGCATTTGGCACCAAGACATGTCCTTTGAGACATGGGAGGAATAGAAAACTGAGGCCAAGTAATGCTTTGTTGGATATGAACCTGATCCACGCCACCTTTTAAATCAGGTTAAAATTCAACAGTTCACTGCCCTCCAGCCCTTCATTCTGAAGTTCCAGGAATATGCCAATAAAGACCTGGCCCAGCAAATTAAGGGCATTTCTGGCAATGAGCGCAGAATCATTACAGATAACTTTCATAGCCTGGTTAGAATCCAAAACTTTGAGAATGCACTCACCCACACCTATGATGGCCTCATCTTTAAGGCAAACCTGTCAACCTTAGAGGAGGCCTACAACTTGGTATGCAAAAACTATGCCATCTACGTGGAAAAAGAACAAGATGAGAAAGCTAAAGCTACTTCAAAATGGAATCCCCTTTCCCCAGTTGTCAAGAAAAAGGAACCCTCCATTGGCAAAACCATTAAAGAAAAGTTTAAGGACATGCAAACTAAGTTTGAGGCAATCTACTTGGCACACAAGCTTCCCAACTGTCCCCTGCTGCACTTCCCAAGGCCCATATGTATTCACTAGTAACTGCTACAACTGCGGCAACCAAGACCACAAGTTGGAACGGTGCTCCAAGCCTTACTCTATCTGCAAAAGTGAAGACCACAGCAACTTCAGCTGCAACCACTGCTTGAAAGGTGGTACCCAGCAATCTGTGACTGTCATGATGACAGAAAAGTTCTACCAAAATGAGAAGCACCCCCTCTCCACCCCTGAAGGTGCATCTCCTTTGAATAAAAAGAACAATTCCAATTACATTGACCACAATGGCCCTACACTTTCCCATTTTATTAAGGCCAGAAGAGCCATATCTAGAGGCCCTTCCCCTCTTCATGATCATACCCCACCTCCACTCAAACACTATGAACAAGAAGCCAACCCCTCACCAGAGGAACATCCAGTTGAAAGTAGTACCGCCTTCTCTCCAGAAACTCAGTCTACCTTTAGTTGTACAATGAGATTTTTGAAAAAGGCACATGTGCCTCCCACTAATCCCTCACTGCCATAATCCCCTCCCACTGTCATCAACAGCAGATAAAACCCTAAGCAACCCAATCCCTCTGCTGCCTTTGAGGAGCAATTGGAATTTGATGACCCATTGTTGGCTGAGAAAGACCCCAGATACAATGTGGTCACTGTGGAGACAGTGCCTGAGACTCCAGCCAATCAGAGTAACCACTGAAATGATGCTGAGTCAAATTTGGAAATTAAAGAGATGAACCCATTCAGTAGTCATATTCCTGATTTGGCATCAGCACCTGATGCAACCTTTGTGGATGAGGTACATCTAATAGGAGAGTGAACTCCCAGCTGAATCAGCAAATGACCACAGCAACCAGCCAATGAAAACATCATCATTGGTGGATGATGAAGTCATGTGCAATCAGCCTGTGGAGACCTCACTATTAGTGGAGTTTGGTGCCACCAACTTCCAGCCAATAGGCACTTTCCTAACTGTGATTCATGAAGTCCCAGGTTATCAACCCAAGGAAACTTCACCCTTATGTGGCACCAACCCATATATGGGACCAGAGCCTGTGGATAATTCATCTGTGGATACCCACAACACACCTGAGGAAGTGGAAAAAGCCAAACATCAAAATCCATACTTTCCTGATGCAACCTATCCACCCATTTAGCATGAAAAATCCAATCCTTTAATCTCAGGAATGCAGAGGAATCAACCAGTGGCACCAAACCTGGGAATAAGGTCTAAGACACTTGGGATCTCTATGGATCAGCTGTTTGAGGACACAGCATTAATCATCTCATCAGCTGAACTATTTAGGGAAAATCCTAAGCTAAAGCAGAAAGCCCATAGGGAAGTTTCAGCCCTCCAACCACACAGAAGGGAGGAACTCTACTTAGCTGGCACTGGTGCATCCAGAACAGAAGGTGCCATAAATGAACAGATGACTCATATCATACTAGATGGTAAAGCATACATTAATTTAGTAACAATCAAATTCATTGAAGGCTTACCTAATGTCTGTATTGCTCCATCTGACATCACTTTTATCATGGCTGATGGGAGTAAAAAATTCTGTCTTGGGATTGCTAAAGGGTTAAATTTGTGGATTGGTGGTGCAGAAATCACCATTGATACAGCCATCTTCAACTACCACAAGTATACCTGCCTATTGGGCAGGAAGACAATGACTGACATGGGCATCACTACTCAGTATTTAGTCAACAAGTGGGTAATCAAATACAATAATTGAAAGATTCACTTTAATTTCACCTTTGAAAACCCTCAGATCACTGAATTCTTATGTGAACCTATTGAGGCAAACAGTAGTAAAAAATCAATGGCTGTCTGAGAAGAAAAAATCTGAACTAATTGAAGTCATGGAAGAGTATGACTCCCAAATTGTAGGGGACTCTGACAACTTATCTGAAGCTTCTGGCTTCAAACATGAAATTGATACCAACAATGCTCATCCTGTCATGTCAAGGGTTTGCTGGCTACCCTGCTCTAAAGAGGAGTTAATTAAAAATAAGATTAAAAGTCTGCTTAAGCAAGGCTTAATTAAACCTAGTTCCTCACCTTGGGAATCTGCTGGTGGTTGTCCCCAAGAAAGGAGGCAAGCAGGGAATGTGTGTAAACTATATTCCTCTAAACAAGGTTACAATTTTTGATAACTACCTGTTACCTCTTTCATTTTGGACATCTTGGCCTCCTTTGGAAGAGCCAAATGGTTCTCTAATATTGATCTCTTCATTAGCTTACACCAAATCCTGGTACACAAGGAGGATCAGCTTAAAACAGCGTTTGTTAGCAAGTGGGGTCAATTTAAGTATACCAGAATGCCCTTTGGCTTGAAGGGCGTGCCATACACTTTCCAAAGGATCATGAATAACATGTTTGCTGGCCTTATTAGTGATTTTGTCACTGTCTACTTGTACAACATCATCATATAATTGAAGTCCTTTGAGTACCATCTAGAACACCTAAGAATTTGCTTAGAAAAAATTAAAAATGCTAACCTTAGTTTTAATGTAGAAAAGTCTATTCTGGCTGTTCAGGAACTCAATCTGTTGGGACACATTGTTGACAACAATGGCAAGCACCCATACTCAGGGAAGACTAAAGCTATCAGTGAATGTCCTACACCTACAAATGCAAGCCAGGTTATATTGTTTCTAGGAGTTGTTGGGTATTACCATCAGTTCATACCCAACTACAGCAACATTGCGGCAACGCTGTTCAACCAAACACACAAGTACAGGGAGTTCAAGTGAGGACTAGAGGAAGATAATGATTTTAATAAATTAAAGGAGATCATTACCTCTGATACTGTGTTCATCTAACCAGACTTCTCAAAGTGATTCCATATTTTCTTCAATGACTGCAAAGATGCCATAGGAGCCTTCCTATGCCAGGAAGTGGAAGGGAAATTCAAAACCATAGGGTACATATCAAAGAAGTTCATAGAAGCAGAATAAAACTACTTCATCTATGAAAAGGAAATACTGGCTGTTGTCAGAGTCCTAGAAAGTTCTGTTATTATGTGCTAGGGATTCTGCTTACCATTCACACAGACAACATTATGGTATGCTCTATACCTGACAGCCTGGGCACCAACTCAAGGAGAATCTGCTAGTTTACTGACCTAATTGATTAAAGCTTCAACATACAGCATGTACCTGGGAAGCAGAACATGGTGGCTAACAGACTATCCAGGCAGTTCTCACTTCTCACTGAGATGGCAGACTACCAAGCCAACTTACAGAAGTTTGTGGACGTTACCACAAGGAAGGTGCACCCAAAGTCCAGGGAAGACATCTCAGAATTCATAGCAAACTCCCTAAAATTTACATTAGTAAACAGAAAATTGTTTAGAAAGATGGATGATGGGTTAAGGGTAGTATCTGCCAAGGGCACACAAGCTGCAATACTTGTGGAGGTCCATGAAGAGAATGGCCACTTTGGCCAACATGCAACAGTAGAGAAGATCAAAGCAATGTACTGGTGGCCCAAGATGTACAGTGAAGCTATTGAGCACATTGAGAAATGCCAACCCTGTCAAAGATTTAGTAAAAAGATTGAGCATACAAAACTAATCATACCTATTGTTGCGGAGAAGATGTTCACATATGGGGCATTGAATTCTTAGGACCCTTACCAACGTCCAAACAGGGGAACAAATACGTGTTAGTAGCAACAGAATATTATTTGCAATGGCCAGTAGCTGCTGCTTACCCAGACAACACAACACTTACCACAGCAAAATTCCTGTTTGAACAAATTATGTTGCAATTTGGGCCTCCTGAAAGCATACTGACAGACCAAAGATCCCACTTCTGGAACCAGATGATTGCAGTCCTAACTAAAATGGTTATTATTAAGCACAGATTTGCAACAGCATATAACCTGTTCTGCAAGGAACTTACCAAGAGATTCAACAAGACGTTGATACAAATCCTGGAGAAGATCACCAAGTACCAACCAATCACTTGGGAGGACAACTTATCTGTTGCATTGTGGCATTACCAAACTAAAGTACATGCAACAACACAGTTGACACCATTTAAAATAATGTATGATGTGAAGCCACCAACCGTAAAACACAATCTTACCTACAGCAAACACTTACTGCCAGGTAGCCAGAGCCAAAGCCAAGGAAGCAATCAAACTGCAAGCTGGAAGAACAAGGGACGCTCAAAAAGAAACCCAGTTTAACTTACCTATATTCAAAATATGTCAGCACATCTTTAAATTGAAAAATAGCTTAACTAACACCTGCTCTGGAAGTTTGTCACCAAGTGGTCAGGACATTTTACTATCTATCAACTAAGCAGTAATAATAATTATTACCTTGAGAATTAGGTGGGCGTTGGCGTTTATTTCACGCAGCCAATCAATGGCGCCCATTTGAAACAGTACAACAAATAGTTTAGCAGCAAAGTGTAATGCCAAATTCAATTAGAAAACAGTTATCTAATAATTGTGCATCTAATGATGATGCACTATATAATTCATGTTTTTCCCCAATAAAGCTTCACTCTTGATTTTCTAAATATTATATATCTGTAACTTGGCATTACAGTGCGGGCCGTCATAGGTAGAGGAGGGGGTGGGGGGGGGGAGGGGGGGCCACAGAGGGTGTGGTGGTGCGAGGGACGGGGAGGGGGCCCCCGAGGTGAGTACTCCAAAAGTTGGGTAGAGGTGGTCTCAGTGGGAGTAGGTTCAGAGGGGGTCGGTTAGGGGTTACAGGGGGGTCATGGGAACAAAATACGCGGCAGGTAATTGTCTTGTCTTTGAACAATCTGGGCGGCCTAACGTACCACTTTCCTTCTCAACCTATTGTTTGGTTTCTCTAGTTCTTGCCAGGGGGTGGCAAGGAGTATGTTTCCAAGTTGAACTTGGGTAGGCTGGGTTTGGAGGGTACTGGTAAAGTGCACAGGTCCAAAGGGGGCTCCAGGGGACAGTATAATGCCTGGGGCAGTTTGGCAGGTTGGTCTCTGGAGGGGTGGTTGCCTGGTTGTCTACTTGGCCAGAGTTGAGGTGGAAGATCACTAAGACTAGATAGGGTAAGATTTTTCAAACCAAAGGTTCATAAAACTTTATTATCAAAAATGACAATGTGGTCATCACCACACTGCCAGGTTCTTATACCATATGATTTTGCTTCTTTGCTTTTTGAGGCTTAGGTCCATGGGCGGTTTGCTGGTAGGGCATGGATCTTGGCTTAGGGTCTGGAGGGCATCAGGTTCTGGTTGGGTACATTCTGGAAACAGAAGTGGCATCTTAATTTGCCGCTTTGGTTCACCATGTCACCTGAGCGGGCTAATTGCAATTCTCTTTCTGGACTGGGGACTGGCAGCAGTTGGTGCTTATTGGCAGGGCTAGTAGTGGACCTTGCCCAAGCCACAGCTTCTGCGTAGGTCTGGGCCCTCAGTGGCACCAGTTTGGCGGTTCTTGGCTGGACTGGTTCTGGGGAACAGAAGTGGCAGTGCTTTGTTTTGCTGCCGTTGTTCACCATGTCATCTGAGTTGGCCAATTGTAATACCTTTTCTGGACTGGAGACTGACAACAGCTGGTGTTTGTTGGCAGGGCTAGTAGCAGGTCTTTTCCCAACCTCCTTTAGGCAGACCACATTTCCTGGTAGGTATGGGTCCTAGTGGCACCAGTTTGGGGCAATCTGGCAACCATTTGGGGAACCTCAGTATTAGGCCGGCAGGTTGCAGGGCAACTTAACAATTTGAGTCTGTGACTTAACAGATTGGCGGGTCCTGGACTGTCCTGGGGGGTCCAATCCGCCTCAGGGGACTGGGGTTTGACTCTTGGGTTTTCAATACAAGTATTGAAATGTCATTCATGACACCAACTGACAAAGCCACAAAACCAATTGTGGCAGGCAAAGCTTGGTTACAAAACCAATTGTGTCAATTTTGGTGCCCATCCCTACTCTAGTCTTCATCCAGGAATGAGCCACAAACCTAAACAATTAAAACCAACCAATAAAATATCATATTTAGCCCAATCCTGTAGAATCTGGGAGCTCCAGCTTCACTGTTGTGTGGCTCATAAACTTGCCCATTCCGTAAAAATCCAGCCTTCAGGACAGTCGCAAGTGGGCTTTCAGAAGAAACCTGATCTTTGTGATAGAAAAAAAAATCCTGAAAATTCACATTTTAGCAAAAAAATCTAACTGTCTGTTGTTGCTTCTTGTTTAGCCTATTGGATTAGATGTTATAATAATAATGAACATATATATAGATCAAATAGCTGCTTATCTTAGCCGCAATTGAGCAACTACCAGATCAATAATTATTAGACAATATAATTTTTCATCTAATCTATTATGCCTCAGTGGTAAACTGCAGTCAATAGCTCTGTTAATTCTGGAACTATTATTAATATCACTCCAGCAATCTTGGCACAGCTTATGGCTCTGGCACAATTATTATCCTTTTAGAAAGGTGTGACAAAGTGATTAGATTCTTAATTGAGTTTTGATATTTGTGCAGATATTTATTCCTTTTGTGTGGTGCATGCTATGGTCTATTATTTCTCATATTTCTAATTGCTGAACTTCTTATTTATCAAGCTATATATACTTGCTTGATTTTCCAAAGAAATACCTATAATTTCCCTATAATCTTTTCTGTCTTCACTGATATGTTTACTATCCTGTCAACAGATATAGTAATAAAAGCAAAAGTTGGGAACTAACTATCATAGTAAAAATACATACACACAGTCCAAATCACAACACTGTACCTGAACTGCCAAGCCAATGACACTGTGCATTCACACCTATTCATATTAACATTTAAAGTCAGTCCAGAGCAAACATAAGACACATCAGATAAATCATAAATGTGATACAGTAGCTTCAAGAGATGCTGAGATAAACAAAATCAAGCCAATCTAAGCAAAATCATCTAAGCTGAGAAAGAAATCAACTCAACTTAAAACAAAATTGAAAGAAATCCAAATATGTTGCAATATAATATGAATTCCTTGATTTTCAATCTTTTTAAGATGAGTTGATTTCTTTCTCGGCTTAGATGATATTGCTTTAGGTTGACTTGAGTTTGTTTATCTCAACAGCTGTTAAAAATCCTGTAGATTTGTGATTTGATATTGAATTATATAAAAGCAAGTCTGTTTGTAAAACCAGCTTGAGTGCACTTGATGTAAGGGACCCTTTTTACAAAGAAGAATACTGTAAATTCAGAACCTAAACATAAAAATGCAGGATTGTCAAATCCTTGGTCCAAATTTTAAATCACATTTGCGGGATGGCCTTTTTTAATTAAATTATATTCTTTGAATTTTTATTTGAATATTTAAAAATGCAGGAACTCATAGACACTTTGCAAATTTCAAGTTGAGCTGCATATTTCAAATGGACAAAATGAATTAACTGGAATCAGATTTGAAGTGTTCAGGTCCATCCTCCATTTATATTAAGTTTACTATGTTTTTTAAAATTGAGGGATTATCAAATCCATGAAACAAATTTCAAATAATAAACAAATGTCACTAATAAACTCAAATAATAAATATGAGAACTAGGATCTAAATTGAATGTACAGTAAGCACACTAGGAAACATTAACCCAATTCAAGAAGCTCCACACTATGAATAAAATCAAATGAAAAATTCAATCTTGATAACCATTTTTAGACATAAAATTGAGAAACTTTAAAATTGTCTAAACTCAGAAATGATACAATGTCATACACTTCAGATCATGGATATAGAAATTCTGTTACTATTTGAGGTTAAATAAAGAAAAAAACTACCCAAATCTAAACTAAAAATCTAAATAAAACACATATTTAATCTAAAAAATTATTTTATATTTATAGACAGACTACCCCATTCCCAACCAGCTCCTGCACCAGCCTTCTGGGTAGCCTGTTTACAAGGGTGTCCCAGAGGATCCAAGAATAGACCTAGAATACAACTTGAGGGGAGTTGTTGAGCAACTTGGGTTATTGCTGGTATGTTCAAAGCTACATATAGATGTTAGCCTTGCCAATTTACTATACTGTGTCCTATGCAAGAGCATTACAGACTATAATAGAATAGAACTTTAAAGATAATTACACTTATTGGGACTGGAGTACAATCTAGCCAGCAGCTGCAATCTATCTAGGTGTAACTAATAACTTGTTATCATCCTTTCAGGTGTCTGTATCTATATATACTGCAACAACTCTTTTTTTGTCTTTTCTGATATTTCTCAGTGGATACCTTCGCAATAGGTTCATTTTTGCTGGCTACATCTATCCTGATTGGCTTCCCTTGTCATGTGTGCTGCTACTGGCCTTTACAAGGTGTACATGGCACCTCAGCTACAGCCTATGCTCTTCTTGAGCTAGCCTACTGGCAATTATCAATTGTCTGTATCTTTATGTGCCTCTTATGGCACTAGGAAACTACACTGTATTTGGTCAATGCTTAGAAATAGTCCCAATTCTATCCTCCTACTTTAGAAGGTAGAATTCTGGTATTCCTATTTTCCCTTTTTTGTGTTTAATTGGTTATCCTTTTCTGGATGGTAAGCCTTCTGCTTATTAATATGAAAGTTTGAGTTAGGTATTATACACTGTATAATAGCTGAATCAATCCAATATTAACCTGATAATTACCTGCCGTGTAATGCTGATGCAAACTTGGTATTTCCTAGCCTTTCACACATCATTTGTTTGATATACACATATACACCTTTCAGGCTGGGTAGGGCTGAGTTGATACAACATCCAGTAGGATGGAAGAAGAGATATAAAAATGATAATCTATTGATTACACACCGTGTAATCAGTGGAAATTACTATGTTGACTAACTATTATAAGACATATAATAGTCATATCAATTATAATAAACTAGTGATTATATGGCATATAATCACTACACTTAATAGAATGATAATATAGGATAACATGGACTTTAACCAATAAGAATATGCGTGCAATGATTAGCCTGATCATTTGTGGTCAATCAGTCTAATATCACAGGAGTAATGCCAATACACAGGCCTCCCAATGCACCAGTGCCAGCCAATCACCCCCAAGTAACAAGCCAGAACTAGCAGCTTGAATCCCATACAAAAGCCACTCTCAAGGCCTGCCACCAAAGCCTCCCATACCAAGGTTGTTGGGAAAATGAGGTTTAATACCCCTCCACTGTATACCAAGTTGTAACAGGGCCACACAATCTGGATCCCAGAGTTGCTACTTTCTGTCCCCGTGTTTTTGACACCTCTTATGGGCTATTGGCTACAACTGAGGAGCCATCTGTGCCTGATGTGTATTCAACAATTGATGGCTCCACTACAGGCAAGAGTGATCCTACCTTCTACACAAAGGTCCCCATCCTGTGTGTTGAACCTTATAGCTTGGATACTGTGGTACCCACCAAGGGCCAGCGTCAGTTGAAAGATAGTGAGTGTGAAGCTCTCCTCAACTGCCTGAACAGAGGAGTGTCAGTTTGGGATATTGCGTCCAAACTTGGTGTTACAGCCAGATATGTTGGCAACCTTAACATCAAATATGGTGACACCGGTTGAGTTGCCAAAAATCCAAAGGCTAAGTGGCTGCCAAAACTCCTACTTCCTTGTATATTAATGCAATCAAGCAGTGAGTATCCAAGGATTGCCACCTGGACTCACTTGCTGTCCAATCAATGCTTGCCACCAAGTTTGGACTTTCTGTTTATAAAAAATTTGTTTACAAAATGATGTTCAATCTTGTCTTCTTATGGAAATTATTGGTAATTTCTCCGTACAACAGCAATAGCAATAAGAGACAGGAACTATTAAGGAGTAAATTGCAGCCTATGAAGACATACATGATTGAGTTCCTGACATTATCAGCTTTGATGATGTTGGACCACAATGGTGGACTTCTACAATGACTTCCTCACACACACCAGACGTCAATTTGACATGAGCTGTTGCAAGAACCTCCTAGATGTGTGTTTAGAAGGAAACAAGCTGCACAAAAGTCAGAAAACCTGCATATAACCAACAAGCATAAAGAGAGTCCCACAGCAAAGAAGGACCCTCAACCCAACAAGAAAAACAGCCAATATAATAACCCTCATCCTTGAGGTGGAAACCATACAACTCAGGTCAACTATATGAGTACTGATAACATCACCAAAGAGGAAAAGCTCATGGGAGTGCTTAGGCAAGCTGTCCTCCCCTACCTTGCAAGACTTGTACAGGGACCATGACGTGGACTCAGTTACCATGATTCAAATACCCTCCAGCAATCCTATAATGTTTGCCACCTAAACTGGAAATAACTCCTCACTTATCCATTCCACTTTTATAGATATCAGGGCACAGCACTATTTGACACTGGAGCCAGCCAATCCCTCACTAAAAAAAGGATTTTCCAACCTCATGAAGCTAACCACAGTTCAAAGTAACATCAAGAGAGTTGTCATGGCTGATAATAGAAGCACACCAGTCACCAAAGAAGCAAAGCCCTTCCGTGCCCAAATTAGAGATGTACAGACTACGCTCAGTGGCCCTATCATACCAATCTCCAAATATGATGTTATACTTGGTTTAGATTGGATGAGAAAACCCAACCCCCATATCAACTAGGACAGCGCTACCCTCATCATACAACAAGGCAAGGTGCACCACCATGTCTACCCAACTCATCTTGATACGCTCATTAAGGACCATGTATTTGTGAAAATAATGGAAACAGAAGAGGAAACCAATCCTAGCAAAATCAATTGGAACACCTGAACATATGAAGTTATTCACTTTAAAAGTACGGAAACCAGATGTGAAAGAGACCCAATCCAAGCACAGCTAACCATTGAGGTTTCTTCTGTTTTCCAAGAAACCTTACCAGGGTTACCACCCAACTGTGGCATACAACACAAAATTGACCTCAATGGAAGTGTATCAAAGGCACGTCCCATCTACTGTCTCACACCTCAAGAAGATGATGCGTTAAAAACCTATCTTGACAAAGCCCTTGAAAAGGACTCATAC
>QTSX02003707.1:0-204872 GCA_014839935.2 Entomophthora muscae
GGTTAGTAAACTTGATGAATAAATAACTACCCACCCCAAGATCTTCTGTATATCAAGCTCATCAAAAAGGATTTGAAGAATATTAGTAGTTTATTTAAAATGATTACCTGGAATAAGCCTTTGATTGATTTTTGAATTGGATTAGTTTTTTTTTAAAATTATTACCTTTATAAAGCAGTTAGCTTTGAATTTAAAACAACATGCTACCTTTAATATTCTTGATCATATATTCTTAAAACAGTTAGTTTTATATGTATATTTTGAAGCTTAACTTTGTTTTGAAGTGAATCTAATGATCCCTTATGGTAGATATCTTGTTTTGGCACTTGACTCATTACCAGGATCAAGCCACCCTCTTCTTCCATCCAGCCGTGTGATCACCAATCATGTTCCTGTTATCCTTGATTCACATGAACTATATAATCACTATCTCACAATAAAGATTATTATCCATCTTCTAAATATTTTCCCCGTGTAACTCTGCTAAAACAGCACAGTTACAACAGTAATTGATTTTTAATGTCTTTAAAAATGTAGAGCTGATCTGCAGCTTTAAAATAAGCTATTGGGCATCAAAATTGGCTTAGTATTCACTGAGATACATTGATTTTAGTTTTTTAGTGTGCATTAAAAGTAAATTTAGATGATATCAAATCGAGTCTGAGCCTTTGACTATGACGCGAACCCGATTCCAGCGCTTAACTATATATCTCAGCATCTAGAGCAGCTAGAGCTATCATGTTTGGTACCATTTTGATCAGAATCATCTGAAAAATTGATCTAAATCCTCTAAATTTCATGAAAATCATTATATTGAATCACAATTTTGTCATAGCTTGTTTACTCCACTGATGTTCTTTTGGGATGAAGCTATGTCAAGCAAGGTCTACTCTGAAAAATATGCAGCCACTTGGATCAGGTGATGCATCCAATTGGAATATTCTATTATTTCACTTGAATGATAAGAATTTTGAAATGTCCAAGCCAACCATCCTGGACTTAAACATATATTTATATTTATAATTTAAACTGTATCACTTTAAATTGACCAAGCTCTCTTTTCGTCGTCCATTCAATCCTCAGCATAGAGCATAACCATCCAATCATTTAAAACAATCTAAAACAATTGCTGCTTCTCTTCCAGTTTTAATCCACCCATTCTAGAGTCGGACAATCTATACAGATAAGCCACTTTGATATGGTTAATTGGGTTAGCCATTAATTTAAAATTCAAGTAATCAAATTCAAATTCAAATTTATTAAAGTTCGAGTAGCTTATATTTCAGTTCAACATGATTTAGCCCACACTCCACTGAATTCAATCTGTGTACTCTCAAAGATGCATGTAAGGGATTGAATGTAAGGATGAGTCAAATCGAGCTTTTGGCTTAACAATCAACTTTTAAAATTAAATTTAACTAAAAATCAATTCAGTCAAATCCCTTACGGCTTGAGCCCACTCGAGGCGGCATTACAGACAGATAGACTCACTTATATATTAATATAAATAAAAGTGAGTCTGTCTATCTGTCTGTAATGTCGCCTCGAGTGGGCTCAAGCCGTAAGGGATTTGACTGAATTGATTTTTTAGTTAAATTTAATTTTAAAAGTTGATTGTTAAGCCAAAAGCTCGATTTGACTCATCCTTACATTCAATCCCTTACATGCATCTTTGAGAGTACACAGATTGAATTCAGTGGAGTGTGGGCTAAATCATGTTGAACTGAAATATAAGCTACTCGAACTTTAATAAATTTGAATTTGAATTTGATTACTTGAATTTTAAATTAATGGCTAACCCAATTAACCATATCAAAGTGGCTTATCTGTATAGATTGTCCGACTCTAGAATGGGTGGATTAAAACTGGAAGAGAAGCAGCAATTGTTTTAGATTGTTTTATATGATTGGATGGTTATGCTCTATGCTGAGGATTGAATGGACGACGAAAAGAGAGCTTGGTCAATTTAAAGTGATACAGTTTAAATTATAAATATAAATATATGTTTAAGTCCAGGATGGTTGGCTTGGACATTTCGAAATTCTTATCATTCAAGTGAAATAATAGAATATTCCAATTGGATGCATCACCTGATCCAAGTGGCTGCATATTTTTCAGAGTAGACCTTGCTTGACATAGCTTCATCCCAAAAGAACATCAGTGGAGTAAACAAGCTATGACAAAATTGTGATTCAATATAATGATTTTCATGAAATTTAGAGGATTTAGATCAATTTTTCAGATGATTCTGATCAAAATGGTACCAAACATGATAGCTCTAGCTGCTCTAGATGCTGAGATATATAGTTAAGCGCTGGAATCGGGTTCGCGTCATAGTCAAAGGCTCAGACTCGATTTGATATCATCTAAATTTACTTTTAATGCACACTAAAAAACTAAAATCAATGTATCTCAGTGAATACTAAGCCAATTTTGATGCCCAATAGCTTATTTTAAAGCTGCAAATCAGCTCTACATTGTGAAGGGATTTAAAAAACCAAATGCTAAATTTTAAAACAATTTGTTTAGCTTTACTAAACTTAAAAGTTATACTATACTTATTTAGGTTTAGTTTTTATTTATACTTGGAATATACAATTTAAATTTTAAATTTAAATAGATATAATTGAAATTACCTTTTAATAAAGCAATTAAATAAAAATTTAATTAAATATGTGTTAAGTACTCCAAGCCTAAAAACACAATAAAATATATTTAATTGATTTATTAAATCCAACTTTAATTCTGTCCTTGGACGGGGCAACCACCTAGTTCTAAATGTTTGTAGCCAATTAGAATTCACCACATACCCGCACAGGCTTATTTTAGCCATGTGGCTCTCATTGCTGCTTGGAATAATAGTGGATATTTTTCAACGAGTGCCGCAAAAATCCCAAGGAATTGCCTGCCAGAATCTTCTAATAGAAGAGTGGCGCGGTTCCTGGGTGTTGATTGCAGCAAGCATCCCTATGTATAAGGATGAGCCAAATCAAGCCTTTGGCTTGGCTATCAGCTTTTTGTTTTAAAATAATATGGAAATTCAATTCAATCTCTTGCGGCTTGAATGCACCTGAGCTGACATTACAGACAGACAGGCTCGCTTTATATGTTAAAGGCCCCACCTAAGCCACTCAACCTGAATATATATTCAAGTAATACTAATTGAGCTTAAATAAATTCTAAGCTATGAAGTTCAAAGTCAGTGTTCTATTTATCCCTATATCAAGAACTTGCGATTGACGCCTGATTATTCACCACATTGTTCAAAAAGTGAAAAACTTAGTTTACCATTTATTAAAATTTTATTAACCAAAATAATCCACATAAAACTTAATTGTGCCGCCCAAACAATATTAATCGAATCGCTTTAATATATGTTTCTACGTTAAGGTCAAGTTGCACTTTTAGACTCATGAAACCCTAAAATTTAACATATAATAAAGAAATGTGTTAAGATTTAATTCGGCTTTAATACCCCAGTGCATATTGTCAATTGTTTATGAGTTCTTTCTGGTTGACTGTTTTATCAATTGTGTGGCTCGTAACTTCAGGAGTGCTGGTGGGAATGACAAACGCATACCTGGATTATACCAGCCCCTTTGTCAACATCCCTATTGGGCAGCGAAGCCGAGTGCATGACCCGCTCCTTGAAGCCATGCACTTCTTATTCATTAAACTCCACCTTCCCCAGAAACTCCCAGATATGCTTGTAAGCTTGGCTCCTGTCATTATTGGTGTTCGCGTTGTCTGTGGAGGTCATAACAAATGGGTGCTGCTTCGCCGAGCGTGCTGGATGATTGGCGCGGGCTACTTGATGCGTGTTCCATTCACTCTTATGACAGTTCTGCCCAACTCCAACCTGGATTGCCATATCAACCCAAACCCTAGCTTCTTCCTGTATTCACTTGAGCTCACGTTGCAACTGAAGAAGTCATGCGGAGATGTCGTCTTCTCGGGCCACACCGTCATGTTCATGTCCGCCTGCCTCCTCTGGCACCACAATCCACTCAAAGGGTGGGCTCGCTGGATCAACAGCATGGTTTGGATTTATTCTACGGCAGGAGTCTTGTCATTAATTGCCGCCACTTCCCACTATACCATTGACTGTGTGCTCTCCATGGCATTTATGCTGTTTGTATGGAAGCTGTACCACTTTGCCTTGTACAACGATTCTATGCGAACAAGCAATATATCATGGATCATTCACCATTTGGATGGATGTCCAAAACTGCACTACTCTCGCCTTGCAATTTCAGAAGCGGCAGATTATTATTCATGAAGAATAACAAAAACTAGGTTTCTTGTGGTACGCTGAAGGTCAATCACTCCCTAGTCCTAATTTTGCTAAGGCGTTTTAAAAATGACATATTTAATTAAAATCGACAGCAGTATTTTTAAATAAATCTGAATGCCCTTAAAATAGAAGAGTTAATATCAGGATGCCAGCAGAAATCAGCTGAACCTTTCCATTTCCAGATACGTTATCAGATACTTTCATAACCTCTTCAACCCTGTTTAAGATCTCAGTATTTACCTATTATATCTGTATTTTGATAGAAGTACAATGATAGTAATAATATGATCATAGATATTCTGGGTGATGTATCTGCACTGATATATACTTGTCTAGCCAAGAAGGACCAACACATGGTGAGCACTGTGACGGAAATTGTCAGATAGTAAGAAGCAGTCTATAGGTGGTGGGGAATCACCACCCAAATCCACATAGAGTTGATGATTAACCACCAATGAAGCTTCAGATACTGTTTTGTGAAATTTCCAAATGATACACTAGGGTTAATCAAAATGATTAACCCTAACCAAAGGAGCCTGAGATAAATAACCTGAGAGAGAATCAATGAGTCTTTGGCATAGAATTCAGGACATTGAGATGTTAATAATGTCTCAGCTTTGGATATGGTGGGGAAAACTCCCAAATTTGAGGGCATCAGATTAACATTGGGCAGAGGTGATGACAAAGTGCTGACGGCGGGGCCCCATCTTCCTGTAATGATTTGACTAATAATTAAATTGTAGGGAATGTAGCGCAGCTGGCCAACTACAGGATGCATTTTAAAATAAAGTTAGACCAGAGGATATTTGATTTTATTGAGTAAAATTTTTGGGAGGACTCAACTCTTAAGAGTTGAAACAGTGAAAATTATTCAATATATATCAAAATTCAACTAAGCAATACCACCTGGATCCTTGGCTCCTATTCCTTCTGCATTGTCAAGTGAGTACCTAGTCTAGTTTTCAAATAAACCTTGTGTGACCAACTTCTGATGACTGTGCTGATAAATAAGATCATATCAGGTGACTCTCATATTACGTTGATTTATCAGCGTCAGCTTACAAGGGGGAATTAAATACAACTGGTGGACCAGAGCGGCTGTAAACCATTTTTGATCAACTGTTTGATTTAAATCTGTCAAATCAGTTAATTTTATTAACAAGTTTCCAGCTTTTTGAGCTTTCCACTTGGACAGATAATTCCCAGCATTATGGAATCTACTGTGACATTACCCTCTGCTTTAGCCTGGGGTACAATACCACCGTTGGGAAGATAGGACAAGGAGAAGTTCTTTCTGAGCAGGAGGAAGCTTTATTGCTACCAGAGTAAGCTTGGGATGATCAATGGCTGTTGGGTTGTGATTATAGAACTCTTGGATGAGCTCTGGGGAATTGGAACAATTATAGTATGGAACCCAAGAATTTTTGGAATCAGGATAGCCTTTTCAAGACACCAGATACTCCAGTTGGCAGCAATTCTTATGAGAAGCCAAAATGCAGTTTAACTCATACTCAGGCTCACCTTTCACAAGAATGGGTTGAGAAGAAGGCACCTCAGCGCCCTTAAAGGGGGTGAGTAAACATTCTTGGAAGGTATGAAAAATCATTAAAGGATGGTGGTAAATCTAACCAATACACAGAGGGACCAATTTGCTGTTTCACTTTGAAAGGACCAACTTGCTTAGGACCTAACTTGCGACATGGGATCTTCAACTTCATATTACGGGCATCAACCATGACTAGATCACCTGGCCTGTAGGTTGGACCCTCTTGGCACTTGCAATCTGTGTATTCCTTGTAAGTTGACATGGTGGCGGCAAGAGTAACCTGAAGCTCTTGATGAACCTGCTTCAATGCAGCAGCTTGATCAGTTGCAGCTTCCACGTTGCTGACCAGTCAAGGACCCATATTGGATGAAGGATTGCAGCCCACATTGGTGTAGAATGGTGAAACCTGAGTTGAAATGTGTGGGGCATTATTATATGTAAACTCTGCTATGGGTAAGTTTGCGCACCAGTCATCTTGTTGTGCATTAGTGTAGCAACATAGCTAGACCTCCAAACTTTGGTTTACCCAGTCTGTTTGTCCATTGGACTGGGGGTGAAATGCAGTAGAGAGACACAGTTTGATACCAAGAATCCCAGTAAAGGCTTCCCAGAACTGAGCAATAAATTGGGGCCCACAATCACTCACTATCTTCATTGGGATGCCATATAGGGAGAAGATTCTGTCCACAAACAACCTCACTGTTTCCGCCAATGTAATTGTGGTTGAGCAAGGAACAAAGTGTGCCATTTTTGTAAACCAATCTACAACCACCATTATTGCATTAAACCCATTGGAATCTGGGAGTTCTCCAATAAAATCTACCAACACCACATCCATGGTCCTGCAGCTAGCTGCAGTGAAACCAACAAACCAGTGGTCTTATTCTTGCTTGCCTTGGACCAAACACACACCAAGCAATCTCAAAAATAGGCCGCTACCTTCACCGTCAAACCCTTTCAAGAAAACTGTCAGCGGATTAACTCAACCATCTTATTCTTTCCCGGGTGACCTGCTGTAGGACAAGTATGATATGCTTCCATGATCTCATCTCAAATAGTTCCCTCTGGTACCCATAGACAGCCTTAATGATAAAGAATTAGTGTCATGCCCTGCCCCAAAGGGCAGGCTTTTTAAATTTATCATATTTTTTTGTTTACAATTGATTTAATCTTTCAGTATTTTTTTAATATTGAAATTTTGAATTGGGAGTTAATATTTAAGTATTTTAAAGTTAGTTACCTTGTTTTTACGCTATTCACGTTCAAATTGTTGTTGTTGTCACTGCTCTTTCTTCCCTACTCTATCTTATTATATATTTCTACTTTAAAGTTAGAATATTTTCACATCCCTTACCTTTTCAAAACTCCTGCTTACATTGTTGCTGATCTGCAACTTCTGTTGGGCTTTGTAGTTCTTTTTTCTCCAGGTTCTTCCACAGGTTTTCTCCAGTTGCTCCTTTTCTTGGCTGTTTCCCTCCCTGCCAATCATTACAAACTGAGAAAAACAAGCCTATATAATAAAGAACTTGTGAAGAGTAGGCTTTAAGCCAAAATTCTAAGTGATTTCTACCCTTCAATCCTTTATCAAATTTAAAACATGAGATCTTAATTTTTAGATATTTATACATTTTTATTAAATTTGTTTTAAAGTTTAGCCTTTTCTTTTCTTGGACAGATGTAACTTGTAAAACAACAAGCCTTAGGCTTTTTGTATCCATTGTTTTCCCTTAAGTAATATTTCAATAGTTATATGTACCAATTTGCTGATGAAGAATATCCAAATATTGACATTCCCTTAGTTACAAATTGTTCAAAATCAAACACCTTATTTTATCTTCTTTGCTTAGGGTTCTTAAACTTGATCACTCCTTTTGTAACTCAGTATAGGTTTTTAGCAGGGTTCTGTAAGATTATTTTTCAGACAGTTCCAACCTTTTTATACCTTTTAAATATGAATCCTAATGCCTTACACACACTAGTTTATAACCTTGAACCACTATGGGCAAGACCTTACAATTAGGCCTATCTTGCAGTAGTCCTGCAGCTGACCTACCAGGTGTACACATGCTAATTCCAATAGTCTATCATAGCCCTTGGACAGAGGCTGCAAAAACTTAAATTTAGAGTACAAGTCCAAGTCTGCACCCTCCGTCAAGGACATGGTGGTAAGCATAGCGGGTGGAGTCAATACAAAGGGAACCATAGCCTCATCCGGGATCAACATATGTGTGTTAAACTTGGCATCCATACCAGCATCAGGGAGATGTGAAGGATTCCTGCTCAACGCATCAGCCAAGTGGTTGTCAATACCTTTGATAAACTCATAACAAAACTTGTATCTTGTCAGGTCACCATGCCATCTGGATTGACAACCTGACAGAACCCTGGGTTAGTGGTAGTACAGGAGAGCCTTATGATTGTTTCTTACAATGGCAGGATGGCGCGCTGATATGAGATGGTGATGCCAATGCTTTAATGACTCCATGACTGCCAAAAATTCCTTGCTGTAGATCATGTATTTTTTTCATGAGCCTCCATTTTCCGAGAGAAGTACCCCACCAGTCTTTCATCACCGTCACTGGCAGCTTACAACAACACTCCAGCCACAGCATATTTGGAAGCGTCTGTAGATACAACAAATGATAGCTCTGGATCCACATGTTTTAGAACTGGGAAAGACAACAGAGAGCCTTGATTGCTAAGAATGCATCTGCACACTCAGGTGTTCAAACCAGAGTCGTTTTCCCACTAGCCAAATACAAAGGAGCTGCCACCTCCAATAAATGAGATGTGAACTTTTTCAAGAAAGTACAGGTACCAAGGAAGCTACAAAGTTGTGATACCGTCACTGGAGTAGCATACTTGTAAACTGCAACTTCCTTATCAGGGGCAATAGTGTGACCATCTTCAAAGATAATATTACCCATAAAGGTAACTTTACGTTTAAAGAATTCACACTTACTTTGCTTGATGATCAAAGTAGCCTGGAGGATAAGTTCCATCACTGCTGATAGATGGGCCTTATGATACTCCTCATTTGGAGAAAACACCAATATGTTGTCCATATAAGCAATAGCACACACACCCAGGAGATCTCCCAAGACCAAATCAATTAACTGCTGGAAACAATCAGGAGCATTTTTCAACCCAAAGGGCATAACACAGAACTGAAAGATGCCTTTCTTAGTTCTTAACGCCATCAACCACTCCATCCCCTCTACAATCCTAATATTATTGAACACATTCAAAAGATCAAGTTTTGAGAACAACTTTGCCTTCTTGAAACAACAATAAATTTGTGCTTCAAGAGGCAAAGGATAGGGATCCAGGATTGTGATATTGTTCAAGTTCCCATAGTCCACACAAGGTCTTAGCAACCCATCTGACTTTTGGATAAACAAAGAAGGAGAACATATTGATGAGCTTTCTTAAAGATGTATCCTTTTTCCAGCATGTCCCAAGTCCACTCCTCCAAACATGTATCCTCCTTCAAAGTCAAAGGGTAAATAAGAGATGCAATACAAATTAGATCAACAGTAACTTTAAAATCAAAGTCAAACCGAGTGTGCTTGGGGAGAACCTTGCCCCTAGTGGCGTCAAATGCTGCAGACCAAGGCTGAAGGCATGCTGGTAAGTCTGAACTCACAGGAGTAGGAACAGGAATCAACTGAATTGTCTGTGACAGCTGCTTTAATTCCAACATATCCAACAACGGTATACAAATGATAATGCCAGAAAAGTGGTCCACTTGCAATGCATCTTCCTTAAGCAGAGTCAATACATTATGGTCCTGCCACCAGCCTACTCCTAAGATGATAGGGTACATAAGAGTAGAGCATATGGAAAACCGTGCAGTAAATGATTGACCTGCAACTACAAATGTCACTGGTTTCTTAAGTTGGAAAGAGGGAAACGTTTGACAGTTTCCACCTCTAACTAATATTCCAGGGTGATACTTGAGTTGTAGCAAGTTGGCAGTCTCAACACTCATGAAATTCTCAGAAGTACCAGTATCCAACAGAATGGCTGGTTGGAAGATATTTTGGCCGTTATCAATGCTACCATAAAACAAGAAGTAACCAGAAGTAGATTTATTTGCAGCAAAGGTTGCAATCTTGGCAGGGTCCTGCTTCTCTTTGGCAGTACAGACAGCAGCTAAGGAGGCAGGATGCTCCTGAAAGTATTGCTCAATCATTTCTTGGACAGTAGCTGGAAGAACAGGATGATCACAATCAATGGGAACAAGGGGCAACTCTTTGGACATAACCACAGAAGGCTTTGCAGGTATGACATGCCAAAGCATCACCAAAGAACTATCAGGACCGGATACCACAGGTGCTTCATTCACCTCAACAGGTTTGTTCACCACTGCCAATTGCAACTGAGAAGAACTACGGGGAGAATAATCCTGACTTTGGCTGGAGGGAACTACCGCGGAACAAGGACCAGAAAACCAGGAGCATGCTGCGGGTTTGTCCTCAATTACCAACGTACCTTGCTTGGAAGTTGACAGATTTGAGACCAGAGAAAGAATTTGGCTTACCAGGGCCTCAGTTGTGGTTAACAGGGAATACCAAGCTGCCAGATCCTGGGCAGTCTGGTCAACTGCTAACCACAACACTGAGAGCTTATTGGCTTTAGAAACATCAATTGTGCGGCAGTAGGCCAGAAACTGAGGAAGGAATACAAAAAGCAGAGTAGTACCCTGCTGGAAGGTGTACAACTTTTGATATACTTTGAGCTCCTCAATCAATACACACACATTATTTAACAAAGTTTATATAAATGCACTTTCAGTTAAAACACATTGATTGCGCTCCACCACAGAAGATAACCATTTGCAAGCATCCTATGAAACCTTTGTCATCACATAGCAAACTTGCAATTTGTGACTAAGGCTAAAACTGGAATAGAATGATAAAGCCAACAAAACTTCATGCAAAATTTCATCAGTGGGTGGAGCAGGAAAATAATCCAGGCGCTAAAATGACATGACAACAGAAATAAGAAACAGATGATCCAGTCTCAACAACTGTAACCAGATATGGAAACCACAAATGAAGAAGAGCCCAAAATGAAAACTCAGAAAGGTGCTGATGCAAATAAACATGGTAAATGCAGATATCTCAACAGAACAGGAGAAAAGAAACACAAATTCATGACAAATTGCTTCTAAAAACTCAGGCGTAGGAAAGTTGAGTAATGTGACAGAAATTACAGGATAATAAGAAGCTGTCTCCATGTGGTGGGAAATCACCCACCAAATCCACATAGAGTTAATGATTAACCACCAAGGCAGCTTCAGATACCGTTTTGTGAAATTTCCAAATGAGATACTAGGGTTAAGTAAAATAATTAACCCCAACCAAAAAAGCCCTAGATAAATGGCCTTCAAGAGAAGCAGAGTGTCTTAAGCATAAAATTATGGACATTGAGATAGCACAAGAGTTTCAGCTTTGACAGTAAGAGGAACAGCTTCAAGATTGACAGGCATTGAATTAACATTTGGCGGCAACAACAACAAAGTACTGACAGCAGGACCCCATCTTCCCGTAATAATCCGGCTAAGGATTAAATTTTAGGGGATGTAGCGCAAAAGGCCAACTATAGGATGCATTTAAAATAAAGATTAGACCAAGGGATAATTGATTTTATTGAGTAAATTTTTGAGAGGACTCAACTCTTAAGAGTTGAAACAGTGAAAATTATTCAATATATATCAACATTTGACTAAGCAATACTGCCTGAATCCTGAGCTCCTATTCCTTCCATATTTTCAAGTGAGTATCTAGTCCAGTTTGCAAAGAAGTCTTGAGTGAACAACTTCTGATGACCATGCTGATTAATAAGCTCATATCTGGTGACCCTCAAATTACGTTGATTTATCAATGTCAGTTTGCAGGGGGTAATTGTATTCAGCTGGCAGACTGGAGCAGCTGTAACCCATTTTCAATCAACTTTTTGACTCAAATCTGTTAAATTAATTAATTTTATTAAAGGTTTTCCAGCTTTTTGAGCCTTCCTACTGTAAATTCAGAACCTGAACGTAAAAATGCGGGATTGTCAAATCCTTGGTCCAAATTTTGAATCACTTTTGCAGGATGGCCTTTTTTTAATTAAATTGATTTTTTTGAGTATTTATTTGAATGTTTGATAATGCAGGAACTCATAGACACTTTGTAAATTTCAAGTCAAACTGCATATTTTCAATGGACAAAATGAATTAACTGGAATCAGATTTGAAGCGTTCAAATCCATCAACCATTTTCATTAAGTTTACTATATTTTTTGAAATTGTGGGATTGTCAAATCCAAGAACCAAATTTCAAATCACTTTTGAATGCCACTAGTAAACTCAGATATTAATTGCAGGAACTGGAATCCAAATTTAATGTACACTAAGCACACTAGGAAACACCAACCCAAATAAAGAAGCTCCACCACAACTAAAATCAAACTAAAAATTCAATCTCAATAACCATAATTAGACATAAAAAGTTATTAAACTTTAAAATCATCCAAAACCAGAAAGGATACACTATTATACACTTCAAATCACAGATATAGAAACTCTGCTACTATTCAAGGCTAAATCAAGAGAAAACAACTACCCACAACTAAACCAATAAGTCCAAATAAATACATACAATAGTTTTAAAAGCTATGGCAACAAGCAAAAATACTTCAGATTTAAACAAAATGATTTCAGATTTAAACAAAATCCAACTCTCAAGTTAAAATATACACTCTGTTAACAGGGTTTATTGGTGTTAATGGGAAAAATGAGTCAACACAGCAACAAAGGGCTCACACGCAAAGCAAAATCATTCAAAATACAATCCAAAATACATTGATTCACAAACAAAATGGTGTGAGTTGACTTTTGGTGTACATATGTTTACTATGTGAATTGGTGACAAAATACACCCAAGCGTGGTGTGTCAAAACTCAATCCAAAAACAAAACACAATAGCAACTCACAATGTAAACAAAATCACTCAATCAGTTTGTGCAATGGGTTGTAATCAAGAATGATACCAAGGTATCTAAAATAAGACACAAGATCTGAAACAAATTTTTTAAAAATATTGTGTTGGGTGCTTAATTTGGCGTAAAATATGGGAAAATGGGTGGAAATTATTTTGGGTATTCTAAAATGGGTGTGGTAAAACCAAAAACAACTAACTAAGAAATAAAAAATCTATAATTGGGATATTGGGTGGGAAAAAATATTAATTGAATATCCATAAACAGATAAAAGCAAAAATTAAAAATAGGGAGTAACTTAATTAAGTTTTATTTAATATTTTATTAAATTCTCAAAATGGAAGGAACACAGCAACAGACTACCATTGCACCCGTTGTGCGCCGCAGTTGCAGTTGCCCCTGCGGGTCAAAGAATAGACTTAGTACAACACAAGTGCCTACTCAGGAGGGAGGCGGGAGAGGAGAGTTCCATAGTGACGCTGCACTGACACAGCTGGTTCAAGGAGCACAAGCTGCTAGGGTGCAGAGCATAAACCCTTGGGTCCCAAAGCTGACCCAGAAGCCCACTAAGGTTACCTTCATCAAGAAAGTTAGAGACAAGGAGGTAGAACTTACTTCATATGTGTTTGACATTGTGTACCGGCAAGAGTCAGTCCCGTCAGCCATGCTGGAGAAGGTGAAGCCTGTACTTAATACTAGCTACAAGCCCTACATCAGTGATGGCAATCAGGAGGATGACAAGGAGCCCCAGTTCTACCAAACCAATAAGGGACAGCTGGTGTTAAAGAAAATTGCTGCATTTTACACCAAGGTGCCCATGCCCTGTGTTGTGCCCAACGCCAACAAGCCAATCCCCACCACTAAAAATCCCGCTCACAAGCACATTCCTGACATTAAGCGCATCATCCTTCTCCAGCTCATGCAAGAATCTGGTGATTACAAGGCGGCTGCGGCTCTTGTTGGGGTGGATCCCAAGTACGCCTCGAAGACCTTCAACAAGTTCATTGATACTGGCCAAGTCCTTGCCGCGGAGAAATCCTTGCGTGTTTCAACCATGCTCACCAAGGAGCACAAATGGGCAATCTGCCAGTGGATAACCCAAGATTGCCATCTTGAACTGGCAAATATACAGGCCATGGTCAAGTCTGCTTTTGGGATCAAGGCCTCAATTTCCTTCTATTATCATTTGGTCAAGGGAATGCACTTTTCCTGGAAAAAGCTTGGTGTATCCCCCTACAATTGGAACAGCCCAGCCAATATTGAGACCCAGAAAAATTACGCTGAGGCGTACACTGCCCTCAAAGCCAAGGGGACAGTGAAATTCTATTATATCAACAAATCAGCATTTGCCTTGTTGATGCGCAATGAGTATGGGTATGTCCCCAAAGGCTCCAATGACAGGATGGCTTGGCGTGCTGCAGTCTGCGCCACAGCATACTCAATGGTGGCTCTCCTTGGTCCAAAGGGGGTCAAGCTGTACCAAATGATACTAGGCTCCCACAATAGCCGGACCTTCCTATCATTTATTCAATTGGTCCAGGAGCACCTGAGGCGCACAAGCCCAGGCTTCACCAACGTCATTGTATTGGACAACGTTGGTCTCCACAAGGTGGCAGATATTCTTGAAGAATTTCCATCAATTGACACCAGCATTGCAGTGGGCCCCCAGCAATTGGCCACAGCAAATTTGCGCCTTCTCTTCCTCCCTGCCTATTCACCCTTCCTAAATCCCATTGAGGAAGTCTTTGGGTGGCTCAAGCAAGTTTTCAAGCAAGGAACCCCAACAGGGACCGGGGACCTGTTTGATTTGCTGTAGCCAGGATCCATACCCTCCCAGATGAGAACGTGGCCAAATTCTATGGCCACGCTGATTCGTTCATCCCTGTGTGCCTAGCCAAACAGCCAATCAATTAAAGGCTTAGTGTGTCCAACTTTTTTTATATTCTCTAATTTACTATTCAAGATTTATTGATTATCATTTTATATTTAGATGGTTCCACGCCCGCAATCACATTCAGAAGATCCCTTAATAGATATAAGTAATTTATTTCTTTTATTATATATTATTTAATATATCATCTGAGGTTATCCCAAACACTTGATACTGGATTATGCAAATATATTTATATCACTTTTGTCAAATAAATATAAAATGGTCTTATAAAAATTAAACGTAAATTGTAAAGTTGAAATTTATTTTATTACTGTATTATTTTATACTTTTATGAAACCCATTTCTGCAACATATTTTGCAAATCTTGTTTGAAAAATTATTTATAATATAAAAATATAGTAGAGTATAAATATATTTATTGATATAGAGATAAAATTAAGTGCACCTATAATGGGTTTGGCAGTATGTACCCACCCTGCAATAGAGGTGGCGCACAACCTCCACCACCATACCGTGGACAGTGGATACACCCATATTGAAGTATTTGCACCTGCTAGTAAAAGAAAGGATGGTGAGGTGGGAATGGAGGAGCAGATTTTCTGGCAGGGCTGCAAACCTGAAGATGCCAACCAGGACCAAGGCGTCCTGGATGACATGATCAACTGAGTTGTATCCAGGGGGGACCTTCTTCCCATCCAGTGAGAGCCTGGCCTTGTTGACCCCAAGAAGGACCCTGTCTAGGTCCTCTACAGACGCGCCCATCCCAAAGTAGAATAGGAACCCCAGGTAAACAACCAGATGAAGCCTTTGCCCAGCAAAGGCTTCCATGAACTTGCACAATTTGTTGTATACAGTGCTAATCTTCTTCGTGTGCTTGGTTTTGGCAAAGGTCAGCTCCATAGCTGCAGGGACCCCCATCTTGTTGGTCCTCCAGGCCAGCCCAAAGTCTACCAGGAGGATTTTTGTCTTCTTTACAGCTGTTGCGTCTGCAACAGCCAATTTTGACACCGCACGCCCAAAGTTCTCCAACAGGTAAGAGATGGTATGCTCCACTGGGAAGCAGAAGCAAGCAGCTGCATGAGCTTGGCCCATCTCTGGTATATTCTTGAATGGGAGCGTTACCAGGACGTCCCAAACAAGCTCAATGGAGTTTACAAAGTAAACTCCACTGAGGTTAACCAGGTCCAGGCAGACCAGTTGGGCATCCTTGTAGGCAGTAACTGCCCACTCAGATGCCCCCTCACCACAAAAAAGCCCAGCCAATGTCTCCCTGGACATTGGGAATGTACCATGGATCCTGTCTTCAAGCTCCTGCAAGACAAGGAGGGGACAGGAAAGGCTGCCTTGCCACATGATTAGCATAGTTAGCATAGAAGGCGGGGGGACAAAAGGGACAAGGACCCAGCGGAGTTCACCATCAACATCTTATAAAAAAGATAAGTATTTAAGAATTTTTATTAATTATAACTTTTTAGGGTACCTTCTTGGGTTTCTTCCTTGCTGGCGGCTTCAGCTGGCTTTGCCATTCTTGGCGCAATCAATTGCACAGGCAATTTGGTATCCTCTGCCCTGGAACACTTGGCAGGTTTGAGGTGGGCATAAATCTCTGGGTCATCAACCCAGACAGACGGCACAGAAATATTGTATGCCTTGAACTGGAGGCCCTTGACCACAGTTTTTGAATATTTATTAAGCGCTCAATTGTCTTCTCTGGGATGTCTGGCATTTTTGACATTAGTGCCTTTGCAGACACCTTGTCAATTTTGTCCCCAGTGAAGACAGCAGACTTCACTTTGGCTTTGACCTTGTGGTCAATGTCCTTTATTTTGGCAATCACCAAGTCAAGGTCCTTCAGAAGCTTTTCTAATTCTCTCATTGATTTTTTACTAACCTTTCCATATGTTTTTATAGCTTTCACCCCAATAAAATCTGTGTTATTCTAATATTTTTGCCTCTTTTTTTATTCCTTTTTTTCCCCATTTACTACATTATCCCATCTTTTTACCCATTGTGTATATGTTTTACGCTCATTTCAATATATGTTGTTTGCTTTGTGTTGGCATTGTTTCCTTGATTACCATATTATTGTTTGGCGCTTGACATAGCCCCTTATGAAAATATTAACAACAATTTGGTGATCAGCTAAATTTGAATTATAAAATTATAGGTTAATTGTATTTAAATAAAGTTGTTACTGATCTGAATTCAAAACCTTAATGGAAAACTTTAAGCCAATCAGGAGCCAAGTGATAAAGTGATTGTTGTGACATAAAGGGTCATTTAATAATTCTTTGATGCATGTGCGCTAATTAATATGATTGGCTGGATGTTTTGCCATTGTACACCATTGCCACAGAGGCAATGGTGTACAATGGCAAAACATCCAGCCAATCATATTAATTAGCGCACATGCATCAAAGAATTATTAAATGACCCTTTATGTCACAACAATCACTTTATCACTTGGCTCCTGATTGGCTTAAAGTTTTCCATTAAGGTTTTGAATTCAGATCAGTAACAACTTTATTTAAATACAATTAACCTATAATTTTATAATTCAAATTTAGCTGATCACCAAATTGTTGTTAATATTTTCATAAGGGGATGTGTTTAAGTGCTAAAAATAACTGTCTTCAGGATCTAGATACATGACATAGTAAATATATGATTTTATAGAAATGAGCTGAACATAAAGAATATAGCCAACTATAAACAAAGAGAACACAAACAATTGAAATTCAAAATAAAGATAATATAAATAGAAATTTTATGGAACCAGGGGGTTTATTGAGGCAGGGAAGAGTGATGCCTAGTTGGCAGAATGGCGCAGGAAGGAAGATGTAGAGGCGGTGCTGACCTGGGGGGTCTGGGATTGGATGGGTTGGGTTTGCGGGTGGGGGGTGTTGGTGGCGGGGGTGGAGGCAGGAGGATTGTGTGTGATGGCCGCCATATACCGCTCATTGTACTCCTCATCAGTCATTGGCTGGATGGGCTGGTAGGTGGCTGTGGCACGGGGTGGGAGGCACTTATCCTTGCGTGATTGGTTGCCCATGTTCACATGGAAAACCATTTGCACAAACAAGTCAGCCACTATTTGGTGACCAAAGAGAAAATTGTGATCAAGGACCCCAAGATAGAGGTTGTTGAAAGCCTGAGGGCGGCGCTCCTGGAGTGTATCTCTAATATTAAAAACACAACATCTGCCAGATGGACATCAGTGTGACCAGCTGGGTACACAGAGGCCTGGTGCCTGCGTTCCTGGATGGCCTCAAGGGCAGTAGAGCTTCCCTCTATCTGGTGGCTCAAGAAAACCCGGTATTTGGAATTTGAGCCATCCCAGGAGTCAAGCAATCCACTGAGGATGTGGCTGTATGAGTACCCATTGATGAAATCAGGGTTTGTTTCATAGTAGACAAAACCCTTGGCTGAAACAGCCAGAAATGCACCAATGAATGTCCCCTTCTTGATCTTCTTCCTTCCATTCTTGATGGCAGCTTTTCCTTGCTCACCAAAATTTCCAAATGCAATCAATAACTTGTAGTACAAGACAAACATGATGTCATCTGTTAGACTTGTCAAGCATCTGACCAGGGTTGATTTGATTGCGGTGTTGTATGGGAAATCCTCAGCGCCATCCCATTGATTGCCAGAAAAATTTGTAAGAACCCTAATTGAAGCCACCTTTCCGTGCATCCAGAGCTGCACCATGCGCTCAGACACCCAAATGCCATGGTGTGCAAGTTGCTTCTGGACCTGGGTCAAGGGAAGCTTGGGGTCCCTCTGGAGGAGGTCAAGCGTTATTGGGTATGCCTAATTGATCTGGGACTCTGTGGCCTTCTTTGTCTTCTTGGCTGTCCCAATCAGATTTCCCTTATTCATCAGATTGTTGAATTACCGCATGACAGTAGCCCAGGTAAATTGTAATTGGCTGGCTATCTGATCCCAGGACAGACCCTGCAGGTTGAGTGCCACAATTTCCTGAAGAATTTGGGTAGTGATTATTCTGCGTTTGGGGTGCTGGGCGGCAGGAGCTGAAGCCTAATTGGCTGAGGGGGGGGCAGGTTGGGTGGTGGCAGGAAGTTGTTCCAAATCAAGGTTGCCATCCTGATTGGTTGATTGACAGGCAGCTTGTGCAGGGGTGGGTGTGGGAGCAAGGTCAGAGCTAGACACTAAGTGAATCTCAAACAAGTCAAAGCCATATGGGTTGGGGGACAGTAACAGGTCAGCTTCCTTGTTACCTGCCTCAAAGGCTTGGGTCTAAATGGGTGCCTCCACGTTCTGAGCCTTGCCTCCATTGAAGCTGGCTTGGCTGATGGCGCGGTTGAAGATGTTGTTATTAAAAGCCATTGTAAAAAACCTAGGATAAAATCACTAAAAGTAGAAATTTTAAAAATTAATAATTTATTTTTATTGTAATATTGAGCCCACATTTGGAAAGTTCTCAAAACCTTTTCATACAAATCTGGAGCCATGAAAATGGATAAAATGCCTCTGTTCCTAAATTGGATAGCTGTTGATTGGCTGTTAAATTGATATTTTTCTATTTAGGCTGCTCAAACTACACATCTTGTGTGAGTTCATTTTGTTTTGTGCTTGTTTAATATTGCTTCTAGATTGCTCAAAATTTGTTTCATTTTGGTCCTTCTGTTGGTGCCTCATATGAATCCTGCTTGGATTATAATATACTCTGGAATAGCATCCATCCATTTCACTTGTTGTATCAGTTCATTTTGTTTGTGGTTTGAACTACACTGCTTGATGTTTGCTTTAATTTTGTATAATGGGTTAGTGAAATTTTGTTTTTAGTTTGACAGTTCATTTATTAACCAAAAATATTTAAATTAATTGAATCCTGAATCTTGCCCAACTTGGATTTTGTTTAAATCTGAAATCAGTTTGTTTAAATCTGAAGTATTTTTGCTTGTTGCCATAGCTTTTAAAACTACTGTATTTAATCTAATATATATATATTTATTTTATTTTTATGGACGCTCAATCACATTCTCAACCTGCTCCTGCACCAGCCTGCGGGGCAGCCTGTCCATGAGGGCGTCCCAGAGGGTCCAAGAATAGACCCAGAACCCAACTCAAGGGTAGTCATACCAATACACAGGCCTCCCAAAGTGTCAGCGCCAGCCAATCACCTCCTGCATCCCAAGCCAGAACTACCAGCTTGAATCCCAGGCAGAAGCCACTTTCAAGGCCTGCTACCAAAATCTCCTACACCAGGGTCACCAGGAACACTGAGGTTACTTACACCTCCACTGTTTACCCAGTTGTCACCCGGCCCCGCACTCTTGATCCAAGAGTTGCTACTTCCTGCCCTGCGTCTTTGACACCATCTACAAGCCATGACCACCACTGAGGAACCATCTGCGCCTATTGTGTATTCAACCATTGACAGCGCCACTGCAAGCAAGCGTGATCCCACCTTTTACACAAAGGTCCCCGTCCCCTGTGTTGAGCCTGGTAGCCAGGATGCTGTGGTACCTGCCAAGGGCCAGCGTTGGTTGACAGATAGTGAGTGTGAAGATCTCTTCAACTGCTTGAACAGGGGAATGGAGGTTTGGGATATTGTGTCCCAATTTGGTGTCATAGCCAGATACATTGCCAACATCAACACCAAGTATGGCAACACCAGGCAAATTGCCAAATCCACCAAGGCTAAGCGGCAGCCCAAACTCCTTCAGCCCGTTCATATTGATGCAATCAAGAAGTGGGTATCCAAGGATTGCCATCTGGACACACTTGCTGTCCAATCAATGCTTACCACAGAGTTCAGGCTTTCTGTTTCTAAAACCCTTATTTACAAAGTAATGGTTGATTTGGGCTTCTTGTGGAAGGTGCTCAGAGTTTCTCTGTACAATAGGAACAGTGAAAAGACCATCAAGGATTGACACATTTATGCCAAGACATATCTGGCACTAAAGGAGACTGGGAATGTCCAGTTCTTCTATATTGACAAATTGTTGTTTTCCTCCTCACTCAGGTCTAGGCATGGGTGGGTTGAGAAGGGGTCCAAGGACGGCGTAGCCCATTGTGAAGCTGTCAGTTCCAAGACCTATTACATGGTTGCACTTCTTGGTCCTTGCAGGTTGGACCAGTATCAGATGATTAAAGGCTCCCATAACAGTGGGATCTTTCTCAATTTTCTCCGAGCCATCAAGGAGTACCTTTGGATAAATTACAGCAGCACAACCAATGTTGTTGTGCTTGATAATGTCAGGCTCCACAAAGTGGATCTGGTTGTGTCTGAATTCCCCCATCAACAAAAACAGCCATTCTGCCAGCCACTGCCTTGCAGACTACCCAATGAGACTCCTCTTCCTTCTGCCTTATTCTCCATTTCTGAATCCCATCAAGGAGGTGTTTGTTTGGACCAAGAATAAAGTGAAACAAGGCCTCCCTCAGGACACAGAGGATCTCTTCAACATTCTTGAGATCAGATAATTTGCAATGCCACCCAATGTGGTGGCAGCTTTCTATGAGCACTCAGAATCCTTCCTCCCAAAAGCCCTGGCCTCCAAGCCAATCAGATAAATAGGCGCTCCAGGTTTTATTTAGTTTGTTTTTATTAGGACTCAATAGTTATTATTTATATATAATAATGTGACGTTTGAATGTATTATAGACATTTAAGAATGCGTAGAAAAGGTAAGTGAAATTAATTATACTAGGTATGAGGACAAATATTTTTATTATAATGCACTGAATATTATTATTGGCTTTTGCGTTAGCAAATGAATAAGTTAAAAAAAAGATAGAAATAAATTAGTTTATTTAAATAATTGTGAATTATTGATGATACTTTGGCTTTTTTAAGCCACAAATTGGACCTTGCATGTCATCATCTGATCCTTGTTATTTCAGTGCCACTATAACCACACAACACAACCACCAATAATTTTCATGTATTGCTTACTAATTAGTACTTAGGACGCAGGTCAAGTTATCAAATATGTTTACCAAATCACATTACAAGGGAAAGGTAATTTCAGTTCTAAACAATCATTTGTTTAGAACAATAGTGGAGCAGACCACATGATGCGGATAAATTCAATTCTCAATGTTTATCTATGTGATAAATAAACCCGTACTTGATGAGCTAATAAATAAAAAAAATTTAACTTATTTTTAATATTTGACGTGGTTGCAACTTTAACTAAAGTCTTTTAATATATTTATATATATTAATATTATAATTTACATACTAAAATTTAAAATAAAAATTAAAATATTAAAAGTAAAATTATAATTATAAATCTTAAAAGTTAAATATTAAAGTTTAAATAATCAAAATATAACAATTTTATTAAATTGTGATTTATTCAATATTGAAATATTTGATATTAAAAATTTTAATATTGTAATATGTATTATTAAAATTTTAATATTAACTTTTAGATACTAATTTTTTTAATATTTAAATATGTAATATTAAAATTTTTATAGTAAAATTTTAATAGTACATATTACAATATTAAAAAATTTAGTATTAAAATATAAAAAGTAAAAAAAATATTTTCAAGGGGAAAATATTTATTGGGGGATGCTAACTGCAAAGGGAATGTGATTATTCTGGGGAATTATACCCCAAAATTAAAATTTCAGCTAATGCATCTAATTGGATCCACATACTCTTCTGTACATGGTGGACAACCCTGGATATGATTGCTAGAGGGGTGGCGCCCTGTACCCTGGTGGTTGCTGATTGTTTAATAAAGGCAGGCAGGTGAGAAAATTGACTAGTAGGTTTTTTTGGGGGGCACATAGTACCCTTATAGTGTTGCCAATGCAAATGAGTCATACAGGACGTGCTTAAATGTCCTGTATCCCTGTGGTGTCTTCTGGCGGTCAAGGGCTACACAGCAAATATCCATATGAATAGGTACATCCTCCAACTTTTTGACGTTGGTTTTTAATATGTAGTGAAGGAGGATTCCCAGGTATACCACAACATGGATTCTTTGCAAGGTATACTTTTCCAAGAACATGCATAATTTTTTGAATGTTTGAACTAACCTATCAATATAGGATGTTTGGTTAAACTTGAAGAGGGTTCTGGGGGCGTCTGACTTGAATCAGCCCCCCAGGCCTTGGCAAACAATATCAATAAAGGTTTAAAATTATTCACAAGGACTGCATCCCTGACTTTATTTGATAGTGCCTTAAAAACTTCATTAGAAATTGCAGATTTCAAATATTCATTTCCTATTTGAAAGTTGGTTTTTATTAAATTCTTTTCATACTTGTTGATGTTTGTGAAGGGGAATTGTTGAATGCTTTTGTATATGTATTCATCAAAGTTCAGTTTGATATCCCGCAAATTTCATTCATTTCTTTGATTTTGATATTTAATCCTAGTTTATATGCTTCCCTTATCCATGGCAAGCACCCCACGGGTGGTGAATATTCCCTATCTTGAGCTTCAATATTAAAAAAATTATTCATATTCTGTTGAATTATTTTATTTATTTGATTTTTATTTATTTGTTTTACAGGGGCCACCAGTGACTGGTAACCCCCATAAAACCAACTTGGCGTATAAGCCACCACTTCTGCAACTTCATCCTCATTCCTGGTGATGACTAAAATAAATATAAAACATAAAAAGACTTACTTATTGTTTCCCCTGTAGCCCCTTCAGCCACAGGCAACACTTTGGCAAACTTCATGAGCATTTGATGCTCTTCATTAATTTTTCTAGGCTTAATTTTTCTTATATTTCTTGCAACTTGTGTTTCTTCTTGGTTTTCATTTGATAAAGCTTCTGTATTTCTTGAAGCGCTTCTGCTTCTTGCTTGTGTTTCATTTTCATCTTTTTCCATTTGGTTGGTTTCCTCTTCATTGGTGTTGATTTCCTTTTGAATTTCTGTTCCTTCAATTAGTTTGATCTTATTGTTTTCTTTGGCCCCATGCCAGAACTCCCACAAATTGTAGGCCGTGTTGTTGAACTTCAGACTTGATAAAATTGTTCCCTGTAGATTAAGTAATGATTTTTTGTTCTTTTCATCTATAATATTTCCCAATTAATCCAGAGCATCTTCTTTTGACTGGATTAGTGGCTGGCCCTCATTACTCAGCTTTCCTGTCACTATTTCCCTGATATTTCTTTCTATTTCAACAACCTTTTGCAGGTGTGCTTCCAATTTGTTGATCAAGTTATAGATTATTGACATTTTGTTTGAATTCCATCAAAAAACTGGTTTTTATAGTACTATCTTCAACACATATATATTTTTCATCATCATTAATAAATTAAAGACAATAAACATAAATATTGCATTAGAATATTGCAATTAGACGTCAAGTCTTGATATTTTGATATTATGTTCATAACTCAATGCATTTTGTTTAATAAAATCCATTGTAAAATAGGTCCTTTTCATTACAATTTAAAATAAATGACTGTGTTTATATTAGAGAGCTATTAACGCTTAGTACATATATTGAAAAATAGTGCATTTTACAGCCTGTATATTTACCTATTGGTAATAATTCTGTAAACTTTTCAGTCAGATTTTGCAAGGTAATAATAATGTAATGTGTCAATAGATTACTGTTTATTGTCATTAATTGGCTGGTTTTCTTTGCTGTGGCAATTGTGCATTTTCTGATATTTATGCACTAGTATCCAATTGGTTGGTTTCACATCCAATCACACAGGCAATAGGAAAACAAGCTTCCACCCCGAGACTGGATGTGGTCAGGGTGGCGGCTTGTTTTCCTATTGCCTGTGTGATTGGATGTGAAACCAACCAATTGGATACTAGTGCATAAATATCAGAAAATGCACAATTGCCACAGCAAAGAAAACCAGCCAATTAATGACAATAAACAGTAATCTATTAACACATTACATTATTATTACCTCACAAAATCTGACTGAAAAGTTTACAGAATTATTACCAATATGTAAATATACAGGCTGTAAAATGCACTAATTTTCAATATTTGTTCTAAGAGTTAATGGCCCTAATATAAACACTATCCATTTCATTAAATTATAATGGAAAAGGCCAAGTTTACAATGGATTTCATTAAACAAAATGCATTGAGTTATGCACATAATATCAAAATATCAAGAGTTGACATCTAACTGCAATATTCTAATTCAATATTTACGTTTATTGTCTTTAATTTATTAATGATGATGAAAAATATGTATGCTCATAATTTTAAGCTACTTGTAAAATGTACAACATTGTATTAATTATGGGAAATGTTGATAATGTAAAAAGAAAATATCATTAATTATGAATTGAAAGAGAGCTATCAATTTTAATAAGTTGTCATAAAGAAAAGATTTATTTACTAATCAAAGGACAGGAAGGGGAGGGAATGGGCAGAATGAACATCACCTTCATCTGTGCCTGTGAAAGAGGAGGCATCAGAGATAGTGGGGAGGGAATGGGTGTTGGTTTGGGAGTCAGGGTTAGAAGGCAGGTGGCTTGATGGGGGGTTGGGGAGGCAGGGTTTGTTGACTGGGAAGGGGCAGCAAGAGCTGATTGCTTCAATTGCTTCAATTGCTCAAAATTCTTTTTCTGTCACATATACTGGCTTGACAAAACAGATGGACTGGCATGGGGGAAGACAGGGGTCCTTTCTGGACTTATCACTATCACTTGCATAGAAGATGATGAGATCAAATAAGTCCTAGACAGACACAGAAGGGAAAAGCTCATACTCCTTATCAATTTGGGTGCATAGTTTGTTGTAGGTGGCAGGCTTTAAGCGCCTGAGGGCGGAACCAAAATTGTAGAGATATAAATCTGCAAGATTCATGTTAGCGTAGTTGATGGGGTAGGACCAGCAGGTATGCCATGTAGCCCTGATTTCTTGGGTAGCCCATTCCTGCTGCTCTATTTCCGCACTCAGTACAACTGTGTGCACAGTGTTTTGTGTGGCCCACTCCTCCAGCATGGCCTTGAGCTCCGTCTGGTAGGCATACCCATCTGCGGTGTTTGATATTGCCGAGTAATAATTGATGCCCAATGGTGAAACTGCCAATAAAACCCCAACAAAATGATACAATATTGGGCTGCACTTGTACACGTCAGACTGGATACGCTTCTCTCCAAAGTTTTGGATACTTGCAGATATCTTAGCATACAACAGAAAGATTATGTCATTAAGGGCCCTCATTGCCCTTCCTTTGATAAAATTAATAATAGTTGAATTGTAGGGGTCAGTGTCCACCAAAATGGGGCCACTGAGAACTTGATTGGACAAGATTCTAGCAGCAATCACAACTCTGTGCATCCACAAATTCATTGTTCTATTGTTGGTGAAGATGCCGTGGAGTCCCAACTGGAGACATACCTGGACCAGGGGCATCTGCGGGTCACGTTCCATAATGGCCATCATAAGGGGATGGACTGTGTCACCTTTGGTTGAAGTATGGGCGCCAGTTGGGGTCTTCTTGGTAGGGGGTCACAGTTGGCGTGGGCTCACAGGGTTGCAGCCACAGTAGACTTTGCAAACCCCATTGCAGTTGCAATTTCCCCAAAGGACATAAGCTTCTCTCACTTTTCAACCATTTTGAGAACAATCTCTGGAGTGATTAGGCTTCTTCTGCGTCTTGCAGGCTGATTGGCTAGGGGAGGGATGTGTTCATCATGGGAACTGGTCAATGCCATCTGATTGGCTGTTTTGGGGTCCTGGGCTCTCTGGGTGACCCCATGGCTAAAATGGCTGGTTCCAGATGCCATTGCTGATAAGGGATTTGGGTTAGCAGCTGCCTGTGCGTGATGGGCAAACAGGGCCATGCTTGAGGACGCAGGAGAAAGAACACACTCCTGGGTAGTGCTTGCGGAGGGGCCTGCAGGTTGGGAGTGGCCATAGACAGAGGCTTCACTGTTAAGAGACCCAGTGTAGCCCTGCATAATTTTTTCAAGACCAGGGAACAGCTTGTTGACTTGGTTGTTATTGAAAGAAGACATAATAAATTTTTATTAAAATTTTAAACTCAAGAAGAGGAATGTATATTTTAGTCAATTTTATTCTTATATATGTTAATTTTGTGAATATTATGATCTAAATTTTAGCTGTCCTAAATTGGAATAGGGTGATTTTTGAGAATGTCTATGATTCCTAAAAGAATCAGCACAAATCCACTCTAGATCCTTTAACATTCTTTTTAAGACACCCATAAATTATATTTATTTCAAATTCCTTGCAATTATGATTTGAAACTTGGTTCTTGGATTTGACAATCCCGCAATTTCAGATTTGTTAAGTTTTACATGATGTCTATGATTTATTTGAAATACAGGAAATCTCAAATTGTACATTAGAATCCCGCATTTCTGATTCATGTATCCTGCATTTGTTTGCTGGGTTTTGTTTTTGTTAGTTGAGTTATCTACTCAAGAGATTCAAAATTTGCCAATTTAAATAAATCAAAAAAAGTCAAATTAAATGTTTGATTTTATTAAATATTTTATTTTTCACTCAGCTGAGTTGCCCGCAAAGGTGGTTCAAAATTTGGACCAAGGATTTGACAATCCTGCATTTTTACGTCCAGGTTCTGAATTTACAGTACTTGGCCAAATAATTCCCAGCATTATGGAATCTACTGTGACATCTAGAGTCAATGTAGTTTACATCACCACCTGTATTCAACAGGGCAAATGTCTCAACATTGGAGGCAGGATCATGAATCACAATCCAGATTTAGGGGAGAGAAGACTTGCCAGGAGCTTGGGTGTTGTTGATCTGGGTACTGTTGGAAGTGCCGGTGAAATTTGGTGTTGACTTATCTGGTGTTGGTTCTAACTCCAGAACTGGGCAAGGAATTTGTCTAGGGTCAGGGTAGTTTTCCACCAAACAGTCAGCTTGTCCACAATAGGAGCACAACTTGTTCAGTTGTCTGTGAAGGGCTTCTGCAGCAGTTAGGTGGTAACCACCACCCTCCTTTGGTTTGTAAGCAGAAGGAGGCAAAGTTCTGGGCAGACTTCCAGTAGAAAGAGAGCGCGGAGCAGGATTCAGGCGTGTGGTGGATTAGGTTGTGTTCAGTTCTAGTCAAGATTAGCCTGGTTTATATATGATTCTGATCTTCCTTTCCCACTTAGACACTGTTTTCATGAGAGTTTCTGATTCCTCAGGAAGGTTGTGGTGGATCAAGAAGCCTTTAAGATCATGATTTAAGCTGAGCATATAAAAATTGCAAGCTTCAGAGTGGGTAGCATTTAATTGGGATTGTATCTCACGGAAGCGTTTGTTGTGTTTAGTCAGGGAGCTGGTTCCTTGGGTGCAGTTGGAGAAGCAAGTGTTAGGCATGGTGGTTTACTCCTCTTTGGTTCCTTCTTCAGAGGCATGAGCAAGCAATTTAGATACAAACCAGTTGTAGTTTTTGAGGATGGAAGGATCTTGGACTGAAAATTCACAGAACCAACTACACATGGGGCCCTCAAGCTGCTTATCAAGATAGATGACCTTTTGAGAGTCAGAGCTGAACTCCAAAGGATATGCTAGGAAGTGGGCTTGTGTGAAGGCTAATAGATTGAAATTGCTATCTGAAGGATTAGCTAACTGCTTAAATTTAAAGATGCTATTTAATATCACAGTTTGACTATGAGAAGTAGTGATGTTCTCTGTATTAGCCTTATCAAACAATTCCTTATTCTTAAAGAATAAAAGTGAAATAAGATATTACAAGAAAGATAAAGCTAAGGTGCAAAAAATGGTAACTGCTAATACAAACAGAAGGATGGTTGAAAAGGAGAAGTTTAATTCTGGCATATTGCCATTTGAATTTTAGATAATTTAAGGTCTGAAGGCTTGGGGTAAATTATTGTGAACTAAGGCCTTTAAACCAAGAATATTTATATTTTTTAAGTATAAAAAGGTGGGCAAGAGTTGCAAAAATAACTGCACTAAGGCTCCTAAAAGCTTATAATAAGTGAATTAGGGACTAAGGAAATTTATTAAGCCTAAGAAAACAAAGTAAAGGCCAGTCTTAATGACTGAAGATTTGGTCAAAAAGTCAATCTTATAAGTCTGGGTAGTGATCAGCACTAGCTGGAGGATTGAAACTGTCAACAATCAAAGTGTGAGTACCACTATAAAAATTGCCTAATTGATGAAGGATGTAGTCAAATGGAATCATAAACTTAAGATGGAAAAGATACAAGATAAAAATTCAAAGAGAAAGACACAAGCCATAAAACCTAACAAGTACCTTTTTGGGGTACAATTCAAACTATCTCAACTTATTGTTGAGACTGGAAACCAAGCTTTTTATTGTGCTTTGTTTGTGAAGTGCAATAAATGATGTAAAGTGTTTTAACCAAAAATGGTTAGAAGCCATGCTGTCATGGCCCATACCAGAGTCCTGCTGGGCTCTCATAGGGGAGGCAGGCTGGGCCTGGAAGGCCAAGTACACAATAGGCGCAATTCTGACCAGATAGTTGACTGCAGTAGCTAGGGAACACCAACTCCCAGTATGGGGCACAAACTGGTTGGCCAGCCCCAATACTGTGATATAGACAAAACCCAACTTACTAAAGTCCTGGGAAGGAGGCACAGTTGGCAGGGGGGAGTAGGAGGAATCTCCAGCATGGAGGGTGACATGATATCTCTTGATGGCCAGTAGGAGCAGATGTATGAGGTTGTAAAGTGTAGTGGAGATACAAATAAATGCAAACAGAATAGTTATATTGGTGTAAACGTAGATAGATCTTGCAAGAAAATAAGGAATCCTGAGCATAAAGTTGTTTATTTAAGATGTCAACAGTAAGGAGGGCTTCTCCTCCTCACTATCTATACTTACTGATAACTTTAAGGCTTTTAGTGCCACCAAAGAAATGATGGCATTAATTGCAGTTAAACTTAAAATTTTCACTGAAATTTGCGTACTTGGACCAGGGGGTGGGTGCTCATTGGTTGGTATAACATGAACCTTTCTTGAACTGCAGCATTCTGAGGTACCACAGTTATTTATAGATCCTGTGAGTGATCAAGCACCCAATTGCGCAATTAAACAATTGCGCTCCAAATGTATCATTTCCTAATAGTTGAGAGGCCCAAATTTGATAATGGAATTGAAGCCAGGGATTCAAGGCTTGTGTGCCTCTCAAATCCTGGGCCATTTGTTAGTCAAAAGGGGGGTTTTCTTGCTCTGGGGAATACTTGGTAGGGGTTCCCAAGCTGTGGGGTTTTTTGCCTCTAGGAAGTCCAGCTGATTGTCCAGGGCTTTCTGGGCCCTGACACATGCATGAAAAATAAAGGTAAAAATATCAGGTGCTGCCAGACTAACTTAAATGAGTTAACCTTGGTTTAAGGGTGACCAGGAAGAGAGAAGAGATAGTTTTGGAGTTTCTCTAAAGTCAAGAGAGCAGGAAAACAAGGTCCAAAGGTCTGGGCGTGCGTCATCAACGTGAAGCAAAAGATAAGAGTTTGGAGAGCAAAAACTACTAACTCAAGCAAAATAGGTTCAGGGTTTGGGTTTTGTTGTTTTAAAGGTAAGGTAGATTTGAACTAAACTAATCATCAGAAAGTTGATCTTAGGACTGAAAAAGAAGTAAATTTGACAAAAAAAGTGGAAAATGTAGGGGAAGAAGAGGAAGACACTAGTGGGAAATTGAGCATGAAAATAGTTGTCAGAAATTGCGCCATTAATGCTATTTTTATATGGCTTTTGAATAGTGATATGTGCAAAGATTTGATTAGTTTTTCTTTTGACTTCAGATATCCTTGCCTTCTTTAAATGGGTTGACTCCAATGTCCACCCATTCCAGATTACCATACCATCCTGTGACTGATCCTGGTATGATTTCAACCCAACATGACCCCCTCTGCCACTCTGTCTACCTAATGAGTGATCATTGAACCTTGTCTACTATTTAAGTAGAATAATTTCTCCTAATAAGGGCAAGTTTATTCAAATTTGTGTTGGCTTTATTATTCTTCAAGATTTTTCCTTTCTGTTTTTCCAAAAGAAATTCCTCATCTTGTATCCTAGGAAATTAAGGTACATGCCCTTAATTTTGCCCTGAAGGCTAACCCAAGACTAGCTTCTAACCTCAAATCTTTTGTTATAAAGATTTCCCACTGTGTCCTCCTGGATGTTGTCCCCAGGAGCTGAACACAACAAAATGGTGCTCACTACAGGGGCTGCAAGCCCCTTGGTTACTCTGTTCCCCCACGCCTTCTCTGGCCCTTCTCCTTTTGTTTTTGAAGTACCCAAACAACCTAAAGTCTCTAGTCCTCCTATGGAGGAAGATATCACAGATCTCCCCTCTACTCCCACAGTAATGGTGTTGTCTCCCGGGCCTGTGTGGGCCCCCTTCCAGCTTTATCTCTCAATTATGAGCAAGCTTGCTCTGCTGCACACTCCCTCCTCCACACAGGCACTGGGGCAATGCACACCATTCCTGGTCTCTGCCCTGGTTATGCCTCCAAAGATCTGTATTCCTTCCTTCTGGACTTTGGTCTCCCCCCTGCTTTAATGGAGTTCATGGAGACTATTGGTATGCTTGTGAGAATTGGGGAGCAGGTTAAGAGGAAATAAAACCAAGCTCTTGACCACAATAAAATCGCGGTTTCAGCAACAAACAAAAGGTCATTGCCAACAATTCCTGGGTGGTCAAAGGGGGGCAAGGAGTCAACTGAACCTGGTGAAGCAACAGATAAAACCAAATGACCAAAATTACTAACAAATTTTGAACTTTATTAGATTAGAGAATGATGAAGCAAGGTCTTTTACAACTCTTGCATTCATTTAAGGGATGTAATGGGATTGAGGTGGTAGATAAAATGTCACAAACCAATTGACCAATGATATGAGAGGATACAAATAAATTTCTTGAGGCAGGAAGATCTTGAAAATTTTTGAACGGACATAGTCAAAAGGAAAACTGAACCAACTAACATCAGGAATATGCTTTGGATGCAATTACCACTGCTCCTGGCCGCTCTTGCACATGATATTTAACCAGAGGTGTCTCTTGGGTGGGTTAGGTGGAGGCATCTTCTGAATAATTCCAAAGTATTAAATTGATGGCTTTTCTTGGGCTTTTTTGGTGACCTTTTAGATAAATATTCAAACATAATTTGGTAGAAATTCCCAAGAATTTGGCAGAAATTGAAGTGGAGGCCTAAGGGGGAGGCGTAACTTTACAGTGCTGGTCAACCAATTCATCCAACCCGCTTTGGTTCATCACCAGTTGGTGTTAGGATCACAGAACCAACTTTTGACTGCTGTAGCTACTGCTGTCTCCAATAGCCATGCACAAAACATGGCCTATCAAGAATGGTCCCATAGCCTCTTTGCTTGTATTTCAGATAACCAGCACAACTTGCTGGCTTTACAGAAGTATTTAACCTTGTCCCTGAACTCTTTTTGCTCCTTGCTTTCTGGGTACATCAAGAATCAACTGTGCAAACTAGACAACCACCAATCTACATGGCGCAGGCAGATAGAAGCAACTCTACTAAAGTATTGTCAAGATTTTGAGACCTTAGTCAACAAGCTCAACCAATTTTGGGAGCATTTCATTCCTCATATCAAGTTGGTTGGGGCCCACATTGATAATTGGGGCCAACATCTGAACCAACAATAAGGTTTGGATAAAGCTGCACTAGGAAAAAATCTGTGTCAGGTTCAAAACTATGTTGATGATAGAGTAGCTTCAATTGAAGTGACTCCTCCCGCTCCTTCTGTTGAGGTCTTGTCTGCCTTTGAAGCTAAGGTATAGGAAGCTATAGCTGAAATTAAAGCCACTACTCAACGTCAAGCTTCTGTTAAAAACCCTCCACTAGTAGAACCTACACCCAACCCTTGCATTGCCTTGCTAACTGACCAAGTAGCTACCTTGCAAGGTGAGATTGAGTATTTGAGACAACGCCTCTCTGACCCTGAAGACTTGTCCTCTGACTCTGATGGCAAAGGAGAGGAAGATGTCACTAATACCCCTGCCCATACTGATCATGGGTGTTTCCCTGAGTTGGAAGGTCAACCCTGTGTCAACTGTGCTCTTGCATTGGATCATTTAGAAGTAGTGACAAATGATGTTGCAGATAGGTAGGATGCTCTGGAACGTGAGGTGCAGAACCACACTTGCTTAAAAGAAACAATGAATGAGAAGGTTATCCCTCTGACTGCCCAGGCAATCTCCTTGGCCACTTGTGTCAATGGAATTTCAGGCACACTGGCAGTACAACAGATAAAAATTGATGAATTTGGAGCTTCTGCCACTACTGCCAGGGATATCAGTGGACAAAACAGCTCTACGCTAGACACCTTTTAAGAGAGCCTTAAACTTCTCTGGGCTAGAAAAACTGCTGCAGAATCTGAGTTTGAGGGCAATACCCACATTAATGTTCTCAATCCAGGCAACAACAGCCAATCCACCTTGTTGTCCATTGACCCCAACTATAAGCCTTCATTCAAACAAATATTTGACCCTAAAGCCTCTACCATTGCTTCCTTTCTGACAATCTACAAAACTGTAATGTGTAGGACTACTGATAATCTTAAGAAGGAGCATATTCTTACCTTTCTGCATCCTACTTGCCAAGAAGTTGTGATCACCAAAATCCCATCCATTGTCACTTGGGAGGATATGAAATGCCTACTTATTGAGGAATTTTGAGGGGATCTCAGCTTGGAGGTCAAGAAAGATGTGTTTATGCACATTGCATTTAAGCCCAAAGAAGCCCTGGCTGAGTTTGCTGACTGCTTCTATATGGAAGGACAGCAGTTAATCACCAGTCATCAGTTAACTCCCTGAGAAGCATACATGGCATACTCAAACGTGTTGAAGGTAAACCAGCTTCTATGCCTACAATTTAGGGCACACAAAACTTCTCTTAATTCCATGAAGATTATTAAGACCCACTTGTAAGACATGCATTTGACCCATGGGAGCACTGTGGTTTGTGAGAATAAAGCCAACAACACAGGAAACACCTCCTGTACTCTGTGTATTATGACTCTTGGTTCAAGTGGACAACCTAAGATACAAGGATATTATAACTGTGGTCAAATAGAGCACCACTTGTGTACCTGCACTAATCCTCAGGTAGAAGGTTGCAACCCAAAGGAGCAGGCAGGAAAAGAGAGGTCAGCTTAGAGGCAGAGACTCTCTCTGCTGACCAATCTTCTCTGTCTCCTCCTGATCTTCCCTCTGACAAGGAATCTCCCCCTTCATCTGACCTAACTATCCTTCACCTGTTCCAAAATCTTTATAGTGATTCTGAACCTGAAGACTCTGACTGCAATGAGTCAGATAGTTATGGCTACTCTGTTTTGGCTGTCCCAGAAACTGTTTTAGTTCCTTACAAGCTTTAGTCAGGAAAAACCACAACTACAACTTGCTCACCTTTGACTGAAGCCAAGGCCATGGTGACTTGCCCTTACCTGGCACAGGCGCGTCAACCTCCCATCCTGGTAGACTCTTCTGAAGAGGCTGATGAGCTAGCTGAAGCTCTCTTCCAGAAAGTCTGTATCTCTCCCATTGTAGACTGTGTATAAGGAAATTCCTGCCTTAAGATGCATATTAGCAAAGTGGGAGAAAGAGATAGAAGTAGCGCAGGACATGTTGGCAGTCTTTACCCCCTTTAGAAAAGATACTACCTGTGTATAAGTGTTGATTCAAAAGGTTAAAATCAAGGGAATTCTGGAAACGGGCTCCCCAGTCAACGTGGTATCATCCAAGTTAATTAAAAGCTTAATCTGGCTCCTGAACTTAACTACACTCAATCATATGGTACTGCTGACATGGCTCAGACTTGCACTATTGGTGCCTGCTCTGCCCTGCCCTGCCCATAAGGTTTGGAAAACTCCTCATGGCTTCCCCTGCTGTTGTCCTAGAGAACAAAAACTATGATCTCTTGGTTGGTACACAATTAATCTGAGAATATAATGGAATTGCAAACCTTTGAGATGGATACCTATTGCTCTTAGGATATGAGGTCCCTTTAATTTTTGAAGAACCTTCACATCTCCTGGGCAAACGCCTTAAGACTTGTGTGCTTGAGTACCCCACAGGTATCTTCTTGCTCAAGTACAGAACTCATTCCTCAAATATGTGTTCCCCTCCTTCTTCCTACTCCGCAGAGAAAGGTTTCCCTCTTCTTGCCCCTGTGGCTATCACCATTCCTCCAGGCTCCCAAGTGATTATAGACTCCCAGATATTGTACAAGCTACCTAAAAAATCATTCCTAGAGCTATACTCTCCTGATTCTCTAAGCTGCAAGGAGCCTTTGTTGTGCCCAGGGATCTTGGATCAAACTCATAAGGAGCCTGTACAACTGTTGCTAGCTAAACTGATTGCTTTGCCCATGCAGGTGTCTAGTAGCCAAGTTGTGGGGCATGGAGGCATATCAGGAGCAGAGCAAGTGGCGTCCCTCTACCCTTCTGGAACCTTCAGCAATTTCAATTTACCAGAAGAAGACCCCCAAGTTCTCTCACTGTTCACTGCTGCTGACTTCCCACAACTGTCACCTGTCCAACAAAAAGATGTACTAGAATTGCTATACCAGTTTAAAAATATCTTTGCCTCTGGACCTACAGACTATGGTCTAGCCAAAAAGGTCATCCACCAGATTAATATGGGTGATGCACTGCCTTTCTGTGCAAAGCCTTACTGCTGCAGTAGGGTATAGGATGCCCAGGTTTCCAAGGAAATTAAACAACTATTGGATGCTGGGCTCTTGGATCCCTCTCAGAGCCCTTGGGCCTCCCCCCTTATTGATCCTTAAGAAGAAGGATGGATGCCACCATATTTTGATGGATTATTGTCACCTAAACTTGCTCACAAAAAAAGGCTTGTACCCTTTGCCCAGGATTGATGATGCCCTTAGACAATTGGGAGGTTCAAAATTCTTCTTTGCTATGGATTTGGCATCAGGATACTGGCAGGTTGACTTGTCTCCAGGGGAACAAGAAAATGCTGCACTTATCACCTCAGAAGGTCTCTATGAACCCACTCAAATGCCCCAAGGATTCTGTAATGCTCCAGCTACATTCCAACAAGCTATGAATTCTATTCTATGAGACCTGAAGCTCTCCTGTGTCCTTGTATATCTTGATGATATCATGGTGTTCAGCTCCACTTTTACCAACCATTTAGACCACATCAAGGCTGTCTTTATCAAGATTTGAGAAGCAGGGCTAAAGCTTAAACCCTCCAAGTGTTCCTTCTTTAAGGGGAAACTCAAATTTTTGGGCCATGAGGTCACCCAAACTGAGATACATCCCATGAATAATAAGGTGGAAGCCATTGACAAGATGCTGCCCCCCACCAATCTATGTGATGTCCAAGTATTCCTTGGAATGATGGGATACTATCTACAATTCATCCCTGACTTTGCTGAACTGAGTGAGCCCCTTGTCCAACTCCTTTGCAACATACCCTTCAAATAGACTGACAGTCAGCAGCAATTTTTTGAGATGCTGAAGGCCAAGCTCAAAGAGGCTTCCATCCTAGTCTACCTTGATTATGATAAGGAGTTCATCTTGTACACTGACGCCAGTGGAGCAGCTGTGAGTGCCATCTTAGCCCAGCTTGACTATGAGGGCATATATCAACCTGTGGCCTATTCTTTGCAAGCCCTCAACAAGCACAAGAAGAACTATAGCGTCATCAAAAAGGAATGTCTGGCAGTTTTACATGCAGTGAAACAGTTCTGACACTACATTTATGGGACCCAATTTAATGTGGTCACAGATCATTCATGCTTTAAATGGCTGCAGCAATTAAAGGAGCCTGAAGGTCAATTAGCACGTTGGGCTCTGCGCTTGCAAGGATACAATTTCACTGTGGTGGATTTCCCTGGTGCGCAACATCAGAACACTGATGGATTGTCAAGGATGCCTATAATAGCCATCCATCCTGCAGACACTGATTAATTATACAAGTTACTATGTTACCCTGACTCCTGTACCACTGAGCCAGAAGACATCCAATTGGCTCTACAGACCCTATCAAAGGATACTGTGATTTGAGATAGACAACTCTTCAAGAAGGTCAACAACACCTATCTGCCCTACGTTTTTCCTAGTATGAGAATAGCAATTATCCTCCAAGCCCACATTGATACTGGACATGGGAGTATATCAAAAGCTCATGAATGGTTGTGCAAGAGCTTCTATTGGTAAAACATGTTCCTCTTAATCCCTGACGTCCTTGCATCCTGTCATTCATGTCAGCTCCAATGACCCCAACCTTCCCAGCACCAATTCAAGCTTGTCCCCCTAAGCATGCCTTCCACACTGTGAGTATTGATGCTGTTGGGATTCTCCCTTGCTCTAATTTTGGGTGTCAATTTATCTTGGTAGCTGTAGACCATTTTAGTAAATGGGTCAAAGCCAGAGCTACCAAAGATATAGCTGTCAAGACCACTGCTGATTTCTTGTTGCAAGATATCTTCTACCTTCATGGCTGTCCTCAAGTCCTGCTTTCTGATAATGGCACCAACTTCAATTCTCACCTAATAACGTCTATTGTAGAAGATATGGGTACCCACCAATCTTTCTCTGTGCTGTATAATCTGTCAACCAATGGGACTGTTGAACGAACAAATTCCTCCCTGGTGTCCATAATGAGGAAACTCAACCTCTCTAATGCTGCCAATTGGGATATATTCCTCCCTGCTTATCTCTTTGCTTATCAACTCAGTAGACAACAAGTGACTGGCCAATCTCCCTTTGTCATGCTATATGGGTGTGAAGCCACAACTCCCTCAATCTTAGGGCCCCATTGATTAAAGTTGAGCCGTCTGCCAATCCTGAAGCCCATGTCAAAGACTTGACTAATCATATCATTGACATTCAAGCAACAGCATATTCAACTGCCTATAAGGTCAAGGCTTTAGAGCTCTCACCTTCCAATGCTTCTAGAGCCCCCTTCCTGAGTATCAAGTATGTGACCTAGTCCTCTACTATCAGAACTATACGGGTGGCAGAGCCCATAATCTAGACTCTCTCTGGGTTGGACCTTATGAAGTCATCTTCAAGAAGAGCATTGAGTATACTGTGAAACTGATGGCATCTTGCCATCCTTTTGCCTGAGTTCATTCCAAGTTCCTCCACAAATATCAACTCTGTGTCCAATCTTGAGGAGGGAGATGTCAGAAATTGCGCCATTAATGCTATTTTGATATGGCCTTTGAATAGTGATATGTGCAAAGATTTGATCAGTTTTGCTTTTGACTTCAGATATTCCTTGCCTTCCTTAAATAGATTGACTCCAATGTCCACCCATTCTGGATTGCCATACCAGCCTTCAACTGATCCTGGTATTATTTCAACCCAACATGACCCCCTCTGCCACTCTGTCTACCTAATGAGTGATGTTGTGTTCTGAGGCGTGGCACAGACACACAACAGGGAATCCTAACCTTAGGATTATATTTGTACTAAGTATCAGTTAGAATGACAGGGAAGGCTATGTAATAACTTTGTGGTCCTGAATGAATAATATCCACTAGACGTGGCTAGAAAGGCGCCAAAGTACTTGGAGACACAAAGACAGAAATGTGAATAGAACTTAATTTTTATTGGTGAATAAGAAATGTAATATATAGTGGTTTACAATACCACAAAACAATACCAGGATGAAAGAATCACTTGCCACAAGCATGAGTGGGGCAAGTGAGTTATTCAGAATCAGGAAATCAAACAATTTTATTTACCAATTTGAATACAGACTCATTTCAAGGGGCAAAAGCAAAAGAGAGATATTTGTCCTCAAAATAACCCCTTGAAGGCAAAATCAAAACATGGTAAATGGCAGCATTCACAACATTGTCCCCCCTAGATTGGCCTTAGGGGGGTGGTACTTGCAGAGGAACTTGGCATGCACTTGGGCAAACAGGCAACTACTAGAGAGGATTTTCACAGTGTACTCTAACCCTTGGTTGAAGGTCAATTCTAAAGGTCCAACCCACAATGTATCTAGCTTATGAGCGCGTCCTCCCACTCTATGCTGATAGTAGAGAACATGGTCCCCAATGTTGAACTCAAGCAAGGGAGAGCATCTAGCATTGTCAGAAGAGAGCTCAAGCATCTTGGTCTTATATGCAGAAGTATACACTGTGGCCTAAATGTCAATTATGCAGTTGACAAGATATTTGATATGGTCATCAGGGTTCATAGCCTTATCAGAGAAGAGTAGGGGCCCCCTGGAGCAATGAAGTGGTGGCCTCACGCCCATACAGCATAGCAAATGGAGAGTATCTGGTGACACAATGCTTGCTAAAGCAATAAGCAAAGGTATCATCAGGTAAGTATAGATCCCAGTTGGCAGTATCAGAATAAGTGAGTTTCCACATGATAGAAACTAGAGTCAGATTTGCATGCTCAACTTCCCCATTGGTAGAAGGATCATAGGGGGCAGAGAAAGATTGGTGAGACCCCAAGGCTTCAACAACAGAAGTTACTAACTTGGCGTTGAAGCTAGTCTCATTGTCAGACAACAACACTTGAGGGCAGCCATGGCGGTAGAATACGTCTTGCAACAGAAAGGCAGCAGTTGTCTTGGCAGTGATGTCCTTAGTAGGGCAAGCTTCTACCCACTTGCTAAGATAATCAACAGCAATTAGGATAAAGCAGCAACCAGAGTGAGAGCAGGGGAGAGGCCCTACAGCGTCAATGCTGACAGTGTGAAATTTGTGTTAAGGGGGGACTAGCTTGAACTTGTGAGAGGCAGCTCAAGGTTGCTGGAGCTGGCAGTTGTGGCATCTAGCAATGATGTCTGGAATCAGCAGGCAAAGTTTTTCCCAGCAATAGTTTTTCTGGAGCCAGTCATAGGTCTTGGCAATGCCACCATGTCCTGTCTCCTTATGAGCTTGAAGCACCAACAAAAGACAAAGAACAAGACGTACATAAGGCAGGTATTAGTCTCACACTTTTTTGAAAACTGGTTGTTGCAAATGAGCGTGTCCTCAGATATCTTGGACAGGGAAATTCAAACTTCTTCTGTCTTGCTCTCCCAAGAGGAAGGATATCCAATTAGTTCATACAGTTGATCAACCTCAGCAGGGTGTAGAGCAAGGATGGGCATTCTGGATAAGCCATTGGCATTCTGATGTTGAATTCCAGGACAATGTAGCACAGTGAAGGTGTAACCTTGCAGGCAGAAAGCCCATCTAGCTAGTTGTCCTTCTGGTTCCTTAAGCTGTTGTAACCACTTAAGCAAAGTATGGTCAGCAATCACAGTGAAATGGGTGCCATACACATAATGATGGAACTGTTTGACTGCATGCAACACAGCAAGGCACTCTTTCTCTGTGACGCTGTAATTCTTCTTGTGCTTGTTTAGGACATAAGAAGTATAAGCTACAGGGTGATCCACACCCTCATCATCTAGTTGAGCCAGGATGGCTTTAATAGCTAGGTTCTAGCATCAGTGTAAAGGATGATTTCCTTATTGTAGTCAAGATACACTAGGATGGGAGCCTCTTTGAGTTTTTGTTTAAGGATCTCAAAGGCTTGTTGCTGACTAGCGGTCCATTCAAAAGGGACATTACGTAACAGTTAGACCAAAGGTTTGCTAGTATTGGAAAATTCAGGGATAAACTGTCTGTAGTAATCCATAATGCCCAGAAAGACTTGTACTTCTTGCAGTTTGGTGAGTGGAAGCATTTTTTCAATGGCCTCAACTTTATTGGTCATTGGGCAAATCCCTGTCTGGGTTAACTCATGGCCTAAGAACTCAAGGTGTTCCCTGAAGAAAGCACACTTTGATGGTTTCAGTTTAAGGCCAGTCTCTTGAACCTTTATGAACACTTCTATCAGGTGATCCAGGTGATCTTTAAAGGTGGCGCTGAAGATGCTATATCATCTAGGTATACTAAGACACATGAAAGCTTCAAGTCACAGAGGATGGATTCCATGGCTTGTTGGAAGGTAGCCAGGGCATTGCAGAGTCCATGTGGCATACGTTCAGGCTCAAACAGTCCTTTGGAGGTTATAAGTGCGGCCTTCTGCCTATCCTGGGGAGAGAAATCTGCCTGCCAGTACCCAGATGCTATATCCATAGCAGAGAAGAACTTTGAGCCTCCAAGGCGGCAGAGAGCATCATCAATATGTGGCAAGAGATAGGAATCCTTTTTGGTTAAGGAGTTCAATTGTCAATAGTTCATCACAATATGATGACCTCCATCTTTCTTCTTTAGTATGAGCAAGGGGGAGGCCCAAAGACTTTGGGAAGGAGCAAATAGCCCAGCATCATAAAGTTTTTGATCTCTTTAGTACCCTGAGCGTCCTCTACTCAATTGCGGCAATAAGGTTTAGCTTAGAAGGGGGAGCGTCACCAGTATCAATCTGGCAAATAACGCCTTTGGCTAGACCATAATCAGTGCTATCTTTAGCAAAGATATCTGAAAGCTGATCTAGAAAATCAAGCACCTCCTTCTGTTGGACTGGGGATAGTTGCAGGAAATCTTGCAAAGTAAACAAGGATAGGACTTGGGGCTTGTCTTCAGGTAAGTTAAAGTCCTGGAACGTACCAAAGGGATGTAGCAATAGGATATCAGGAATATTCAACAACTTGCCATAGCTAACAACCTTCCCTCTAGACACATTTATGGGGAGAGCTGTCAAGTTGGCTACCAGAAATTGAACAGGGTCTTTATGAGAGATATCCAAGATCCCTGGACAAAGGTAGGGTTTGTTGCGGCCTATCAAGGGAGGAGAGTACAACTCCAGGAACGTGCGCTCAGGTAACTCATATTATATTTGAGAGTTCATGATGGCTTGAGAGCCAGGGGGGATGATCACAGTGGAGGTGGCCAGGAGAGGGATCCCCTCAGACGCAGAACAAGCCATAGGCGGACACTTCATGTTGGATGAGTGGGTACAGTATTTTAGAGTGAAAACACCAGTGGGATATTCTAAGGCACACATCTTGAGGCACTTTCTGGGAACCTTTACAGGCTCCTCAAAGATCAGAGGGACTTCATACCCTAAGATAGAGAGGTAGTCATCCTTTAAATTGATGATCCTATTGCATTCCCTAAAGAACTGAGTACTAACTAGGATATTATAACCCACATTTTCCAAGACTACAGCAGGAGCAGCTAAGAGTAGCTTGCCAAACTGCATGGGAAGAGAAGAATAGGCCCCTATAGCGCAAGTCATGGATAGCCCAGCTGTACCATACAACTGGTGATAGTTAAGTTCAGGGGCAAGTTTGAGCTTCTTGACAAGCTTCAAGGAGACAACATTAACAGGAGATCCAGTGTACAAGACGGCCTTGATTTTCACCTTTTGGGTGAATATTTCCACAAAAGTGGTAGTACAACCAAAAGGAGAAAGGAAAGCCAGGATGCCCTGGGCTTCTGCTAGCTCTTTGTCCCACTTTTTGATCATGCATCTCAAGCCTTGAAACTCCTTATAGACAGTCTGGAGAGGAAGCAAGACTGAAACTTCCTTTAATACAGCGTCAGCAACTTCAGCAGTCTCCTCAGACAACTCTACAAGCACAGGAAACCTCTTAGCTTGAGTGAGGTATGGAAGGAAGACAACCTCTTTGGCTTCAGGTAAAGGCTTGGCAGTTGTTGTAGTTTTCCCAGAGTGTAACTTATAAGGGACCACAATGGTTTTGGGGACAGCAATAACTGAATACCCATAGGCGTCAGAATCATCAACATCTGAATCATCCATATCAGAGTCATCAGAGATATTGTGGAACAGCAGCAGAATGGGAGGAGCCTCAGTGTCAGCAAGCTCAGTGCCGGCTATGGGAGGGGGAATTGAAGGAGACTGGGAAGAATTGTCAACCAAGAGCGTCTCTGCCTCTAAGTTGACTGTTCTTTTCCCGCCTGCTCCTTGGGATCAGCTCCTTTAACCCAAGGATTGATGCAGACTCAAGAGTGGTGACCTATCTGACCACAGTTATGGCAACCTTGCTGTCTAGGAGGGTTATGAGAGTTCATAGTGAAGATTCAAGGGCCACAGGAAGACAAACTAGAATTAGAGGCAGTTCAATTCTCCTGCACAACTGCTCCATAATGAGTAAGATGCATATCCTGCAAAAGTGTCTTTATGCTCTTCATAGAGGAAATCATGGCCTTGTGAGCCTTAAAGGGGAGACACAGAAGCTGATTAACCTTGAGGGCTTGATTGCAAGCCATGTAAGCTTCATGCGCTATCAGCTGTCTGCTTGTTATCAATTGCTGTCCTTCCATGTAGAATCTATCTGAAAATTTGGCCAGAGTCTCCTTAGGTTTGAAAGCAATGTGCATTAAGGCGTCCTTCTTCATCTCCAAACTAAGGTTGCCACAAAACTCACTGATCAGAAGCTGTTTCATTTCTTTCCAAGTCTCAATAGTGGGCAGCTCTGGCACTACCACCTCTTGACAGGTTAGGTGCAGGCAGGTTAGAATGTGTTCCTTCTTGACCTCATCAGAGGCTCTTCTCATAGCAGTCTCATAGATAGTTGGAAAGCTGCAATGCTAGATGTTTTGGGATCAAAGACTTGATTAAAGGTAGATTTGAAATGTGCTTTGAGAGTTGGACCACTATTGTTGCTATCAAGTACATTTATGTGTGGAGAGAATTCTGCTTCAGATTTGGAGGGAGCTGTCTGGACCACACCTGACAAACACTCTCTTCAAGAGTATTCAAGGTCTCAGCAGTGTGGGCACCTGTATTATTAACTAAGGTGCTCTGTTGCTCAGTAATGTCTAGGTGTTGGCTCTGTGTTGTTACTACTGTGGAAAGCTTGGCCAGTCAGGAGGTCAGGAAAGGACTCACTGAGAGGCAAGGGGCAAAAATATCATTTACAGAATTAATTAATTTACTCATTTCTTGCATGTTGTTGTCAAGGTTGGAGTGGTCCTGTTTTAAGTGGTCCACCTCATTGGCTAGAGCAATCAACTCTCTAGCACATTGGATTTGGGGGGCTCTTGGCAGGCCAGGGCAGCAGCCATCTTCTTTGATAACCCCAGTTGGACTAGCAGCAGTTGCCACCATTTTGTGTAGGGTAACAATCTCTTGCTGTAGCTCAGAAACTGGAGTTGTCAAAGCAAGCACCTGAGGATCTTACAGGATGCTTTGGTAGGGCAATCTTGACTGCAGGTAGACCCTTGCAGCTCTCAAATGGCATCCCATAGTCTCTTTTCTCTATCCATTAGATTTTCAGATAGGGTAGAAGGAAGAGCATCTGGCTTGGGTGTAGACAACTTATTCACTTGAGTCTGGAGCTTGGCAATAGCAGCAGCAGTGGCAACCCTTTCTTGATCAAATTCTTCACTGAGCTTGTGAAGGCCTTTAGTAGCAAGGTCTGCTACTTGTTGTAGTTGATCAAAGGAGTAAGCACTGAACGCATTGAGCTGCTGCACAAGCTGTTCAAAATTGGTAAGACATGCATTCAGGGTGGAATCTACTTGGGCTCACCAGGGCTGTTCCAACTGGTGGAACTCATGTAGCCGCTCCCTGACGTATTTGGGGATGGACTGGCACATTTGCTCAATGGAATTAACCAAGCAGTTTGGGAGGTGACATAGTTGAGCTGATTTTCTGATACCAAGGAAAACAGGGAGTGGATCCACTATTGATACACAGCAAACTGACCCCAGTGATTTTTGACAGCTGATTGTAGGGAAAAAATCTCCTGAACATGGAGCCCTAACACCATTTGATGGTGGGCTAAGGCAGGTTGCACAAAGGATGCAATAGGTGCTCAGTGGAACCAGCTGCTGAGAGGAGATGCTGTGGAAATTGCAGAGCCACAATTAATTTGTAGTATTCCGCTCAACTGAACTGTAATTGGAGGCAAGGGATGGCTTATTCACAGGCTAACCCAAGGGCTACTGCCATGACTTTTTCTAAGTCAGGGGTACCCAAAGGGTAGGCCACTAGGCAGGGACCGTTCCTGAGGTTCAACACAGTAGGGACAATAGGTGGGTCTGTGATTTCTTCCTTGATAGGAGAACTGGTGATTTCAGGTGAAGTTGGCTCTTGTATAGAAGGAGGCAAAGGATATGAAAACGTGGTTGCAAAAGGGATGACCAAGGGGCTTAAAGCCCCTGTAGTGAGCACCATTTTGTTGTGTTCTGAGGTGCAGCACAGACACAAAACAGGGAATCTTAACCTTAGGATTGAATTTGTACTAAGTCTTGGTTAGAATGGCAGGGAAGGCTATGCAATTACCTTGTGACCCTGAATTAATAATCTCTACTAGTTGTGGCTAGAGAGAGGCGCCAAAGTACTTGGAGACACAAAGACAGAAATGTAAATAGAACTTAATTTTCATTGGTGAATAAGAAATGGAATATATAGTGGTTTACAATACCAAAAAACAATACCAGGACGGTAGGATCACTTTCCACAGGCATGAGTAGGGCATGTAAGTTGCGCAAAATCAGGAAACCAAACAATTGTATTTCCCAATTTGGATACAGAATCATTTTGAGGGGCAAAACTGAAAGAGAGAGATTCATCCTTTAAATAACCCATTGAAGGCAAAATCAAAATATGGCAAATGGTGGCATTCACAACAAGTGATTATTGACCTTTGTCTACTATTTAAGTAGAATCATTTCTCCTAATAAAGACAAGCTCATTCACATTTGTGTTGGCTTTAATATTCTTCAAGCCTTTTCCTTTCCTTTTTGCCAAAAGGAATTCATCATCTTGTATTCCAAGAAATTAATGTATGTGCCCTTAATTATGCCCTGAAGGCTAAACTAAGGCTAGCTTCAAACCTCAAATCTTTTTTATAAAGATTTTCCACCGTGTCCTCCTGGATGTTGTCCCCAGGAGCCAAACACAAAAATAATCCTGGCTAAGATTGGAAGAATAGTGCATGATAATCATGACAAGTCTGAAGTAAAATAGACCAAAACTAAAAGGTGGTTAAGAATAGTAGCTAAGAAAAGGTAAATCCTGACAAACCCCAAAGATTGAGATACAAGCCAATCATAAAAGCAGCTCTGATTCCCAAGCCTTCACCTTATTCTAAAGATGAGGCAAGAAAGGTACAGCCTTCCAAAAATGAAGCTCTAAAGGCACTAGTGATACAGGTGGACTTACTCTTAGAGGTCCCAACATTGTATAGTGGCTGCTGGACCACCACCAATGAAAAAACCCTTCTGCAGGATTTCCTGCCCTCAGACCCAGGCATATAATGGAGTATCCCACTATACTAAAAGCAGCACCCAATTGTCTCAGAGGTGCCTGCAGCTGATTTGAGTAAGGCCAAGTTATGGCCTTTACTCTTTTAGACAAGCTGGACTACAAGATGCTTCATCTGGATCAAAAAGAGTTCAACAAAGCAGCATTCAGAAAAGAAAGTAATTTGGTTAAAAAAACCCAGGACAAAGCACCACATTTTTGGATAAAAGCAGCCTGTAAAACTGCACCTTATTTGCTTCCATTGAACCACACATTCTGAAATCAGGCCCTTTTTACAATAACCACAAATATGCAATGCAATCAAAAGCAGTATTGGTGATTTTAAAGTGTGGACCAGTGGTTAACATGAAAATTTGAATCCACATTATCAGCAGATTGACAATTCCTTGATGATCTATCATTCAATGCTGAGGGCACATCCCAATAATTCCTCACCTTAACTCAGCAACATACATGATATGGTAACCTATAACATGTATAGATCCACCAAAAAAATGCAGGCAGACAGCCCAAAGGGCTAATGTAAAGACCCAACAATTAGGGGAGTATTTTAGCAAAATAAGGTACCAAGTTGGCGACTTGGAAACCTGTGAGCGCCGTCACAATGAGATAGACCATCATCATCCATCTGAAGACCTTGGCGTGTTGTTACAACGTCTGAAATTACCGGCAAAATACATGAGTACGTAGTATACACAGGTGTATATAGCTATGGACTGGGTGGAGTGGGGCAACACCAGTGTGGGCCAGGAGTACTGCTTGGAGGAGTTTAGCTGTGCTTGCTCCTTGTAGATCTACTTGCTGGATGGTCTATTGAACGGTCCATGCTGGTGATTGTATTGGAGGCCCCCAATCCCTAGGCAGGCTGTGAGAACAGCTGAGAAGATTAAATGGTTCATCTTCTGATCCTGGGAAAGGGCAGACAAAGCTTAGTATCTTTAACTTTCTTGTAGGGTAAAGTTCTTATTGATTTGTGATACTATTGAGGTATAATTTCACTCAATGACAGCACAAAATATCATCAAGTGAATTGTCTTTATTATATACTATCATTCTTGTGGGGGCATGAATAGAGTAAAACACTGGACAGGGAACCCCAAACACTTGGTGTTGTCTGGAATTCCCTTTTGGGAGGGGAATTGGAAGTGGTGTGCAGGCAATGAATTGTTACTTCTGGGCTTGCATTGGCTTGGTGTATCATTGGATGCTTTCATGCATTCAATTTTGAATTCTGCAGTTAATGCAGGAATGGGTGGGTTGAGCAGCTTGTAAGCTCCTCCCAAATTTTGTAGATTCCAAATTTGGGCAGCAGTCCCCCCTCCATTTGGGTTTAGGGAAATTGTCTTTTTGGGTTTCCCTATTTGGCAATTTCCCCATTTGGCGGGCTGGCTGGGGGGCTGGCTGGCTGGCAGCTGCGCGGCCTGCAGGCAGGGTATAAAACCTGTCCAAATTAAAAAATTTATTTTTAATTATTGTTTTCTTGGCTTGGCCTTTTGCAGCAGTTTCCCCAATAAGGGGGAACTGCTGAAAAATTTTATTTTGTTTATTGAGTCCAATTGTGAACAAAATATTTTTCTGAACCAAGGTGTTGTCAGGAATATTCCTGACAGTTGCTTCTCCTTCCCTTCTTGACAGACCTGTCCGTTGGCGGTACTGGGCAATAAGGTCAGGAGCAAAGCAAGGTTCTTTACGGGTTCCCATGAATTTGATTCCAGTGGGTACCCTACCCATGAAACTAAGTACTGGACCTGGTTTTGAACTTTCCTGTATCCTAGTATGGCCTCCACTTCCCACTCTGGGGTGTGTTGTAGGATTGTTGGCAGGGGGTTGCTGTCTTTAGTCTGATGCGCGTGGGGGCTTCCTCTTTCTGCCTCTAATTTGGATACATGTAAGACATTGTGGGCACTAGAGCAATCAGGGAGCTGTACTCTGTATGTTGTGTCAGAGATTTGCTGGAGTACTTTGAGGGGCCCAATGTGGCAGGGTCCTAGCTTTCTACCCACTTGGTTAATCTTGAGGTTCTTGGTGTCAAGGTATACATTGGAACCTACTTCAAACTCTGGGTTGGTACGTCAGTGTTTGTTGGCTTGAACCTTGTACTTTTGTTAGGCATCTCTGAGGTTAGTCTGTAGATGTTTCTGGGTATTCCTTAGGTTTTGGAAGTACTTGTTGGCTTGAGGTACTATCCCTGGATAGCCTTTAGTGGGAATTCCTTGCAAAGAGAACCTGTAGTTGGCCGTGAATGGGGACATCTTGGCTCCCAAGTGGTAAGAACTGTTGTAGCTAAACTGGACCAAGGGTAGTAGTTCCGCCCAATTATCCTGCTTAGTGTTGATGTAGGCGCAGAGATAAGTTTCCAGTATCTGGTTAACTTGCTCTGTTTGACCATCAGTTTGAGGGTGCAAAGCTGTTGACAGGTTGAGTTTTACTTGGAGTTGTTGCATTATTTCACCCCATAATTTGGAAGTGAATTGGGTTCCTCTATCTGAGACAATGTCTTTGGGAAGACCATGGTGGTGGTAGATGTGATTAAGGAATAACCAAGCTGTGGTGGTGGCTGACATTCCTGATGAGCAAGCAATGAACTCTGCGGCTTTGGTGAGGCAGTCCACAATAACCAGAATCCCTGTGAACCCTTGACTGGGAGGTAGGTCCATAATGAAGTCCATGGAGATAGATTCCCATGGCATGGATGGGATTGGGAGGGGTTGAAGCAACCCCTGTAGCTTCTGTGTGGAGTGTTTGTTCCTCATATATGAGACACATTGTGAGATTTAATCTTTCACTTGGGGAAACATGGATGGCCACCAGTAGCTGATTTGAAGACACACCATAGTTTTCTTGATTCCTCTGTGACCACTTAGCATGGAGTCATGTAACTCCTGTAGGACCTGATTCTGAATTGCTCCTGGGGGTATCACTAATCTATTGAGTCTGTAAAGGAAGCCCTTGTGGATAGAGTAGTTGAGGCTGGGTTTTGGGGAGTTCATTTTGACAATTAGGTCTTGAATGAGTGGGGAGTCCTTATGGGTGTTCTTCACCTCCTCCTCCAAGGATGAGAGTGGTTGGGAGGCCCCAAGGACGGCAATTAAGAACTGGTTGGTGTCTAGGACTGGACAGGTGTTGAAGTGGCTGTATGACTGGTCTCTGTCATTGTGGTCTTCTCGTCTGCTCAGGGCGTCAGGTGCATTGTTGGTGTGCCCTGGGATGTAACTGATCTTGAAGTTGTAGGAGGACAAATACAGGGCCCATCTGGCAAGTCTTTGGCAGATCTTCCTCTTTTCTGTGAAGTATAAAAGGTTCTTATGGTTGGTATAGACAATGACAGTGTGTTTGGCTCCTTCTAAGTATTGTCTCCAGTGTTCAAAAGCTTTAACTATGGCCATGAGTTCCTTTTTATACACATTGTAGTTTTGTTCACAATCCAGCAGCTTCTTAGAGAAGTATGCCACAGGGTGGTATACTCCAGGCTCCCCTTCCTGAAGCAAGACTGCACCTAAGGCAAAGTCTAAAGCATCAGTCTCCAAAAAATTGGAGCTTGGGGTCAGGTTGTTGGAGTACTGTGGCTGTTGTGAAGGCGGTTTTGAGGGTCTCAAATGATTTCTGTGCCTCCTCTGTCCAAGTGTAAGGTACACTTTTGACAGTCAAGGACGTGAGGGGTTCCACTATCTTTGCAAAATTCTTAATGAACTTATGGCAAAAGTTAGCCAACCCTAGGAAACCTCTCAGTTTTGATCAGGTGTCTGGGATCTGCCATTTGATTACCACTGCAATTTTGGATGGCGCAATGGCAAAGCCACCTTTACGGATTGTGTACCCCAGGAATTCTACCTCTGGTTTGAGGATTTCATATTTCTCCTTTTTGCATTATAGCTTGTCCTGGCGTAAGCGTTCCAGAACCTTCTTTGGGTCACAGAGGTGTGAGGCTTCATCCTTGGAATACACTAGAATGTCATCTAGGTAAACCACTACACAGACATCCAGGAGGTCAAAGAGGATCTTGTTCATCAGGGCTTGGAAAGCAGAGGATGCATTGCAGAGTCCAAAGGGCATGACCAGGTACTCATAAAGGCCAAAGACTGTTCTGACTGCTGTTTTCCACTTGTCCCCTTCTGCAATTTGGACCTGATTGTAGGCATTGCAGAGGTCAAGTTTGGAAAATATGTAGGCTCCTGTCAGGTGATCTGTTAATTGCTCTGCGGAGGGAACAGGGTAGCAATCCTTCACTGTGATGGCGTTAAGCAGACTGTAGTCTATTCATGGTTGTAGTCCTCATCCCCTTTCTTAACAAATAAGATTGGTGAAGAGCAGGAGGATTGAGATTGTCTCATGTGTCCTTTGACCATTAGGTCAGAGATGTATTCTTTTATTACCAGACCTTGTGCATGTGTGGTGAGGTAAACCTTTCCCTATTTTGGGGTTTCTCCAGGTAGAAGGTCAATTCTGAGGTCTTTTGTTCTTTGTTTGGGGAGACCTTGCATTGGTATTTTGCTAAAGACGTCAGTGTACTCTTCTAACATCTCATCTAGGTGGGGAGTCACTGATATGGGCATGAACGTGCTGGTGGGCGTGGAATTGCTCTCAAGTGGTGCCGTGCTGGTCTGGCCTAGACTGGAGATGTTAACCTGATGGGTGTCTCAATCAATGTTGCATCTGGCTTCCTGCCACCAAGGCATTCCTAGTATGACGGGAAAGGCAAGGTTCTCCAAGGAGGAGAAGTTTAGTTCAAACCTCATCCCCCCAATTTTTACAGTGGTTGGTTCCATGACCCAGTACACTGGGTGTGGTGAAACTCATCACCAGTTGGTTGCATTAATTATGATCATCATTGGGTACTTTCTGATTGTACTAGGATCCTGATCTCCCTTTCAATATAGTAGTTGTTCTTGATGATTATGATTTAGACTAGCTATTGGACCATCACATAAGTCTGACTAGCTTCTGGATTGCTTATCCACCCTGGCCCTTGGATTGGGACTCCACCAACTTGCTTCTGGATTGCTTATCCACCTGCTTTGGTTACAAATTAGGACTTCACCAACTGGTTGTTAATTCTATCAATTAATACAGTTCACCAACTGTGGTTACAACTGACCAACTTCCCCATCCTTGAGCCTCTGCAACCCCCTTGTGCCACTGGGGCTGTTTCCATCCTCCTTCAATTGTTGTGTCAATCCTTAGTGGTTTGAAATTCATTTCCTCCTCTCTCAACCCCCAAGCAATGACCAACTTGCCTTGAGTTATCAAGTAAGTTGTAGTATTTAAACCCCTCCTCCTTTTCTCAATAAAATATATGTTATGCCCCCCCTTATATTAGCTACACCATCAATTACTTTGTTGAGTGTATAATCTAAGAACTGCAAAGAATAGTCTCCTCCCAACAACTACATTGCCAACTAAGCTTGACTAGAAGTCACGTGTTGAGGATTCACTTTTGAGTAGTCGCTGTTACCACTACTCTAAACCCTTTGTTGTTCTCTAGGATTGGACGCTTTTGTACTGCCAACTACCTGTCTGGTTTCCAACTTGTAAAGTACCAAGGTTACCGACCAACCCTTAGACTATCCCCCATCACTGTAGTAAGAGTACCACACTGGGGGAGTGCTCCCATTGGACAGCTTGGAGGTTCCCCCTGGTATGGCCTGCTTGCCAAGACTTTTTACCAGGAGGTGGTTGATAAAATTTCCCATGGCTCCTGTGTCAAGTAGGGCAGTGGTGTGTATTTTCTGGGTATTGGAAGCCAGGGTGATGGGAACAGTGGAGTAGAGGGAAGTGTTTGCTTTATTACCTCCTTCCTCAGCTGCCATAAGGGGCTGGGGATTTGAGGGAGGTTTAAAAGGGTTGGGTTGGGCGGTGGAACAATTCATCCCTATGTGACCTGTGAGACCACAGTACAAACAGAGACCTTGTGCCACGCGGCAGACCTTCTCTTATTGGATAGCATAAAGCCCCTCCCAGGTCTGGGGATCACCCCAAAACAGGGGGCTTTGGCATCAGTGGGTGGTCCAGAAACCTCAACTTGAACAAAGTTGAGGTGGGTGGCCTTGGCAGGGAGGGTATTTTCATACCGCGCTCCCCAAGTTTGGACGTCTTGGATGACCTCATTGTAAGTCTCAGGGAGCTTATGGTGGAGGAGGAACTCCTGGACTTGGGGTGAGAGCCCTGCATAATACAAGTAACAGGCTTCATCACTATCCAGGTTGAGAGCCTCCTTGAGCTTTGAGAACTGTTTGGTGTAGTGGGCAGTGGTAGACATTCCTTGTCTCAGAGAGTACAGTTTCCAATAGGTATTGTTTAGATCCTCAGGAGAGCTGACTGAGTCCAACAACTTCTGGCTGAAGAATTTAAAGTCATGGTGTAACCCCAGTTCTTTTAGCACAATGGCAGCAAACCAGTATTTCTGTTGACCAGTTAGTTGATTTGCCACGTGAAGAACCTTTTGGACATTGGTGGTAAAGCAGGCTGGCTCAGCTTCAAACAAGGTATGAGAGAAGGAGAGCAAAGTGAATATTGCTTGTTTCTTGGAGGAATGGATTGTGGATTTAGAAAGTTGACTTAGGATAACATTCTGAACCTGGTGGGTACTGGTGAGTTGGGTGGCCTCTCCTCTAGATTGGAGAGCCTGGAAGCAGCAAAGACAAGGGTAACAGAAAAGTAGGAGAGATGTCAGGAATGTGATGCATATCAAGGTAAGATATCCAAACATGGTTGAGCCTGAGGCTGTTGGTGTAAGCCCCAGTGGTGATGCTATCATACTGTAAAGACCCAACAATTGGGGGAGTATTTTAGCAAAATAAGGTACCAAGTTGGCAACTTGGAAACCTGTGAGCACTGTCACAATGGGATAGACCGTCATCATCCATCTGAAGACCTTGGCGTGTATATTATAACGTCCAAAATTACCGGCAAAATACGTGAGTATGTAGTATACACAGGTGTATATAGCTATGGACTGGGTGGAGTGGGGCAACACCAGCGTGGGCCAGGAGTACTGCTTGGAGGAGTTTAGCTGTGCTGGCTCCTTGTAGATCTACTTGCCAGGTGGTTTATAGAACGTTCCATGCTAGTGATTGTATTGGTGGCCCCCAATCCCTAGGCAGGCTGTGAGAACAGCTGAGAAGATTAATTGGTTCATCTCTGATCCTGGGAAAGGGCAGACAAAGCTTAGTGTCTTTAACTTTCTTGTAGGGTAAAGTTCTTATTGATTTGTGATACTATTGAGGTATAATTTCACTCAATGACAGCACAAACTATCATCAAGTGAATTGTCTTTATTATATACTATCATTCTTGTGGGGGCATGAATAGAGTAAAACACTGGACAGGGAACCCCAAACACTTGGTGTTGTCTGGAATTCCCTTTTGGGAGGGGAATTGGAAGTGGTGTACAGGCAATGAATTGTTACTTCTGGGCTTGCATTGACTTGGTGTATCATTAGATGCTTTCATGCATTCAATTTTGAATTCTGCAGTTAATGCAGGAATGGGTGGGTTGAGCAGCTTGTCAGCCCCTCCCAAATTTTGTAGATTCCAAATTTGGGCAGCAGTCCCCCCTCCATTTGGGTTTAGGGAAATTGTCTTTTTGGGTTTCCCCATTTGGCAATTTCCCCATTTGTATGGCTGGCCAGGGGACTGGCTGGCGGGAGTGGGTGGGCAGGGGCTGGCTGGCTGGCAGCTGCGCGGCCCGCGGGCGGGGTATAAAACCCGTCCAAATTAAAAAATTTATTTTTAATTCCCGTTTTCTTGGCTTGGCCTTTTGCAGAAGTTTCCCCAATAAGGGGGAACTGCGCAACTTTTTATTTTGTTTATTGAGTCTAATTGTGAACAAAATATTGTTCTGAACCAAGGTGTTGTCAGGAATATTCCTGACAGCTAATGGCCCATATTAACTCGGATCAGTTCATTAGTCTTTTGATCTATCTCCCCCACAATGCAACAAATCCTATAGGGTTAATCCCATCCTTATTGGGATGCTAGCCCTAGGTGTTGGCTCTACATTACAGCTGCACACATATTTAGCCACACAAATGAAAATCTGAATGATCAACAAAAAAACACAGGCTTATGGCACAAGTGATTTATGGCCCAGATTAGTATAGATCAGCACATTTCAATTGGACTTTCTGACCATTCACTACTCAATGAAGCTATAGCTATGGCCCACAATACAAGGCTTTAGCCCATAGCTCAAACCTCCCAACCCATGCACACATCACTGGCTGTACATATCAAATCTAAACCAAGCAACAACAAAAACGGGCAGATGACCCAAGCAACTTTTGGATTGGTTTATTTTAGGATCAACACAATTTAATCTGTAATTGTGGCACCTGTCAGTGATCCATCCTGTGATAGGTTCCTGAGAACTTGCGGGCGGGCAGCCTGCAGGCCCAGAAAGAAGGGCCCACCACAGGATGGGGGCTAACTTTACAATGTAGGATATTGATTTCCTGATGATGGCCCAGGGTCTGCTGAAGGGCACCATAGAATTAATTAAGCCAGTGAGGGTGATGTACATGACTCCAAATATCTTGGTGGAGGTGTACTCACTAGTAGCAACAGATTCTTGAGGGTGGTTGGGTTGCAGGGTCAAAGGAGGGGTCATTGGTACCAAGTGCACAGGCAGTTAGTTATATTTGTTGTGAAATAGTAAAGGTTGTTTGATGATCCAAGTATCTTCACAACCAATAAGCTCTGTTTCTCTGGTACAGGCTTCTGGGTTGTAAATTAGGATCTCCTCTAAGGTAAATTCCAAATAATCTGGGTTTGGGGGATACTCTGTAAAGTGGACCAGGCCGTAGGAAGCTCCTGGGGGCAGAATAATTTGGGTGGTTGGTCTGCATTTTCTTGGGCTTGGTGGGAAGTGGGGACAGAACCGGGGAGATTGAATTGAAAATGGTAAAGTGCTAAAAGGAGGTAGGTTAAGACCTGCATGAACCAAAGGTTCATAACACTTTATTGTAAGGATGGCAATGTGCATCTTTCTGAAATCTCCAGGGTATAAGTATGCTCATCAAACTTGGGAAAATTTTGAGATTTCCTGTGGTCCAAGGGGTGGCACTTCTATGGTTTGCACATTCCCGGGGGTGCCCAAAATTTTTGAGTCCTCATTAGCTGGGTTGGGGCAGGAAATATCAAATTCCCCTTTTGAGGCAATGGATTTGTCATCTTTTTGCGGGTGTTGTTCTTGGGGTAATGCGGGTGGTGTCTCATTGGTGGCAGTCCAGGAGATTGCAGGGACATCATTTGGGTTGTTAATCTCATTGGCTGGGCCAAGGAAATTCTCTAATAGGCAGGGTTTGAGTGTAGAAGGTACCCCATTGGCAGGCCACAGGGATTTCTCCAAATTCAAATCTGTTTCTGGTTCAAGCCCAGAAAAACGCAGGTGGGCAGCTGGGCTGGCAGGCTGGTGGCCCACAGGGGTCCAAGGTTCAAATCCAAGAAATGTAATTTTCCCTTGCCAATTGATAGAAGGAATTTGTCACTTGTGACAGCACCCATTATTCAAAGTTTTCATGTGCTATCACCCCCCAAAATGAGGTATATAGCTCAAAGAAAACTACCCTTTCACAATCTTCCTCTCCTACCAAGGTTTTTCTCCTGCTCTGCAGGTTTCCTTGCCCCCATTTTTATAAGTCTTTTTGATCATGCCTTTTGGCCCTATGGGCTTGTTGTACCAGTCAGAAATGTCTGGGAAAATTGAATAAATGAACTTTAGTATGACCAACGCGCCATCCACCTTTTTCATGATCATGAATAAGGCTTTTGAAGAGTTGATTGAAAAGTATGTCGTGGTTTATTCTGACAATATCATTTTGTTAATTCAGGACCAAACTACTCACCTCCAACATCTCTGAGCCGTACTAGAAGCCCTTTTTAAGCACCAATTGAAGGCAAACCCCTCAAAGTGTGAATTTCTCAGGTTGGAGGTATTATTCCCTGGGCATAATATCTCTGCCCAAGGGATAAAGCCTGACCCTGTCAAAATCAAGGCAATCACTAACATGCCACCACCCACAGATGTGGGCTAGGTATGTACCTTCTTAGGCATGATTGCATATGTGTGTAAGTTTATTACCAGCGGCAGAGAACTAATTGCACCCCTTACTGAGCTCTTAAACACAAAACAACGCTTCCCCTGGACTCCTGACAGAGATCAAGCCTTTGAGACGTTGAAGCAGAGACTTACAACTGCACCTTTATTACAATTCCCCAATTGGAACTTCCAGTACAAACTTGAGACTGATGCCTCTGACAGAGCCATAGGGGGCGTGCTAAGGGTGGAAACTGACAAGGGCGTCTTCTTTCCTGTGGCCTACAAATCCAGGAAGCTTACCAACTCAGAGCAGTTTTACCTCATACATGATAAAGAGTTAGCAGTCATTGTTCATTTCACCAAGAAATGGTGTTACTATTTAGAAGGCACTGCCTTCCCACCACAGGTCCTCACAAAGCACAAATCTCTCCAGTATTTCAACACTCAGTTGCACTTTAACCGACAACAATCAGGGTGGGTCAAACTTCTGTCCCCATATCAACTCTGCATAGAATACAAATCTGGAAGAGAACTCATCACAGCTGACGCCCTCTATAGACTGTATGGCAACTGTGGTAAGTTCAACTCCCTGGTGATTGACTCCATGGTACTTGACACTATAGTAAAGTGAGAATTCAGCTTTTTCCCTGATTGACAACTTGAAATCAACAGTTTTTAATTAAGAGATCTTGATTTACTGAAAGCTTCCAATAAAAAAAATAAGCCTTACAGCTATGGTATACTAAAAAGACCCCAGAGAGCTCAAAATGTAATATAAATTGTATCTTAACTAATGTGAATAAGGAGAAATAAGCAAATAATTTTTCATTTTACTATGTAATTTACCCTCTTTATTATGAAAATATTTTTGATTACCATAAAAAATAAAATTCCAATGAACCAAGAATAAACATAAACACAACAATATAAGTTATGCAAAATATGAAGAAATATTAATATTTATTTGATATAGTTCATATAAGTATAAATGTGAATATCTTATGTTTTACTAAAAAAGAAAAAAATTAGATATTTCACTTACTTTCAACCATAAATATTCATCTCAAACTTACCATGTATACATAAAATAATCACTGCTATCTAATTAAATCAAAAAAAGCTTAAAAATTAAAACTAAAAACCGAATGATCAAAACTAAAAAGTTGAAAGTAAAAATCATATAACCAAGCAAGCAATTTTACTCTTTATCCTTCTTTCCCCTTTTCATTTTAGCCCGTTCCAGGAGGGCAGTGGCAATAAGCTCAAGCTGCTGCTTAAGCTCAGAGGCCTTATACTTGTGCTTGGCTGCACCCTGGATGACCTTGGTGAAGAGGGTGGAGTGGGTTGTAGGCTTGGTGGGGGGACGCGGTTGGCAAGATCTCTGAGCTTGAAGATGGTTTTCTCTTGCTCATGCTGCAGGAGGGAGAAGAACTTATTGAACTTCAGATGAAGCCCAAAGTTGGCCTTAAGATGCTTGTGATAAGCCTCTAGTGCCAAAGTGGTCTTGAGCTCCCTGTTGATGGCCGCCCTGGTAAACGTTCCACCTGGCCTTGGTGCAGGCCTTGCTTTGCCTCTGCGTGACAACCTTCCCAATCCACTAGGGCTCAAAGTACTCGAGGAAAGGCTTAAACTCCAAGTGCTTTGCTACATAAGGATCCTTTGAGAGAACCTTGAACCCCTACACAGTGTGCTCTGGCTTTAAAAAAGCCAAGGAACTGAATTATGCAAGCACAAATTTGCAGGTGTCCAAAGTGTCCCTCTGGCTCAACCTACTAAGCTCAGATGGGCCTGCACATTCCAAGCAACTGCTTGGTAGAAGTGGAAGTGGCACCCCTGCACCTCCCCACTGAACAGCTGCTCAAATGCATTGAACTGAGCAGGCTCAAAGTCCATGATGCAAATGTGAGGCCCCAGAGCTCTCAGTCTTAACTTTTCCTCCAAGTCCAGGGTGGCCTGGTCCTTGTCAGCAGCAGGAGGGTTGGTGCAGGTGTGATGGGGGTCTTCTTGGCATTGTTGTTGTTGTCAGGAAGGAGGGAAAGTGCTTGGCAAAGGATGGATAAAGCACAGGTGTAGACGGCCTTGGTGGCCCCAGGGAGAAGGAAGAAAGCAAGTGGAATCACCTGGATGTCAATCTGGGCATGGATTATCCAGAGCTGTTTGAACATCTGGGGGCAAGTGGCAAAGGTACCATCAACTATCCAGGTTGAGCCCTTTTTAACCCCAGCAGGTTCTGCTGAGTGGCATAGCAGATTATGCGGTCTTTATTGCTGGGCCCATTGTTGTGAAGGAGGAAGCGCTCCCCACTTGGAAGCTGCTTGAGCTCGTGGGTGAGCGTAAGCTCAGAGAGGACATCTGAGGCCTTGGGAGGAGGTGGATTGGCAGCAATTCTCTTATTGCTGATGAAACTTAACAAGTTGCTCCTGGATGGGCACCAACTTAAGATTGTTGGGCTGCAGGTTTTGAAGGGCCTTGATGGCCAGATCTGAAGCGCAGAGGTTGGCAGAGGTGGGGATCACTTGGAAAAGGTACCACTTCAGCATACAAGTGATCAGGTGATTGGGGAGCTCATAGGTGTGCTACCCCTTCTCTAGCAGTAACTTGCTCCCAACCCTCAGTGTTTATCTGGCCCCCACAAGTCTTATCCTCATAGAAAAAGTGCTTGCTCTTGGTTTGCGTGCTTTTGGTTATTACAGCTGAAAATTTATTTATCTGCAACGTAGCCAGGGCCACCCTTTACTGACATGATGGGGAAAAACAGGGGAAGCGCTTGGGGACTTTGAACTCTCCGTCCACATTGCAGATATTATAGATGGCCAGTGGATCCCAAGCCACGTGACCAGAAGCTTTGAACTTCTTGGAATATTTCTCAAGCTCATCCTGGGTGTCAGATGAGGGAGGGGGAAGAGCCATCAGGAGGAGGAGGAGGGGAAGGCTTCTTCAAGGCCTGCTTGGAAGCCTCCTTTTTCTTACCAGAAGAAGAGGTGGGCTCCTTGGCAGCCTTTGACTTCTTGGTACGGTGCTCCTTAGTGGGTTCAGAGTCTGCCTCTGACTTATAAAAAGAGTGATAAGTGAGGGAGTCATCACTTTTATTTGAGGAATTGGGGGGAAGTTGAATATGAAGGTGGAGGGGGAGAGGAGTGGGAGGAGATGGGGTGGGGGAGATGGAGTTGGAGACTTTGCCTTTGCAGGCTTCTTGACACACTTGGGGGTGGAGGCAGTTTCTTTTGAGCCCTTTGAGGCTTGGGGCTTGGTAGGCTTATTGCTCTTGTTTGATCTTGGCTAAAGGAAAGTTTAGTTTTGTAAATAAAACAGTATGAAAGATATGAAACACAAAGAGGTAAAGCAAAGAAAAGGTTAAACAAAAAGTATGCAAATAAAGCTTTATTTATCAAGAAAAAACATAACAAAGAAAAGTAGAAGCAAAATAGAAACTCAAAGTATAGATATAAAGGGTAAAACATAGAAAATAAGTGAATTTATGATGAAGCATCAAAGATGTTAGGTTCAGCATAACATCTTAGTGCTAAATCAATGTAAAAGTATAATTAAAAATCAAAAAAGGTATATAAAAATTATATGGAGAGTAGCAGGAAGAGTAGTAGATTATAGTTGCAAAAAAATTATAATGTGGAATTTTTTTATTGGGAGTTGAAAATTCAAAACATAGTAAAGTGTTGAGTTTGGCACTGTCAATCAGCTGGGAAAAGCTGAATTCTCACTGTCAAGTATGCCAGAGTTGAGCAGAAAAATCAAATTTTCTATGTTTTTTACATATAAAACTTGCTTAAATTTAAAATGGGTTCAAAAGTTAACCCAAAAGCAAGGCAGTTTCATATGCTCAAAAATAAAAAAAATACAATATAAGTTAAAAAAGTAAATGAGTAGGAAGGTGTTTATTAGTGTTTAATTTATGCTGGGAGGAGCTGGGAGTGAATTATTTACCATAGTGTTAATTAAAACGTTAAGAAGCTCTCTGTACTAATCCCCAAGTTAAAGTGTCAAGAGGATGAGTGTCAAGTGGCACTCATAGTGTGTCACATATTAATTTGGCCTTAATTCCGAGCCTTTGATTAGTTAAATCCAAAACCAATCAAGTGGCAAGTGGATAAGTCAAACAGCTAGGAGATTCAAGTTTCTGTTTTTTATAAAGTACAAATGAAATCTCTTAATAAATTGGGCTTAATTTATGTGGCACCACTTAATCCAAAAACTCAGGAATGACATAATGTAAAACAAGTGGTATATTTGATTAATGTCTCTACCACTAAATCCAGTATAGTGGTGCTTGGGAGCCTAATTGACGACTATGGACACTAATAATAATAAAATAATAGTAATTGACAAATTTTATATAAGCGCATATGTATTTCATTAATTAAATTTAAATTAAATTTAGCTTAAAAGGTGTTGAACTAGTTATTTTTTGTTTTAGAGTGTCAAACACAAGTTTTTTCATTTCTGTTAGTAAATTTACTTATAAATTGCCCCTTAAATTGGTATTTTAGCTAGCTGAATTACTAAACAAAGTTGAATTCAAGTGAATTCAAACTCAGTTTTTGGTTTTGAACCCCTAAATTACTATTAAAAATTAGCTTAAAATCCGTTAAGCCAAAAATACTAATAGATTCACATACACAGCACTTGACTCCCTGGTACTCAACAAAGTGTCAAGTACCAGGGAGTCAATCACCATGGAGCCAAACTTACCACAGTTGCCAACTGTATATAGTGTCTATCATGGGGGAGGACAGGTTGGACCCAGATTGGCCCATGCTCTACCTTTGCCCCAAGGCCACCCACTATGAGGGTCTCAAATTGGTGACTATTTTGAAGTTAAAAGACAATGAAAGCCAGTTCACTACTGACACTGGCAATGTATACTGCCGCACAGAGACAGGTGAAAAGATGCCTTACATTCTCATCACACAGCAAGAAGACACAATCCTACATTACCACCACATATTGGGTCCTATCAGAGGATGTAACCTCTTTGAAATCATGAAGTGTAAGGTTTGGTGGCCCTGTATGCACCAGGATATCCTGGATCTCCTTGAGACGTGTGTTTTGCATGAAAAGAACACGTCCAAACCTGCCTCACCCAAGTCAGTCTTACAAATCAAGGCCATGGAACCCTTCAAACAATGGGCTCTTGACATTGTGGGCCCCCTGCCTGAAGACAGACTGGACAAGAAGTACATCATTATGACAATTGATTGCTTCACCTGTTGGCCAGTGGCATAGGCAACCACCAATCACACTGCCACTACCATTACTTGGTTCATTGACAAGAAGATTGTGGCCTGCTTTGGCCGCCCCAAGCAATTCATCACCAATGGAGGACCTGAACTTGTGAAGCATGTTATGAAGGCCTACTGCATCAAGAATGCCCTTGAACAAGTGGACATTATGCCATATCACCCTCAGGCCAACAGGCATGTAAAGCACCTGAACAGTTCACTAGTACAACCAATTGCCAAAATCTCTCAGGAGCACCCAAACACCACCTGGACAGAACACCTTCCCACTTTCTTGCTCATTCTAAGGGCCAGGATCAACTGTGGTACAGGCTTCAGTCCCATTGCTCTGGCCTTTGGTACTCCCAGTGGCTTTACTGTGGTAGAGAAAGGGAAATTACAAACTGCTATTCTCAGAAAACCTCACCTCATGACTACCCTGTCCTTAGCTCAGTGGTAAGCCAAAGCTTGTGATTTGGAGCAGGAACAAATTGAGGGGGTGGTCAAGAATCTCAAAGAGAGATATGCTGTGGGTGATCCTGTCTTTGCCCCCAACCCCAATTCTGCAAAGCTCAAACCCAACCATCTTGGGCCCTTCAAGGTGGCCACTGTTTATGCTGAGGAACCAGGAGACTGGAGGCTCCAGCAGGTGAGGGAGGAGTCAAAGCAGGCTGGAGGCCCACCAGAGATGGGACCACACCAGGTAGGAAAGGGCCCCAGCCCAGCCCAAGGCCAGCTGCTGGCAAGGCAGAGCAATCAACCGTGAGCGAAGGAAAGCACCCCAGAATTGACTACTCTGGCCAGAGGCATCAGAAGTGGGGGGTTGAGATGGTTGGTTTGGGTGTTGGGGGCGGTTCCATGGGGACCAAGTAGGCGGCAGGATGTGTACTTCCTGTTGAAGATCAAAGGGTAGATGGTGATGCTTGCCGTCTTGGACAATTTGGTAGGGTTCCTTGGGAGCGTTTGGGTGGGTGTACCACTGCAAGTCTTCCAATGTCCAGGGTTTGTGGTCAGGATGGCGGGAACTCAGTGAAATGCACAGGGCCAAATGGAGCGTTGGGTGGGTGGTAGTAGTCAAAGGCTTCGTGTTTATCAACTGGAGTCTGACTATCTATCCCAGTAGAGGAGTGCTGATGCTTGGGTGTATGAGAAAAAGAGTATCAAAAATAGGTATGGAAACAAATTGGTGAACAAAGGTCATAAAAACTTATTTGGTAAGGATGACAATACAGAACTTTCAAGTGCTTCTGATTTATATACTTACTCACATGCAGGTGCCTCTGGGTATTCTTCTGATGCTATCTGTGTGGCAAGGTTTGGCATTTCAGGTTCTGCTGTTTGGTTGGCCGCTTCATGGTTATTTTTGGGGTTTTCATGAACAGTTATTTGGATTTTTGATGGTTCATCTTGGCTTGGCTGGTCATTGATTTTGGAGGTTTGGCTCCTGGAGGTTTGGGGGTTTTCCCAATTAGACACCATTTTTGGACTGGCTTGACAGGCTCCTTGAGCCCAAAGACCTTGATTAAAAAAGGGGTTCCAATTGGGGACCCCAAATTACTTAATGGAGGGTGGGCTTGGTCTGGGTTCTGGGCACAAAAATACCTGCCCAGGCCCCCAAACCCCCAAGGCTGGGCGTAGCTTTTGGGGCCCAGAACACCCCCCAGCGCCACCAGGGCAGGAATGGTTCCTGCACCTGGATTCGCTTCAAAAGCAAAAATCCAGGTGTGGGCAAATCTCCCCGCCCGCTAGCCCCGCCTGGTGGCTAGGAGCGGGTTTGATTCCTGCCTGGGCTTCAAAGCTGTTACTTTTTAACAATGACAACCACACCTACCAACTTGGAGCCGTCCAAGGAAACACCAAAAGTCTCCACCATGATTGCTTGCACCTTTGTTGCGCTGTCCCTGCACAAAAACTCTTTGTGTGTACCTTCCCAGGCCTTCCACAGGTTCCAATCCTGGTGCCTGACAACAAACAGGGGGCAAGGGGGTATTGCAACCAAGATTTCATCCTTGCCTTCTAACATATCTCACAATACACAGGGGGCACTCAATGAGCCACCCCATGTTGTGTTTAACAACATGGATCAATCTGATGGCAGTGTCAAATTATGGGCACCATCTTCTAATTAGGAGCGCTGCCAATTTGACACGCTGATTCCCGCGCAAGTTAATCCACGGTCCCAAACCTTATATGGAACACGCCACTGTGCCACCCCCTGGTGGCCTTGTGGCTTTCCCCAGTATAGTATATTAGTCACAATAACAACCAATAAACATCACCTTATTATTCCTATTCTTTTATTTTCTATTTGGACTGTCGTCTTCCCCAATCTAAATACTTAACTATTATTGGTTCAGTTGCAACAGTTGGTTGCCTGGTCCATGCTCCCCAATACATCTGTGATGGCTTGGCTAGATCCCACATTATCATCCATGTTTTTTTGTGAACTAATCCTAAGCATCCAAAATATATTTTTATGTCTTTGTGACAATACAATTGCCATGACTGTCTTAATCCTAAGCACAGGTAGGATCAGGAAACCCTTGTAAGCATGAGTAAGTCACCCCTTATTGCCAAAGTATGGTAGAAGGCCTGATCCCCTTAAGGATAAATAAATCCTTTCTATCTGTAACTAAATGATCATCTCTTCTCTCCTTTTTTCTTTCTTATAACTGTTCCCTATAGTACAGGTACTACACAACTAGGCAAGTCAAGGACCCACTAACAAAAATCATAACTACCTGTTTCTATGGCTCTCTTGGATAAATAATAAACACATGTTTCAGATACATCCAAGGGTTTGCTCAAGATTACAATCTCTGATACCCCTAGGGGGATGTTACAGAATCTACAATTGCTCTTTCAGGGAATTATTTCTAAGACTTGGTTCTGGAAACATCACAAATAGTGCCTCCAGAATAAGCTCTGGGTTTAAACTCTCACCAGGACAAAACATCAGCTTGTGATCAAAACATTTCAAATACTATTGTATACATGTGGATGCTTTGTGGCATTGTACTTGGTGATAAAAAGCCTTATTCATTCAATAAAATTGTCGCTCTCTTAGAACTTTAACTTGTATAGATCTCTTCCTCTTTTTCTTGCTTAAATATACTTCCTGCAAGTATGGCTCCTTGCTTCCATATAAGCATAAACCAATATTGAATTTTGTTAAGTGGCAATTTAAAACTATCACTTAGGAAACTCGGCGATCAAGCTTTAAGCTTAGATGATTGTCTAGAAAGCTTTACCTACTTCTCTGGCATACTTCCCAGTTTACGCTGAAGTTTAAATATTAGATGTTCTTGGCTTAACTCCATGCAACTGGTTTAACCTGCAGCTCAGAAGTCAAAATTATAGTCTTATTTTGCATACAGAGAATGTAGCAGGGTATAGCTTAAGTAAGCAGTTGGTCCTTAAAGCTTGCTTTGTTACCACCGCTGTATATCTAAGAACATAAAACCCTGTACTAACTGACCATTTTTTGCAATTCTTGAAGTTTGTTAGTTGAATGAATCATAAATATAGCACTAATAATCAAAACCTATGTGTAAGAGTTAATTTAGATATATTTTGTAAAATCTTAGTGTTGGCTTTAAAAGAAATTTTTTAAAAGGAATTTTTTAAAAGGTTATGGCAGGCTATATTAGCAAGTCGAATTAGGCCGTAGCAGCTATAAAAATCACAGTTAAGCTATCTGAATCAAAAGGCTATAATATTACTTAACTTACAGAACTGAATCAAAAAGCCTACCCTTGAGAAGTTTTAACTTTTTAATCACAAAAATATAGTGGATACTAATAATATGTTCAAAAGAATGGGCCTTTTTCATAAAAGAAAGCGCAGTGCATATAATTGGCAGCTAAACAAGCATTCTTCCCCAGCGTTTGCCACGAATTGCTTTTTTGAGATGAGTTTCCCAAAACCAATTTCCTCCAATCCGCATATAGTAATCCCAGTCCTCTTTGGTGAAAGGAAACTTAATGTCCAGGCGATTCTGATAGGCATCGATGCCATATTTTGATAGAAAGAACCGGAGGTATCTAGGAGTATATTGTAAATTAACAAAGCAGGAAGAAAAGAAAATGGGGCAGATAAAAAATACATATATTGACGAGCCTTCTGTCGAGGATGAGCGCAAAAATAAGAGCTTTTTAAGGAGATATACTTAAGCTTAAAGCTTTGATAATACTTGCCATCTGAACTCGTACCCCTTGGAGTGAAAAGGGAGAAGCAGCTTTAATACTGATAACTGAACGTCATAAACAACTGACTGATAATGAAACTTTAAACTTACTTTCCTAGGTTATTCAGGAAATTATAATAAACCATTTTGACGACAAGTAGGACACATAGTAAAATAATTATTGTTCCAAACAGAACAAGGTCTAGTACAGTAACTAAGGGATACTTCTCAAATAACATCATTGATGGGGGGTTCCCCCCTTGCTTTTATTTAAGGCCATCCTAAGCAGCATAATATGGCGTTATTCTATATTGGAATATGACACTTGGTTTAAATTAGAGAAATCTTTGCTCGCTTGCAAAATGAATCAACCCCTCCCATAAAAGGCTGGCCTAGCTTTTGAATAGCTTGTCAAACCTGAGACACCAGAGATCACGTGAAAGTGGGGATGCAGGTCCATTCTTAATGGGTGTAGCACAAGTAGGATTTGTGATTTAAAATTTAAATTCGCTTACCTTTTATTTAAGCTGTCACAGATTAACTGCAAGACCATCTACTCCATCCAAAGCTGCTTCGAGCCAGGAAAAGTCATTGCTAAAATATAACGCCGAGAAAAGTGAAATATAATAAAACTGTTGCAGCATCTTCAGTATATTCCTTGAACACAACTAGGGCCCTCCTTCGACTAAATACGTGATATAAAAGAGAATATGCAAAAATTAGTTTTCAAAATAGATAATATATTTTAATTATATTGGTTAAATATATATAATGTGCAATATAAAAGGAAATTTCATAAATTAGTTTTCAACATAGATAATATATTTTAATTATATTGGTTGAATATATAGAATACGGGGATAATTCAAAGAGATGAACATGGAAGCGTGTAGTATCAAATAACGTGTTTCACGTTATGATATATGAGTAAGCCCGTTCTAGGGATAAAGTACACATCAACTGAAATTATTAGTAATCAGCCAGATTTGCCCCCTTACGTTGAGTCTGTTCCCAATCCAGGGGTATCTTTTGTCCAATCTTTTTAAAATATTTTAAATAAATCGATTAAACCTTTGAATAAGGAACAGCTGAGCCGATGAATTCCTGCATTAAAAAACTTAATGATGCGATGAAGCTTACCGTTTTTACAACCTGTATTAAGAATTTCTGTTTCTATACCTTTTGCCAGCAAAATTCATCTCTGAATCTGCCTGTTTGAACACTGCTGGGCGGGAACTTTCGTGTGCTTAAAGGTGCTGCAATTAATGACATCATCTAGTTATTTTTATCTCCTTTCATGTATACTCATTCATTGCCCCAATTTACAAGATATAATTAAATTACATACTGTAATCCATTAATCAAATAGCCTTATACTTCTTCACATATATAACCAAGCATTATATCACATCTCACAAATAAAGTCAAGGTCCAAATTAACCTGATTATTTATGAGTTTCTTTGGACTTCAAATTACTAGTTATTCTTGATCCATCACCAACAGTAAGCCTGTCAAGATTTCTGGATCTTGAAGATGAAGAGAGATTATTTTTATTAGGTGAGTTAATCATATTGGGATGGGATATCTGTATGAAGACAGATGTGCTTCTATTGGTGTGACAACGGGCTGTATTCCGTTGTTGGTTGATCCAATTGGAGTGGAAGTCCTGTGGTCCTTTGAAGACGCAACACCGTTTGTGATGGTTTTTGCAGGAGTTCGCAAGTATCAATAATTTGCTCTTATTGTACTTTGACACCACTACTATTTGGACTAGTAGGGATGTTGAAGGGTATTAAATTGTCTCCTTCCAAGTGATCTTGGAAGGCCCCTTTATAGTTGACAGCTAGCAGCCAAACTGGCGTCTAGCTGCGGACAACTCTTACTAGCTAGCCTATCATCCCCAAGCTACTAGTTTCATCCCCTAGAGTTGAATCCCAAAACCCGAATAATGGTTTGGGATGAGGTAATATTCTAGGCTGCTGATTTCTCCTCTTCAGCCCAGATATTCCTTGACTTAGTTACAGCAACTAAGTTGACACCCAATTTGGCTGACCTGCCCTTGTGCTCGGTGTAATGTGCAATGTTTGCATGGGCGGTCTTCTGTCTCAACTCTTGGTGAAACAGGATGTTATAATTCCCCAATCAATCTCTGGGTTGAGTCTGCGTCCCTATTTAGAATCCGGAATCCTTGGCATCTAATTATAGAAGCTTCTGGATTAGCCCGTGACCTGAGACCCAGAATGTCTCAGGTGTCTTCTGACTTGGAAACTATATTAACCTTATTATAGTTTCTCTGTATTCTGGAATACTGTGTCACTTTGGCTGTGTTGCGTCTAAAATCAACCCACAGCTTCAGTAATAGGGATATGGATCAGTCAATCCTAATGAATCAGGATTTCCTGACATTTTCCCCCACTTGACTGAGCTATATAACCTTTGAAGAACTTCCTTAGCCAGGAATATGAGCAATAATTCTAATTACTCCGGTGTTAGCAACAAGACTGATGCCCACCAAATGGTGGCGCAGATGTCAGAAGAGGACCGCCAACATTTCCATGGGCTCTCCAAGGAAGCCAAGGTGGCGTTGCTCCGTGGGCTTGGGCAGGCGGAAACCAATTCACTCTGGTCTGGGCTGGAAAGTTCAGTGCCAGGTGAAAATAGTGAAGAAATCCCAGTGGAGGGGGAGTCGGCAGGGCGGTCTTCTGTTGGGGGTGAAAAGTGTCTTGCTGAGCCTCAGGCCAGTTCAGCGCTCACCCGCCCCCAAAATCTGGAGAGGGAGCCTTTGGTCATGGACCCTCACTCGGGTGCTTTTAATTTTTGTTTGCTGGACGCTGGGCTGCCTGACTTTGATTCTATGCCCCTGCTCTGATTGGGTGACAAGGGATTTTTCATTTCCCAGCTTTACGTGGGAATGAATATAATTCCTCAGTTCCTGTTTGTGATAATGGCTTGGCGCCTGCGTCATGATCTTAAGCGGTGCATCAATCATTCAAGCGAGGGCTTTCATAGTGTGGAGGACGAGGACTTGGCGGGGTGGTTAGGCAATCAGTTGGCGGAGCTCCTGGTGGCCACTGGTGACGCAGGTGGGGTGAGCGAGGCCTGTCAAAGTTATGTGCTGGACTTTGGCTTGCGGGTTTTCTCTTCTTGGTTTGGCACTTTAGCGGGGTTTCCGACGCTGTACTTGTCACTGGGTGTGGACAACTCCAATGCGTGGGACAGCCGTATCTGTTGTGTGGCCTGAAGTGTATACACCGACATCAAAAGTGGTGCCAAGCAACAGGGGTTTGTGGAATGGTGTTATGTGGGAACATAATGCTTACCCCCGATCTTAGCCTGTCAATGGCTACTGCAGACAATATGGCGGCCCAGTGGGAGAAGGTCCGCAACAAGCTGGGCAGTCTTAAGGCGCTGTTGCCTTGCTGCTATTGGTATATCTCCAACTTCATGTTGGATTGCATGGTCCTGTTGTGCGCTTTCCCCTTGGACGCTGGGCTCTGGCGGGTTGATGCCGTCTCCAGGGAGATCCCAATTCCCTTTGTTTGCTTCTCGCAGATAATCCCAAGTGAACGTAGACTCTGGCTGCAGGCCACCACCTTCTGGTTCACTGAGGGGAGGAAGTTTCCTTTTGTAAGCCTCTGGAGCCTGAGGCAGGTGGTGCAAAGGTCCTGGAGAGGAAGTACCCAAGTAGCTGAATCTGAAGAAGATGAAAAAGATCCTGAATATCAGGAAGGCGACCCCTAGTTGTTCTAATAAAGCTTTTTTTCCTATTATGATTTTTCTTTTAGAATATATTTAGTAAACTTTATTGTGAGCCAATATTTGTTATGGTAAAATATGGTTTGAGGAACCTGGCGTGGACTCTGTTGATGAGTCTTTCATCGGCCAGATCCTTGATTGTGTAAGCATCAGGAGAGGGTTTATCAATGACTTTGAAAGGCCCTTTCCAGATGCTGTCAAGCTTATGAGCCCGCCCCACGACTCTGTTGTGGTATGAAACCTGAGTGCCAATTTTAAATTTGGCTAAAGTGCATCAATTCTTGTTGTCAGTCTTGTGTCCTTTGTTCCTGGTGAGGGAGGTTTCAGTGAAAGCTTCAGCCTGAAGCTTGATGAGCGTGTCGGCTAACCTAGACATATATTGTTGATATGTTATGTTACTTGGGTCCCCCATTGCTGAAAACAGAATTGGCGGGATAGCTGGATGGCGTCCATATGTCAATTGGAACAGAGAGAAGCCAGTTGTGCTGTGAATTGAGATATTGTAGGCAAACACGACGGCAGGCAGGAAGAGATACCACTCCAAAGTTCGGGAATCTGCCAGCTTTTGCAGAATGTTGACTAAAGTGCCATTAGCTCTCTCAACCATCCCATTTGATTCTGGATGGTAGGGTGTAGAGAGCACTCCCCTCACGCCCATGAGCTCATTTAATTTTGGAATTAAATGAGCAGTGAAGTTTGTTCTGTTGTCAGTAAGAACAAACTGAGGGCAGCCATGTCAATGGATAATTTGTTCCAATACAAACCTGGCTGTCAATTTGGCGCTGACGTGCTGCAGCGCTCTGGCTTCCACCCATTTTGTGAGGTGGTCAATTGCCACAATAATGTAACATAACCAATCAACACACATTGGCAAGGGCCCAACCACGTCTATACTAACAGTATGCCAAGCAAACTTGGGCTCTACTGCTTTGTATTGATGCTTACCAGTGAAGGGTTTCTTGTGCTGACATTCTATACAGTAGGTTAGAGTTTCCTTCACGTCAAAGAGGAGCAACTCCCAGTAGTAATTTTGTTGAAGCTTGTGGACTGTCTTTCTTAAGCCGCCATGACCCACTGCCTTGTGGGCGGCCATTATCAGATCCAGGCGCTCTGAAGGTCTGGGAAAGATGTATTTGACACCATTGTGGTACTTATACAGCTTTTGGCTCTCCACCTTACAGTCTTTGTGGAGCTCACAGAGGATGGCCTGTACTTCTTCTGGTTTGTCCTCAAACTTGTTGGTGAGCATTTTTTCATATAACAGGTTGGCCTGAGTTGCTACTATAGCAACTGTGGGAAGTCTTGACAAACAGTCCGCGTTCTGGTGATTAGCACCAGGACGGTGGACTATAGTGTAGTCAAAAGCCTGAAGTTTTAACACCCATTGGGCAAGGCGTCCTTCTGACTCCCGGAGATTTTGAAGCCAACTGAGGCTGGCGTGATCAGTGACCACAGTGAAGTGTACCCAGTGCAAGTATACTCTAATTGCTTTTAGGCGTATATTACAGCAAGGCATTCCCTTTCAGTGACTGTGTAGTTGCGCTCATGTACATTCAGAGAGTGGCTAGCATAGGCCACTGGGTGTTCAGCCCCTTTGTTGTCCAATTGGGAAAGAAAAGCTCCTAAGGCCAATAAGGAGGCATCCGTATGTACGACAAAAGGTTTGCTGAAGTCTGGATACATCAATACTGGACTGGAGGACAGGCTAGTGCGGAGGGCGTTAAAAGCATCTTGGCAGGCTGTTGTCCATAGAAAGGGGCCCCCGTTCTTCAGTAGATGAAACAGAGGTTTGCCAGTACAGGCAAAGTTGGGGATAAAGCAACGGTAGTAGCCTACCATCCCCAAGAAGACCTGTATATCACATTTGCTTTATGGCTGCTTCATCTTGGTGATTGCCTCCACTTTAGCTGGCTGAGGGTGGAGTCCTGATGTATCAACCACAAATCCAAGATACTCCAACTGATCCTTGAAGAATTGACATTTTTGGGGGTTGATCTTCAAATTGGCGTCCGCCAATCTCTTGAAGACAGCCTCCAAATGCTCAAGGTGTTCAGTGAAGGTTTTTGAGAACACATTGATATTTTCCAAGTAAACTAGGACGCAGGAGAGCTTGAGATCACCCAGTATGGTGTCCATGGCCCACTGGAAGGCGGCAGGCGCATTGCACAACCCTTGTGGCATTTGGGTTGGCTGGAAAAGGCCCTGAGAAGTAATTATGGCACACTTCTCTTGTTCCTTGGGTGGAAGCTCAATTTTCCAGTACCCTGATATGAGGTCCATGGCTGAGAAGTATTTGGCCCCTCCAAGTCAATCCAGTGTGTTGTCAATCCTGGGCAGCGGGTAAAAGTCCTTCTTAGTTATCAAGTTCAGGCGTCGGTAGTCTATTACTACCCAATTACTCCCATCCTTCTTTTTTACTATCAGGATGGGCAACGCCCAGGGACTCTTGGATAGGATCAACATGCCTCTGTCTAGAAGTTGCTGGATTTCATTGCTCACAGTCTCTTCACTGGCCTTTGAGCAACAAATTGGTCAAAGGCGGACAGGCTTGTTATCCCCTGTGTCAATGTGATGAGTGACCTTGTTGTTGCACCCAAGATCAAAGTTGTCTTCCGTAAATATGCAACAATATTTTTCAAAGAGTGCACTGGCTTGTTCCCGTTCAGTGTCATTGAGGGAAGATAAATCAGCCAATGGAGTGGTCACATCCACAACGGCTTCAACTTGATCAGGATACCCATTTCTGACAGGTCTTCAATACACTTGAAGCTGTCCAGTTCTTCAACCGGTAGAAGATGAACAAATCCTACAACCTGGTTTTTCTTGATGTGAATGTCATGCCCTTGAAGATTGGCCAGTAGGACGTGAATTTTGCCATGGCCAGGAATGATTATCCCAGGGGCAATACACGGTTCAAATCTTGAACGTCCCCAAGGCTGGTGAACTTCACCATATAATCCTGCAGGGATATCTAAGGTTAAACCTGTGTTGACAACCTTCTGTTGGCCAGATCCAAGTGTAAGAGTTGATCTTGAGCAGAGCGGAATTCCTTTGTGCTCCTTGATCTGGGTTGACAGCCACTTTCCCTTTTTCCTGTACAGGTGTAGGGAACTGCCACCACACCGTCCTTGTATGCCAGATTGATGCTAGATTTTACCTTAGCTGGTGGTTTTGCGTCCTGCGTGTAATACAGTGGGATGGTCTGGCGCAGGATTGTCAGAGTGTTGTCCTTCATGTCCAATTTGACCCCGTATTTACATAGAAATGCAGTACCAATGAGCACGTCATAATTTTTGCTGGGCAGGACCACGGCAGGAGAGGACACAGCAATGGAACCAAAGCGCATTGGCAGAGCGCTGTAAGCTCCTTCTGACGTGGTGGTGTGTTTACTGGCAGTACCATATACTCTGGTGTGCGCAATGTCAGGAGCAATGCCTAGCTTCCTGACAAGGCGGGTTGACACAATATTAATAGGGGTGCCACTATCTATTATGGCGTGCACCTTGACTTTATTAACAGAGATATCTGTGTATGTACATTCAGAGTAGAGTTCAGAGTGTAAACTTAATACGTGTACACCCAAGGGTGCTGGAGTATTGAAGTACTGTTTGAGACTTTGACCAATCTCGGGGAAGTTGGCCTCAATGGTCTCAACAGGAAGGGAGAATTGAACTTCTTTCAAGGAAGGCAGGTTGCTGGCTATGCTGGGTTCTGAAGCAAGGCAAGTTTCTTGTACTTGAGCCGTGTACAGTTTGGAAACTGTCTCTACAGCATTTGGTGCAACCTTCCTTGGGTGTCTCCTACCTCTAGCAGGAATAGCGTAAAGGTCGTCTGACACAAGCATGTGTAGAGGATCCTCTTTGAACTCCTGTTTGGGGGCAAAGTGGGACGTCTGAGTGGCCAAAGGCAGATCAAATATTGATGCCTCTTGGGCTGTAGTCTCGGGAGGGGCTGTATTGGATCCGGCTACCTCTGGAGACTAGCAGTCTGGTTCTTTTGGAATTGGGGAAGTGGCGGACTCAGTATATTCTTTACTAGCCCGCCTTGGCTTTTCCCTGGTCATCCTGTTTTTGGTTGACCACCACATTTACTGAGGACTCACACCCTTTCCCCTTGCAGACGCTGGCCCAGTGTCTTCTTTTACCACACTTGTGGCAAGGACCTGGCAGATCCTTTGCCTTGTAGTCACTTCCTGATTTACTATTGAAGTCAGAAGTGGCATTGTCAGGCTTGGGTCTGTGGGGTTTGTCCTTGGTGGGGGTAGACAAGCAATTATTCTGTCCTTTATTTGGAGCTCCAAATTGGGCCCCAAGACGGCTCAAGTAACTGGTGATCCGTTGGGTTGAGCTGTACTGATCCAATAAGGGGAACATGACATTGGCTAATTCCCAGTATGGTTGCAGTGCACGGCCCATGGTGATTCTGCAGTCCAACTCAGACAGGACCCCGTCACCTAGAAGAACTTGCGCTTCATGATAGAAGCAGTCGGCAAAGTCTTGCACAGACTTGTACTTTTTGAACGAGATGTTGCTGAACTCCGCCTTTTGAGCTTGCAATCTGGTCTCACTACCAAATTCCTCTATAACAGCCTGGTGTGCATCTTCATAAGTCCAACTGTCTAGTGGCAGATGGGGCATGATGACATCCACACAGGTGGGATCCAGAGTGTTTATGAGGGTGGTTGCCTTCATGTGATCACTCACGCCTCTCATAGACATTTCAAAGAGGCAGATGAAAGTTCGAATGTTCCCTTTTTTGTCAAACTTTGGCAGGTTGAGCGGTTTAAACTTGTGATCAGAGAAAGTCAATTCTGTATCATCCTTTCTAGTGGTGTGAGTGTTATCTGCACGCAGCACTGACAAGGAAGTGAGGGGTGGCAAGGCTGCTACTCCTCTAGGAACTCTGCAGGTGTCACCTGATCTGTTGCTCACGCTGTCAGGATAGAGGTCAAAGAAGTCAGGAGCAGAAGAGTTTTTTTGCTGTTCTGGGCTTGATGCTGGTACGGGCAACACTCTTCTTCCTGAAGACGTACTACTTCCTGAGGAGGCTAAACTTTCCAATCTAGCCAGTCTAGCTAGCACATTAGCTTTAAATTCCCTACGTGAAGTCTCATTTCTTTGTACTTGTTCTAGTAGAGAGCTGTAGTTGCTCTCTGCTGTCAAGACCGTACTGGCTAATAGATACTGGCGGTTTGACAGCTCCTTGGTCTGGAACTCAGCGGCGGCAAGATTACAGTGAAGCTCTGCTATGTCTTCATACAGCTCAGATGTTAAACTTTGTGCATCTTTTACTACGTCCCATAGCTTTTGCTGATCCTTGGCGTATTCTGCGTGATCCAGGCAGCACTGATGGTCCTTCTATTTGTTGCAAACAGTGTGATGGCTACGGCTGGTGGTCTTCATTTTGTTGACCATTTCCGCAATCCTGTTGACATAGTTGACTACCTCAGAGTGACGCGCGTCCTGCTTGCTACAGTTGTCTCTAATTGACTGGCGCAAGTCTTCCTGCTGGGTAACAAGATCTACATGATCTTGGTTGCTGGCCAACGTCTGTACATGGAAGCTTAGAGCTACACAATGGTTTCTTACAGCTGCAACCCATTGTGCGCTTAGGCCTCAATTATCCAGGACACCGTCTATGAGCTGATCAACCTGGTTATTAAATTGGTTGACTATCTCATCTACCCTGCCATGGGAAAAGGCGGTGGAGTCACAAAGGTCTGCCACAACGGTCTGTATAGCTGTAAAGCTGAAGTTCAGTCAACTGACCAAATTATGGTTAGCCGCCTGTAGCTCGGAGCAAAAGCAGTTGAGCTTGTTCAACTCCAGCTCCTGTCTGGCGACCAGTTGTTGGAGATGTTTGATTGCTGGGTGCACAAAATATGCGAGCACTTCTTGAACCCTGCTCTGGTCCAATTGGAGAAGCTGACCCAGCTGGGTGCAAGTGACTTCCTGGTACCTGTGGAAATTGTTACTCAGGTTATTGGTAGTCTCATCAATCTGGAACAAGTTAAACTTGGCGTCGCCCTGGGGATCATTGAGGTTACGTCTACCATGTTGCAATGCTTGCAAAACAGCGCGCACCTCCTCTATGTCATACTGTTGTTGACCCATGGCAACAGCAGTCCCAGTAATGTTGAGCTGGATCATTTCCAGCGGAAGCGTGGGTGCTTTGTATAGAGTCAGCTCTAAGCAGAAGGGTTGGTCGTGCTCAGTATTGCTGGTCTCCATGTATCCCCCTGTACTTATCAGCAAAACCAGGGGTCAGCAGAGGCAAGGCAGCGCCTTGAATTGTCACCAATGGAAGCTCTTTTTTGTAGTGAGTACCACTTTCAAGATTTCTGGATCTTGAAGATGAAGAGAGATTATTTTTATTAGGTGAGTTAATCATATTGGGATGGGATATCTGTATGAAGACAGATGTGCTTCTATTGGTGTGACAACAGGCTGTACTCCATTGTTGGTTGATCCAATTGGGGTGGAAGTCCTGTGGTCCTTTGAAGACGCAACACCATTTGTGGTGGTTTTGGCAGGAGTTTGTAAGTATCAATAATTTTCTCTTATTGTACTTTGACACCACTACTATTTGGACTAGTAGGGATGTTGAAGAGTATTAAATTGTCTGCCTTCCAAGTGATCTTGGAAGGCCCCTTTATAGTTGACAGCTAGCAGCCAAACTGGCGTCTAGCTGCAGACAACTCTTACTAGCTAGCCTATCATTCCCAAGCTACTAGTTTCATCCCCTAGAGTTGGATCCCAAAACCTGAATAATGGTTTGAGATGAGGTAATATTCTAGGCTGCTGATTTCTCCTCTTCAGCCCAGATATTCCTTGACTTAGTTACAGCAACTAAGTTGACACCCAATTTGGCTGACCTGCCCTTGTGCTTGGTGTAATGTGCAATGTTTGCATGGGCGGTCTTCTGTCTCAACTCTCGGTGAAACAGGATGTTGTAATTCCCCAATCAATCTCTGGGTCGGGTCTGTGTCCCTATTCAGAATCCGGAATCCTTGGCATCTAATTATAGAAGATTTTGGATTGGCCCATGACCTGAGACCCAGAATGTCTCAGGTGTCTTCTGACTTGGAAACTATATCAACCTTATTATAGTTTCTCTGTATTCTGGAATACTGTGTCACTTTGGCTGTGTTGCGTCTAAAATCAACCCACAGCTTCAGTAATAGGGATATGGATCAGTCAATCCTAATGAATCAGGATTTCCTGACAAAGCCTAAGGCACCTCACAAGAAAAATAGCGCTATAAGAAATTTTATTCTGATAAACAAGAAAAAATGCTTCTTTTATTGGATCATATGATAGTAGAGCTTAAACTGGTAGATTCAGGGATAAATCTTGTTTGTGAAAAGTATAAATATTTCTGCAAGTCACTGTTATCTATAGCTATATTCCAGTTTCACCAAACCAATGCTTTCTTCTCAACTGGAAAATACGGAAGTCCTGCAATTCTATTCAGTAACACATACTGCACTTTTCTTTGTTGAACCAAAAAATAAAAAGTTTGGAGCCAATAGAGTCTGTATACTAAAAAATAGGTAACATACTAGAAATGACAGTCTATTTAAAAGTAACAAGGGTCATTCTTTTTTATATTAAGCCATTTTTATTATTTGCACCACAGAAAACTTCAAACTTTTATTTAATTCTTTTTTGTCATGCCCAGAAATTCACTGTTTGTGTCACAGTAGGTTTTATCATGCCAGGAATTATCCGCCCAAGCAGGAAGGCTCAAAAAGCCGGGAAACCTTTATCAAAATTGACCAAGTTAACAGATTTAAATCAAACAGTTGATCAAAAATGGGTTACAACTTCTCCAGTCTGTCAGCTGAAACCAGCTCCTCCTTGCAAATTGGCATTGATAAATTGGCGTAATTTGAGGGTCACCCAATACAAGCTTGTTAATCGGCATGGTCATCAGAAATTGGTCACACAAGGGTTCTTTGCAACCTGGACCAGATACTTACTTGACAATGTGGAAGGAATAGGAGACCAAGATTCAGGTGGTATTGCTTAGTCAATTTTTGATATATATTGAATAATTTTCACTGTTTCAACTCTAAGAGTTGAGTCCTTCCAAAATTTTACTCAATAAAAATCATTTATCCCTAGTTCTAATTTACTTTTCAAAATGCATCCTGTGGTTGGGTTGTTACAATATATCCCATACAATCTAATTCTCAACCAAATCATTTCTGGAAGATGGGGCCCTGCAGTTGAAACTTTGTTATCAGTGCTGCCCAATGTTAATTTCATGCAAGCTAATCTTGGAGCTCCCCCATTCTGGAAACTGAAAATCATGTTGCCTCCCAATGCCCAGAATTTTATTCTGAAGATATGTTGATGCTTTCTCAGGCCATTTATCTTGGGCTACTTTGGTTAGGATTAATGTTTTACTTAATCCTAGTATTACAATTGGTAATTTTACAAAAAGATATCTGAAGCCACATTGGTGGTTAATCATTAATTCTATGTGAATTTGGGTGGTAATTCCCCATCACTTAGAAATGGCTTCACACTATCCCGCAATTTCTGTCACAGTTTGCTCCTAAAGAAAATTAGAAAAATTCAACCTGCTTGCTTTGTTTTTAGGATAAAAATTCTGGCTTCTTAACTCCTTCATCTTCAGACTTCTTTATCCCTTTTTATGGGTTGGTCTTATTTTTGGTCCAATCTTCACTATTTCACATGATTACACATCCCTTCTGTAGTTTTCAGTTAGTAAGCTGACTTTAAAAATGTTATTGGGTGGTTAAACTGTTTAGCAGTTGTTTTATCATTGTACAGTAGTTTTAAAAGCTATGACAACAAGCAAAATGAACTCAGATTTAAACAAAATTCAACTATCAGGTTAAAATATACACTCTGTTAACAGAGATTTTTGGCGCTAATAGGTGAAATGGGTCAACACAGCAACAAAGTACTCACGCGCAAAGCAAAACCATTCAAAATGAAATCCAAAATACATGGATTCACAAACAAAATGGTGTGAGTTGGCTTTTGGTGTACATATGTTTACTATGTGAATTGGTGACAAAATACACCCACACATGGTGCGTCAAAACTCAATCCAAAAACAAAACACAATAGGAACTCAAACCACAAACATAATCACTCACACAGTTTGTGCAATGGATTGTAATCAAGAATGATATCAAGGCATCTAAAATAAGACACAAGATCTGAAACATAAATTTTAAAAATATTGTGTTGGGTGCTTATATTTGGCATAAAATCCAGGAAAAAGGGTGGGAATTATTTTGGGTATTCAAAAATAGGTGTTGTAAACCAGAAACAACTATTTAAGAAATAAAAAATCTATAATTGGGATATTGGGTGGGAAAACCTCTAATTAAATATCCATATTCAGATAAAAGCAAAAATTAAAATTAGGGAGTAACTTAATTAAAATTTATTTAGTATTTTATTAAATTTTAAAATGGAAGGAACACAACACCAGAGTACCAATGCACCTGTTGTGCGCCGCGGTTGCGGTCGCCCCCGCGGGTCAAAGAATAGACTCAGTACAACACAAGTGCCTACTCAGGAGGGAGGCGGAAGAGGAGAGTTCCATAGTGACGCTGCACTGACACAGCTGGTTCAAGGAGCACAAGCTGCTAGGGTGCAGAGCATAAACCCTTGGGTCCCCAAGCTGACCCGGAAGCCCACCAAGGTCACCACTACCAAAATGGTTAGAAACAAGGAGGTAGAACTTACTTCGTATGTGTTTGATGCTGTGTACTGGTAAGAGTTGGTCCCGTCAGCCATGCTGGAGAAGGTGAAGCCTGTACTTGATACTAGCTATGAGCCATACATAAGCAATGGCAATCAGGAAGACAACAAGGAGCCCGAGTTCTTTCAAACTGATGAGGGACAACTAGTGCGCAAGAAAGTTGCAGCCTTCTACAACAAGGTGCCTATGCCCTGTGCCTTGCCCAATGCCAATGAGTCAATCCCCACTGCTAAAAAGCCCGCTCAGAAGCGCATCCCTGACATCCAATGCATCATCCTGCTTAATCTAATGCGTGAATCAGGCAATTACAAGGCAGCCACAGCCATTGTTGGGGTGGATCCCAAGTACGCCTCAAAGACCTTCAACAAGTTCCTCAACACAGGTCAAGTCCTTGCTGCAGAGAAATCCTTGCGCGTGTTGACCATGCTCTCAAAGGAGCACAAATGGGCAATCTGCCAGTGGATAACCCAAAATTGCCATCTTGAACTGGCAAATATACAGGCCATGGTCAAGTCTTCTTTTGGGGTCAAGGCCTCAATTTCCTTCTATTATCATTTGGTCAAGGGAATGCAATTTTCCTGGAAAAAACTCAGGATATCCCTTACAATTGGAACAGCCCAGCCAATATTGAGACCCAGAGAAAATACACAGAGGTGTATACTGCCCTAAAAGCCAAGGGGATGGTCAAATTTTACTACATCAACAAATCAGCATTTGCCTCGTCAATGTGCAATGAGTATAGGTATGTCCCCAGAGGCTCCAATGACAGGATGGCTCGGCGTGCTGCAGTCCGTGCCACAGCATATTTGATGGTGGCTCTCCTTGGTCCAAAGGGGGTTGAGCTCTACCAAATGATATTGGGATCTCACAATAGCTGGACCTTCCTATCATTCCTCCAATTGGTCTAGGAGCACCTGAGGCGCACAAGCCCGGGCTTCACCAATGTAATTGTGCTGGACAATGTTGGTCTCCACAAGTTGGCAGATATTCTTGAAGAATTTCCATCAATTGACACGAGCATTGCAGTGGGCCCCCAGCAATTGGCCACGGCAAATATGCGCCTTCTCTTCCTCTCTGCCTATTTGCCCTTCCTAAATCCAATTGAGGAAGTCTTTGGGTGGCTCAAGCAAGTTGTCAAGCGAGGAACCCCAACTGGGACAGAGGACCTTTTTGATTTGCTGCAGGCCGGGATCCATACCCTCCCAGCTAACACTGTGGCCAAATTCTATGGCCACGCTGATTTGTTTATCCCTGCGTGCCTTGCAAACCAGCCAATCAATTAAAGGCTTAGCTTGTCTGACTTTTTTATATTCTCTAATTTACTATTCAAGATTTATTAAAAATCATTTTATATTTAGATGTTTCTAAGCCCGCAATCACATTCAGAAGATCCATCAATAGATGTAAGTAATTTATTTATTTTATTGTATATTATTTTATTATGCCATCTAAGGGTATCCCAAATGCTTGATACTGGATTACACAAACGCATTAATATCACATTTGGAAAATAAATATAATAATCAAAAAAAGTTAATGTAATGTGTCCAAATCAGAAGTAGATTTTATTGAAATATATTATTATACTTTTATTAAGACCTTCTCTGGGATATATTCTGCAGATCTTGTTTGCTAAAATAAGAATTAGAAAAATTTATTATAATAAAAATATTATAAATTGTAATGTAATTATTTGGAAGAGAGAATTTATTAAGATTGCCTATAGTGAGTTTGGCGGTATGTACCCACCCCACAATGGAGGTGGCACACAACCTCCACCCCACACTGTGGACAGTGGATACACCCTGGTTAAAATATTCTTGCCTGCTGGTAAAAGGGAGGATGGTGAGGTGGGAGTGAAGCAGCAGCTTCTCAGGCGGGGCCGCAAACCCGTAGATTCCTGCCAGGACCAGGGCGTCCTGGATAACATGGTCAACTGAGTTGTAACCTGGGGGGACTTTTTTCCCGTTGAGAGCAAGTCAGGCCTCGTTGATCCCCATAAGGACCCTGTCCAGGTCCTCCACTCTGGCGCTCATTCTGAAGTAAAACAGGAACCCCAGGTAAACCACCAAGTGAAGCCTTTGCTGGGCAAAGGCTTCCGTAAACTCACACAGCTTATTGTATACTGCGCTTATTTTTTTCTTGTGTTTTGTTTTGCCAAAGGTAAGATCCATAGCTTCTGGGACCCCCGTCTTGTCAGCACTCCAGGCCAGCCCAAAGTCCACCAGGAGGATTTTAGTCTTCTTCACGGCTGTTGCATCCGCAACAGCCAGTTTTTCTACCGCGCGCCTGAAGTTCTCCAGCAAGTAGGACAGGGTGTGCTCCACCGGGAAGCAGAAGCAAGCAGCCACATGGGCCCAGCCCATCTCCGGTATATTCTTGAATGGGAGTGTTGCCAGGACGTCCTAAACAAGCTCAATGGAGTTTACACAGTAAACTCCACTGAGGTTAACCGGGTCCAGGCAAACCAGTTGAGCATCCTTGTAGGCAGTAACTGCCCACTCAGATGCCCCCTCTTCATACGTTAGCCCAGCCAATGCCTCCCTGGACATTGGGAATGCACTGTGTATCCTATCTTCAAGCTCCTGCAAGACAGGGGGGACAGGAAAAGCTGCTTTGCCATGTGAGTGGCAAAATTTGAGTAGAACGTGGGGGGAACAAAAAAAACCAGGACCCGGCAGAGTTTGCCATCAACTTCTTCTAAAAAAGGTAAGTATTTATGAATTTTTATTAAATTTATTTTCTTAGGTACCTTCTTGGGTTTCTTCTTTGCCGGCGGCTTTGGCAGGCTTTGCCATCCTTGGTGCAAGCAGCTGTGCAGGCGTCTCAATGTCCTCCTTGTGGGCCCTCTTGGCGGGTTTGAGATGTGCATACATCTCAGGGTCATCCGTCCAGACAGACGGTGCAGAGAGTGCAAAGGACTTGAACTGGAGCCCCTCAACCACTGTTTTTTGTATATTAAGTAGGTGCTCTATTGTCTTTTCAGGTGTGTCTGGTATTTTGGTCATGAGTGACTTGGCGGACACCTTTTTGATTTTGTCCCCTTCAAGGACGGCAGACTTCACCTTTTCCTTGACCTTGCGGTCAATTTCTTTGATTTTGGCAATTGCCAATTCAAGGTCTCTTAGAAGTTTTTCCAATTTGCTCATTGATTTTTTACTAACCTTTTCATATGTTTTTATAGCTCTTGCCCCAATAAATTCTGTATCATTTGATACAATTGCATCTTTATTTATTCCTTTTTATTTTCCCATTTACTACATTATCCCATCTTTTTACCCATTTTGTATGTTTTACATACATCTCAATATGTGTTGTTTGCTTTGTGTGGCATTGTTTCCCTGGTTACCATATTATTTTTGGCGCTTGACACAGCCCCTTGTGAAAATATTAAAAACAATTTGGTGATCAGCTAAATTTGAATTAGGAAATTATAGTGTTAACTGTTTTTAAATAAAGTTGTTACTGATCCAAATTCAAAACCTTAATGATAAACTTTAAGCCAATCAGGAGCCGAGTGATAAAGTGATTGTTGTGACATAAAGGGACATTCAATAATTCTTTGATGCATGTGCGCTAATTAATATGATTGGCTGGATGTTTTGCCATTGTACGCCATTGCCACTGTGGCAAGTTGTTGATAGACTAGTGCCCAATCAGCCGCTGAGTTAACACTAGTCCATCAACAACTTGCCACAGCGGCAATGGCATACAATGGCAAAACATCCAGCCAATCATATTAATTAGCGCACATGCATCAAAGAATTATCGAATGTTCCTTTATGTCACAACAATCACTTTATCACTCGGCTCCTGATTGGCTTAAAGTTTATCATTAAGGTTTTGAATTTGGATCAGTAACAACTTTATCTAAAAACAGTTAATACTATAATTTTCTAATTCAAATTTAGCTGATCAACAAATTGTTGTTAATGTTTTCACAAGGGGCTGTGGTTTGGTGATAAAATAACTGTGTTCAGGATCTAGATACACACCATAGTAAATATATGATTTTATAGAAATAAGCTGAACATAAAGAATAAAACCAATAATTAACAAAGAGCACATGAACAATTGAAATTCAAAAAAAAGATAATATAAATATAAAATGTTTGGTGACAGGGGGTTTATTGAGGCAGGGGGAGTGATGCCTAGGAGGAAAAATAACGCGGGAAGGAGGACATAGAGGCAGTGCTGGCCTGGGGGGGTCTGGGATTGGGTGGGTTGGGCTTGCAGGTTAGGGGTGTTGGTGGTGGGGGTGGAGGCATGAGGATTTCGTGTGATGGCTGCCATATACAGCTCGTTGTACTCCTCATCGGTCATTAGCTAGATGGGCTGGTAAGTGGCAGTTGCCTGAGGTGAAAGGCGCTTATCCTTATGTGATTGGCTGCCCATATTCACATGGAAAACCATTTGCGCAAACAAGTCAGCCACCATTTGGCGACCAAAGAGAAAATTGTGATCAAGGACCCCAAGATAGAGGTTGTTGAAAGCCTGAGGGTGGCGCTCCTGTAGTGTGGACCCCATGTTAAAGAAGACCACATCTCCCAGATGGACGTTGGCATGGCTGGCAGGGTAGACTGAGGCCTGGTGCCCGCGTCCCTGGATGGCCTCGAGGGCAGTGGAGCTTCCCTCCATCTGGTGGCTCAAGAAAACCTGGTATTTGGAATTTGAGCCATCCCAGGAGTCGAGCAATCCACCGAGGATGTGGCCGTAAGAGTACCCATCAACAAAATCAGGGTTTGTCCAATAATAGACAAAACTCTTGGCCGACACAGCCAGAAATGCACCAATAAACGTCCCCTTCTTGACCTTCTTCCTTCCTTTTTGAGTGGCGGCTCTTCCTTGCTCACCAAAGTCATCAAAAGCTAACAATAGCTTGTAGTAGGAGATGAAAATGACATCATCTGACAGACTAGTTAAGCAATGGACCAGGGTGGATTCAATGGCGGGATCATACAGGGAATCCTCAGCACCATCCCATTGGTCACCGGCAAAATTGGTAAGAACCCGTACAGAAGCCACCTTTCCGTACATCCAGAGCTGCACCATGTGCTCAGACACCCAAATGCCATGGTGAGCAAGTTGCTTCCAGACCTGGGTCAAGGGAAGCTTGGGGTCCCGCTGGAGGAGGTCAAGCATTATTGGGTATGCCTCAGTTATCTGGGACTCTTGGGCCTTCTTGGGCTTCTTGGCCGCCCCAATCCGATTCCCCCTGTTCATCATGCTGTTGAATTCCTGCATGACAGTAGCTTGGGTAAATTGCAATTGGTCAGCGATCTGATCCCAGGACAGATCCTGCAGGTTGAGTGCCACAATTTCCTGAAGAATTTGGGCGGTGATGATTTGTTGCTTGGGGTGCTGGGCGGGGGGAGCTGAAGCCTGATTGGCTGAGGGAGGGGCAGGTTGGGCAATGGCAGGAAGTTGTTCCAAATTGAGGTTGCCATCCTGATTGGTTGGTTGATGGGCAGCTTGTGTGAGGGTGGATGTGGGAGCGGGGGCAGCACTAGACGCAAAGTGACTCTCAAACAATTCAAAACCATATGGGTCAGGGGACAGTAACAGGTCAGCTTCCTTGTTACCCACCTCAAAGGCTTGGGTGTAAACGGATGCCTCCACATTCTGAGCCTCGCCTCTATTGAAGCTGGCTTGACTGCTGCTGGCTTGGCTGCTGGCGCGGTTGAAGATGTTGCTATTGAAAACCATTGTAAAAAGTTTAGGATAAAATCACTAAAAGTAGAAATTTTAAAATTTAATGAATTATTTTTATTGCAATCTCAAGTCCATATTCAGAAGGTTCTCAAAACCATTTCATACAAACCTGGAGCCATGAAAATGGATAAAATGCCTCTGTTACTAAATTGGATAGCTGTTGATTGGCTGTTATACTGTTATTTTTCTATTTTAGGCTGCTCATACTACACATCTTGTGTGAGTTCATTTTGTTTTGTGTTTGTGTAATCTTGCTTATAGATTACTCAGATTTTGTTTCATTTTGGTCCTTCTGTCAGTGTCTCATATGAATCCTGATTGGATTATAATATACTCCGGAATAGCATCCATCCATTTCACTTGTTGCGTCAGTTCATTTTGTTTGTGGCTTGAACTACACCACTTGATGTTTGATATAATTTTGTATAATGGGCAAGTGAAATTTTGTTTTTGGTTTGACAATTCATTTATTAACTGACAATATTTAAATTATTTGAATCCTGAATCTCGCGCGACTTGAATTTTGTTTAAATCTGAAATGATTTTGTTTAAATCTGAGTTCATTTTGCTTGTCGCCATAGCTTTTAAAACTACTGTATATAAACCCAAATGTCTCTGCCTATCTCAAATTTCATTATATATATTAAAAAATCAGATGATTAATTTGTAAGCTGAAATTCTAAGTATTTACCTTGTACAAGAGCATGTTTTATTTTTCCTTCTTTCTTGCTAAATCTTTCAAGATCTAAACTTTAGCTCTTAAATTCGGATTTAATTTCTTTTCAATGATTCAACAGCAAACTGCTGAGTTTTTTTCAAGTTTTCTGGAGTTAACAAGCTTTTAGCAAATAGCCTTATTCTGATGGCTAGTACCCTAATATCAATATTTTTCAGCTACCAACTGTTTACTATTTAATACACCAGCTGACATTTTTGTCTTATCATATTTTATATCATTTCTCTGCTTTTTACCCAGTGCAAACTTCTAGCTAGTTTCATTAAATTACTCTTACAAACTATATCACTTTTATTTATCTTTTAAATCTAAATCCAAATGCTAGTCATGCTTTGGTATATAATTTATCATTCACTTGGGCAAGGCCTTATATTTTTACTTGTTTTGCAACTGAGCTATCTATAGTTCAGTACCTGGATTTGGGGAAGATAACATCTCAAGAGGGGATATAAAAGAGATTTAAAATAATATGCTCTTTATTGAGAATAGAGAGAATTATTATACTGTGTGAAAAGCCATTGGGCCACCAAGGGGTGATACATTTGGCATTTATCAAGTTAAGGATCAATAATGTTGTGTATAGATTTTTCAGGGTCTTTATTATAAATTTATCTCAATCCTTATAGGGAATATGAGATCTTGCTATTCTTGAGGTTTGAGCAAGGCTGTTACTTTAGAATCTTCATAGGATGACTTGATGAATACTTTTATGTGCTATGATCCAGTAGTTTTCAAACCTGTTGAGATTAACATATATTATTCAGTTTAGAATGTATGAACTCAGTCTAAAAACAAAATCATAGTGGATTCAAATTTATTGTAATTTAATATAAATTCCCTGATTTTTGATTTTGTTTTTAGACTGAGTTCATGCATTCTAAACTGAATAATATATGTTAATCTCAACAGGTTTGAAAACTACTGTATATTTTAGCAGCTGAGGCATCCATCCGATTGCAACCCTCATTATTTAAATAATTGTACAGTAGTTTTCAAAGCCATGATGCTAAGCAACAAAACTGAGATTTAAACAAAAAGAACTCAGACGAAAGCAAAATAGAATTGAAAACAAATCCATTGTTAATCAGCATAAATTTATTAGGGTTAATTTTGTTTGAATCTGAGTTGATTTCACTTAAACATGAGTTGATTTTGGTCAGCGCCATAGCTTTAAAAACTAATGTATATGGTGTGTTGAGTGATTGGGCTTGGGTGAAGATGATACTTTCCAAGAACCTTCTCTAACTGTACAGGATGACAGTTGTATTTAACAGATTGTTAAATCTAGCATATTTATTTATGTTTCAATATGGGAACTTTGTGCCATAAAAACACATTTTCAACCATCTGATAGCACTTTAAATTGCTTCAATGGGGATCATATGATGTTAAGGATTTTGCAGCATTTATGGACTTATTTTTAGTCTATTCCATGATATTTCCCAGGGATACTGATTTTGATAAAATGGCAGAATATTTGAATAGTTAAAGTAGGAAGCAGTCATATTTTGAGCCTGGCTTTGATTTCTAAAAGTTCATTATAAAGACTTTGGGTAGCCTATCCTTTATGAAGTATGGCTATAAATAACCTGTAGTCTAATTTATTGGGTAAAACTATTGCAACATGGCCTGTTATCTAGTAGGATACTGCCGGGCTCATAAAGTAATAGTTGTCTATGCCGTAGTATCTATACGCTGACGTTTGTGGGTTGGGCCATCCAAATCAGGAGAGTTGGCAGCGGAGGCTTGCCACTTTTCTTGGGTAGAGTCGAAATAGGCCTCTACGCCAAATACAGAGCTGGGGGTTAAAGCAAGCTTCTAAAATTACCTTATTGCTCTCATTGATTTAGCATTCTGCAAGCTAAGAAATTCGGGGGTCTTTGGGTCATCATACATCTGCATCAAAGTATACTTGACATTTTGGTAGGGGAAATCATAATTGATGGCCTAGATGGTTCAAAACAGGCCTTTGCAGATGGCTTACGTGGCGCATGTAGCGAATAACTGCCTCTCTTTGGGTGGCAGGCTCACCTTTGGTATCGAAGATGCAAGGGTTTATCATAGCTCCCCTGGCAATCATCACCGAGCTTACGCCAGTGGCAGCCCTAGCCTTTGAAATATGCTTGGGGAGGAAAACATCTCCATTAATGATAATTGGGATCAATGGATCGATCTCAGCCACAATGGGGGTTAAGCGATCCCAGTGTGCTGGCTGAGATGGACGTTCCTCCCTGGTGCTAGAAACTTAGCGAAGAAGGCATTGTAACATACCGGCAATGAACTGCAAGGGCATGGACCCCGGTTTTCTCGATTCGCCTACACAGTTCCAATGTAGCATCAGGAGAGTCCAAAGTCCTAGAATGTAAGAAAAGCGCGAGAAATAAGGAAACCTAATCTTGCAAGAAACAGGAACGGGTAAATTGGTGACAAGCTTTTCTAGGATCTACTACCAGTTTAGTACTACAATGGATAAACCTTAACTTTAATTAATCTATCAGGGTCGCTTAAGAGCGCAGCCCCCATGCCGCCTGAAATGCTAAACTTTTTGGGGCACCCGCAATTTAAGTCCACTGCCGATACGTCTTGGATCCTGAAAATCAGACAATTCAAAAATCTACTTACACAGTAAGCGCTGCTTCTAAAGCCAAGTCCGGGTCAGCTGTTCCAAGCTGAAAGACTAACTTTGATTTCTCAAGGGGTGAAGTGCGAAAGTTAAGGGTCCCTTTCTTCATGTAGTCAAATGTTTGTGTCCTTTCTAGCAGAGTAAGAGGGATTGAAACTTAATCCTGTACCATCTCCAAATGCGTTCAGAGCCTATAATCCTCTTATCAACAATTTCAGGACTATAAACAAGATCTAAAGTTCAGCCTTTTTATAGGCAATTCCAGTACCTGCTCCGTAATCAAGGCAGGTTAGGCGCATGGGTAAAGTACCAACACGAACCATTGGTGCTAAGATTAATTTATTACGGAACATGGCACCGCGGGGTGGCTTTAAAGCATTTTTCTGCTTTGGTGAGAGCAGGTTCAGGGTCAGAAAGTGCCGCTTTCACAACAGTAGATTCAGGTGGTGATTCAGATTTATCTTCGGGATGCATCATAACTAAAAAGACATGCTTGGTTTAAAACAGCAGGCTGAGAGAGAATAAAAAACATTTTTAGTAATAGACCAAGGCTTTAACGACCTTCTCTCGTTAACCCTGTGCATGTTATAATAGATCATCTGCTTTTTACAACAGCCTTCCCAAGCAGCGTCAAAGACTACAATCAAACAAAAATAGGTATATAGGTTGGTCTTTAAAAGGATTACGTATATCCTTGATCACTCTTTCAATAACTAGAAGTACGTTTAAACACTAACATAGTAAAACAAAACATATTATTTAATTCTCCTACAATTCAAGCCCATATAAAAGTAGTGGATCAAACCACTTCATTAGAATATCTCCACTGTCGCCCATCTCTACAACTTACAGCTTTAATATTTAACAGCACTTTCTTGATAAAAATCCAGGTCAGTTAATTTATAGGTTTCGGGCGTCGGCTGGGAAGCGATAGATGGACGATTCCTGCCTGATTCAATCCATCTTCATCTCAGCCAAGCTTACTGCATAACCCATCCCAAATGATTCGATCCCACCAGCAACCTTTAAAAAGCCCTAGGAAACATTACACTCACCATCCAGTTTTGGAAATCCTGCTATAAAACATCCATGGATACCTTACTTAATCCAAATTGCCACAAAGTCTTAATGAACAGTTTAAGCCAATCAACATCGAAGCAGAAGCCATGCAGAGAAGATGGCTAAATGCAAAGTATATATCTAGATCTTAAGTGAGTCCATATCCTAGCTAGTAACTGACTACTATTCATATAAATCTTAATAAATACATTTCAAGTTTACCATATCAGTATAGCTCTCTAAGCAATATTTTTAGCCTTTACCATAGCTGTACTTTAGAGTAGAAGCTGCAGGGAGAAATGAAAGTTGACTAGAACATCACTTTTACTAAGAGATCTAAATCTATATATACCCCTTCAAAGATGTATCACCCAAGGCTTTGCACTGCAAGAGTCACAAGAGAAGCATAAAATATAGTATTTTTTATTATTGAGAGAGGCCAAAAACTCTAAAGCTGTAAGGAAGCCAGATAAGCGGATGAATTTTCCTCATTGGCAAGTACCTCAGGGGGCTGGCCAGTTTTGTTGTACAGCATAGGCAGAATCTGTCACAGATAGTGCCATCATGATCATAATTACCCACCCTCAGAAAAATAAGCAACAACATCCAGTATCAAAAACTGCCTAAGAAATATAGCTGATTTAAATCAGGCCATCAACAACAAGTGGGTTGTGGCAAAGCACACAAAAATCCTGTCAGAAGTGTTGATTGGGCCCAAAAAGCTGCCAAAAACACAAAAACAGGTAATTTGGTGCTTTTCAGCCCCAAAAACAATTTATGCTGCCACTCAATTTTTGGTCACTTCTCAAGGTTTGATGACAAAAATTGACCCCTGCCATCTCATGTTCATTCCTGTAAATTCACTGCCACCTTTGGCTTTGGATCACACCATTTTTCCTCACCGCACTAAGAAAAACTTCCAAACGCCAGCCAAATCACTCAATTCTTTAGGGGATTTGGCTCACACTGTAGATGAAAAATTTGTACTAGCTTACCCTGCAGACCATCCAGCTCTTGTTGCTCTCCCCTGGGAAGAAACACTAATTAATTTGGACTATCTATTGGCATGATGTTGCCCGCTTTTGAAAACAATTAGAGATAACCAATCAAGTGATGCCACATCAATACTCACAAAGTCAAATGAAACACAAAAGTCTAAAATCAACACCAGCCAATCAGATGAAAGTTTGAAAATTGGTATGAAACCTTTCAGCCCCCCTGGCTTTGCCCAGCAAAATTTCTCCTTTAGCCAATTAGATCAGGTCAAGTGATCAGGTGATGACCCAATTTGCAACACATTCCCTTAGTGTGACGGAAATAACTGGATAATATGATGCTGTTTCTAAATGATGGGGAATAACCACCCAAATCCACATAGAATTGATGATTAACCACCAATGCGGCTTCAGATATTTTTTTGTGAATTTTCCAATTGTAACTCCAGGATTAAGTAGAACAATCAATCCTAACCAGAGTAAACCAAGATAAATGACCTGGGAAAGCATCAATGCATCTTTAGTGTAGAATTCTGGGCATTGAGAAGTGACCCAATTTTCATCTTCAGGAATGGAGGGAGGAGCTACAAAATTGGCTGGCATGAAATTAACATTTTGCGGCGCCGCCGACAAAGTTCCTGATGCTGGGCCCCATCTTCCTGAAATGATTCTGTTCAGAATCAGATTGTACGGGATATACTGCAACAACCTGAGCACAGGATGCATTTTTAAAATTTAAGATTAGAACTTGGGATAATTGATTTTTATTGAGTAAATTTAGGAGGACTCAACTCTTAGAGTTGAAACAGGGAAAATTATTCAATATATATCAGAAAAATTGACTAAGCAATACCACCTGAGTCTTGATCTCCTATTTCTTTGGCATCTTCAAGTAAGTATCTAGTTCAGGTTGCGAAGAACCCTTGTGTGACCAGTTTCTGACAACCATTCCAATTAATGAGCTTATACTGGGTGACCCTCATATTACGTTGATTTATCAACGTCAGTTTACAAGGGGGAGCTGGTTTCAGCTGGCATACTGGAGCAGCTGTGACCCATTTTTGATCAACTGTTTGGTTTAAATCTGTTAACTTGGTCAATTTTGATACAGGTTTTCTGGCCTTCTGCGCCTTCTTACTTGGACGGACAATACCCAGCATTATGGAACTTACCGTGACATTACCCTCTGCTTTAGCCCTGGGCACAATACCACCATCTGGGAGATGAGATAAAGAGAAATTCCTATGGGCAGGTGGGAGTTTCATTGCAGCGAGGATAAGTTCAGGGTGTCCAATAGCAGTGGGATTGCGCTTGTAGAACTCGTGGATCAGATCAGAGGAATTTGAACAATTGTAGTGAGGAACCCAGGAGTTTTCAGAATAAGGATAACCTTTCCAAGATACCAAATATTCCAAACGGCGACAATTCTTGCAGGAAGCTAGAATACAATTTAACTCATATGCAGGTTCTACTTCCACAAGAATGGGTTGGGAAGAAGGAGTCTCAGTACCCTAAAAGAGAGTAAGTAGGAATTCATGGAAGGTGTGGAAAATCTTGAAAGCAGGAGGTAAATCCAGCCGATATGCAGAGGGACCAATCTGATGTTCCACCTTGAAGGGACCAACTTGCTTGGGACCCAATTTACGGCATGGAACTTTAAGTTTCATATTGCAAGCATTGACCATGACTAGATCACCTGGCCTGTAAGTTGGACCTTCCTGGCGCTTGCAATCTGCGTATTCCTTGTAAGTTGTCACGGCAGCAGCAAGAGTAATTTGGAGCTCCTGATGGACCTGCTTCAATTCAGCGGCTTGATCAGTTGCAGCTTCCACGTTGCTAACCAAACAAGGACCCATGTTGGAAGAGGGATTGTAACCCACATTGGCATAAAATGGCGATACTTGAGTTGACGTGTGCAGGGCGTTATTATATGTGAACTCTGCCATGGGTAGATTATCACACCAGTCATCTTGTTGTGCATTGGTGTAGCAACGTAGGTAGACCTCCAAACTTTGGTTTACCCTCTCTGTTTGTCCATCAGACTGGGGGTGGAAAGCAGTAGAGCGGCACAATTTGATACCAAGGATTCCAGTAAAAGCTTCCCAGAACTGAGCAATAAATTGAGGACCACAGTCACTTACAATCTCCATTGGGATGCCATGTAGAGAGAAGATTCTGTTCACAAATAACCTAGCAGTTTCCACTGAAGTAATTGTGGTTGAGCAAGGTACAAAGTGTGCCATCTTTGTGAAACAATCAACTACTACCATGATTGCGTTAAACCCATTGGAATTGGGAAGCTCGCCAAAGAAATCCACCAACACAGACGTCCAAGGACCCGCAGCAGGCTGAAGTGGGACCAGTAAACCAGTAGTCTTATTCTGACTGGCCTTGGATCAAACACATACCATGCAATCTCAAACAAAAGCGGCTACCTGCACAGTCAAACCTTTTCAGGAAAACTGGCGGCAGATAAGTTACACTGTTTTGTTTTTCCCTGGATGACCAACTGTTGGACAGGTATGATTAGCCTCCATGATTTCATCCCAAATAGTGCCTTCAGGGACCCACAAGCAACCTTGATGATATAGGACTGGACCAATCTTATGATAGCCCTGAGGCTGACCTACTGGGTTTGCACATGCTAGCTCCAATAGCCTGTCATAACCCTTGGACAAAGGTTGCAGAAACTTAACCTTGGAATACAAGTCCAGGTCTGCGCCCTCAGCTAAAGACATGGTAGCCAATATAGCCAGTGGAGGCAATACAAAAGGCACCACAGCCTTGTCTGGAATCATAGTATGTGTGTTAAACTTGGCGTCCATACTAGCATCTGGGAGATGGGAGGGATTCCTGCTTAGGGCATCGGCCAAGTGATTGTCAGATTCCTTAATAAACTCGTAGCGGAACTTGTATCTCTTCAGATCACCATGCCATCTGGATTGGCAACCCGACAAAACCCTGGGTTGTTGATAATATAGAAGAGCTTTGTGGTCAGTTCTTACTACAAATGAATGACGTGCTGACATGAGATGATGGTGCCAATGCTTTAAAAATTCCACTACAGCCAACAATTCCTTGTCGTAAATCATGTAGTTGCGTTCTCAAGCCTCCATCTTCTGGGAGAAATACCCTACAGGTCTCTCAATCCTGTCACTAGCTGTTTGCAACAGCACACCAGCCACAGCGTATTTAGATGCATTGGTGGAAACAATGAAAGGAAGCTCAGGATCCACATGTCTTAACACTGGTGAGGACAACAAAAGAGCCTTGACTGCTGAGAAGGCACTTGCACACTCAGGCGTCCAGACTAAAGTTGTCTTTTCACTAGCCAAATATAAAGGTGCGGCCACCTCAGACAAGTGGGGAGTGAAGTTCTTCAAAAATGTGCATGTACCCAGGAAACTACGAAGTTGGGATACTGTCACAGGCGTAGCATACTATTGAACCGCAGCTTCCTTGTCAGGGGCAATGGTGTGGCCATCCTTAAAGATAATATTACCAAGAAAGGTAACCTTACGTTTAAAGAATTCACACTTACTCCTTTTGATAATCAAGTTTGCTCAGAGAATGCACTCTACAACTGCCAACAAGTGGGCCTTATGGGACTCCTCATCTGGAGAAAACACCAAGATGTCATCCATATATGCAATGGCACAAACACCTAGGAGATCTCCCAGGACTGAATCAATCAACCGCTGAAAGCAAGCTGGGGCATTCTTTAATCCAAAAGTCATTACGCGGAACTGGAAGATACCCTTCTTGGTTCTGAATGCTGTTAACCATTCCATTTCTTCTGCAATCCTGATTTGATTGAAAGCATTCAACAGATCAAGTTTTGAGAATACCTTGGCCTTCTCAACACATCTAGAGATCTATGCTTTGAGAGGTAAGGGATAAGGATCCGGAATTGTAATGTTATTCAAATTCCCGTAATTGACACAAGGACAAAGAGACCCATAAGACTTCTGAACAAACAATAACAGAGAGCAGATTGACAAAGCCTTCTTGAAAATTTAGCCTTTTGCCAACATGTTGCGAGTCCATTCTTCCAAACATGTGTCTTCCTTCAAGGTTAAAGGGTAAATAGGAGATTCAATGCAAATCAGATTGACAGTAACCTTAAAGTCAAAGTCAAACTGAGTGTGCTTGGGAAGGGCCTCGCCTCTGGTGGTGTCAAATGCCGCAGACCAGGGTTGCAAGCATGCCGGTAAATCCAAACTTACGGGGACAGGGATAGGCACCAACTGTATTGTCTGTGATGATTGCTCTAATTCAGACATATCCAACAGCGGAATACAAATGGTTATACCCAAAGAGTGTTCCACCTGCAGCTCATTTTTCTCCAGTAAGGTTGATACATTATGATCTCTCCACCAACTCACTCCCAAAATGATAGGATACATCAGGGTAGAGCAAACGGAAAACCTTGCAGTAAAGGACTGACCTGCAACTACAAAAGTAACTGGCTTCTTCAGCTGAAAGGAGGGGAACGTTTGACAGTTTCCACCCCTAACAAGCATTCCTGGGTGGTACTTGAGCTGTAGCAAGTCTGCAGTCTCCACACTCATGAAGTTTTCATAAGCACCTGTATCCAATAAAATGGCCGGCTGATAGATAGTTTGACCATTATCTATGTTACCATAAAACAAGAAGTAACCAGAAGTAGATTTATTGGCAGTGAAGGTTGCAATCTCAGCAGGAGTTTGCTTCTCCTTGGTAGTACAGATGGCAGCTAAGGAGCCAGGATGCTCCTGGAAGTATTGCTCAATCATTTCTTGAACAGCAGCAGGAAGAACAGGATAGTTATGATCAATGGGCACGAGAGGCAACTCTTCAGACACAACCTCAGAAGGCTTGGTAGGTATGACATGCTGAAGCATTACCAAAGAGCTATCAGGAACAGACACCACGGGGGTTTCAGTCACATGGACAGGTTTGTTCACCACCGCCAATTGCAGCTGAGAAGAGCTACAAGAAGAATGATCCTGACTTTGGCTGGAAGGAGCTGCCACTGAACTAGGACCAGAAAACCAAGAGCGCGCCACAGGTTTGTCCTCAATTACCAACGTACCTTGTTTGGAAGTGGACGGATTTGAGACCAGTGAAAGAATTTGGCTTACCAGGGCCTCAGTTGTGGTTAACGGGGAATCCCAAACCGCCAAATCCTGGGCAGTCTGGTCAACTGCTAACCACAACACTGAGAGTTTGTTTACCTCGGGAACATTGATTGTACGGCAGTAGGTAAGAAACTGAGGAAGGAATACTGAAAGCAGAGTTGCACCCTGACAGAAGGCGTACAGCTTACAATATACTTTGAGCTCCTCAATAGATATACACGAATTTTTTAACAAAGGATATAGAGATGCACTATCAGTTAAAACACGTGGATTGCGCTCCACCGCGGACAACAACCATTCTCGAGCATCTTCGGAAACCTTTTTCATCACATGGTAAACTTGGGATTTGTGACTAAGGTTAGAGCCGGAATAAAATGATAAAGCTGACAAAACTTCACGCGAGATTTCATCAGTGGGTGGAGCAGGAAAATAATCTGGACGCCAAAATGACATGACACAACGGAAATAAGAAACAAAGGATCCAGTCTCTACAACTGCAGCCGGAGATGGAAACCAAAAATTAAAGAAAAGCCCAAACTTAAAACTCAGAAATGAACTAATGCAAATAAACATGGTAAACACAGATATCTCGACGGAGCAGGAGAAAAGAAACACAAATTCATGACAAACTGCTTCCAAAAACTCAGATGTAGAAGAGTTGAGTAATGTGACAGAAATAACTGGATAATATGATGCTGTTTCTAAATGATGGGGAATAACCACCCAAATCCACATAGAATTGATGATTAACCACCAACGCAGCTTCAGATATTTTTTGTGAATTTTCCAATTGTAACTCCAGAATTAAGTAGAACAATCAATCCTAACCAGAGTAAACCAAGATAAATGACCTGGGAAAGCATTAATGCATCTTCAGCGTAGAATTCTGGGCATTGAGAAGTGACCCAATTTTCATCTTCAGGAATGGAGGGAGGAGCTACAAAATTGGCTGGCATGAAATTAACATTTTGCGGCACCACTGACAAAGTTCCTGATGCTGGGCCCCAGGTTGCAAAGAACCCTTGTGTGACCAGTTTCTGACAACCATTCCAATTAATGAGTTTATATCGGGTGACCCTCATATTATGTTGATTTATCAACGTCAGTTTACAAGAGGGAGCTGGTTTCAGCTGGCATACTGGAGCAGCTGTGACCCATTTTTGATCAACTGTTTGGTTTAAATCTGTTAACTTGGTCAATTTCAATACAGGTTTTCTGGCCTTCTTACTTGGACGGACAATACCTGGCATTATGGAACTTACCGTGACACTTAGGTCTAGCAAGGGAACTTTCAGTCCCCTGCTTGTACATTCTCTTATTATATTAAATCTAGAGTCTGTTGACACACTATTTTAATTTTATTAAGCTCCAAACTCTGTATTTTGAGTTCTCTTGTAATCTTTAAAAGTGTTAGTCATTTTCTTAATAACCATTACCTTTCTTTGGTCCCGTTTGAACCCAGCTGCTTTTCTGAAACCCCTAGGAGAAGTTTTAGTGTATAGTGGTTGTATTAGACACTTACACTTTCAAAACTTCAGTTCAAACTTGAAATTCAAGTTAGTAGTGTTGTAACTGTGCTGTTTTAGCAGAGTTACAAGAGGAAAATATTTGGAAACTAGATAATATTCTTTATTGAGAGATAGGTATTATATAGTGTTAGTGAACCCATGGATAGAAGGAACAGAATTGCTGGTCACATGGTTGGATGGGCAAGGGAGTGGCTTGATCCTGTTAATGAGTCAAGCGCTAAAACAAGCCATCCACCGTGTAGGGTCCTTATCTGTTCATCTTAATGGATTTGGTAATTCAAGTTGACTTCTTGGTTTGGCTTTGGGTAACTGGGTAATTGGATTGCGGGTCACAAACCCTCTTGGTTGGAACCTTGCTGGCAGGTTGAGCCTGCAGTTTTGACACCCCCCTGCTGAAAGTCAGCCTCCTCTGGGGGTATATTGTTGGGGAGGTCGTCAGGAGCCCAAGCGCCATACTGGACTAGTTGTTGTTTGGTGGCAGGTAGGGCGGCTTTGCGTTGCTTCTGTCATGCTTTGCAAGGCTTGAGGCAATCATGGTGGAGGACCTTGTCCTACTTGCGCTTTCTGAGTCCTTGCACAAGATAAGTGTTGCTGTCGTTTACCTTTAGGATGATTGCCAGCCCTACTTTCTCGGGTTGTAGCTTGCTCTTATCAACGTTCATGACCCACACCTCATCCCCAACTTCATGTCTGTTGCAAATGGTGACAAAGGTCTTCTGCAGACGCTCTTCTTCTTTCTCTGTTTGTCCTTTGTTTGCTTCTGCAACACAGGGATCTGAGCGTGGGGGGACTTTGCTTAGAATTTCCAGCTTAGGTCCTGTTAATGTGTGAATGATATTTGGCTGTGTGCTGTATACCAGTTCAAACAGGCTCTTTCTGGTGGATCTGTTCACACGGGTTTAACACACAATTAGCGCAGTTGACAGCTGCTTATGCCAGTCCCCAGGTTTGCCGGTGGTGAGTTTGGCCAGGGCTTGCACGAGGCTACCATTTAGCCTCTCAACTCGCCCATTGGCCTGTGGGTGGTATGGCATAGTTACGGTGTGTTTGACCCCATTCTTTGCAAGGTACATGTTGGTGTCTTTGGAGGTCAACTCTTTGCCTCCATTGGTTATCAGGAGTTCTGGCTTTCCAAACTTGCTGATTATCTCTTTGCCAATGAACCGTTGTACGTTGTTGCCTGTGTGAGATTTTACTGCTTGGGCTACTGGCCAATGTGTTGCAAAGTCAATGGCGGTGATGATGTACTTCTTGCCATTGTGTTTCCCTGGCATGGGACCAACAATGTTGAGAGCCCATACCTTGAAAAGTAATTGTGTGCGGATGGGAAGTACTGACTTTGGCGGAGCTTCACTTTTGGCAAACTTTTTGCACACTTCACATTGTTCCAGCACATCTTGGACGTTGTGGTACAAGGTTGGCCACCAGGCTTTATGTTTGAGGAACTTGTAGAGGTTTTGGCTCTTGGTATGGCAGAGGTCTTGATGGTAACGCAAAATGGTGTCCACTCTTTGGTGTGTGGGAATGTAGGGAATGGTTGTGCCATCAGACATTTTTCTGTTTAAGGTTCCATATATGTTGGCAAATAGGTGTTCATTCTTGATGACTGTTTCCTTTGTTATGTTGGTTATGCCAAGAGAGAAGCCTTTGTCCTTTGTCTGCATCACCAAGAGGGGCCAGTCTGGATTGAGCCCAATTTCTCCTCTTGTGGTGCGGATATACAGGCGGGAAAGGGCATCTGCCATGGCAAGTTTGGCTCCAGGTTTGTACTGGATGAGCATATTGAACCTTTTTAGGAGTTCCATCTAATGTGCTTGTTGGCAGGAGAGATTTGCCTGCATTTTGAAGTATATGAGGAATTTGTGGACGGTTACTGTTGTGAATTCCTCCTGTTGTTATAAGTAACAACGCCATTTGACCAGGAAGTGTACAATTGCCAACAACTCCTTGTTGTGTATAGGGTATTAACACTTGTTGTCTGTCAGTTTCTGTGATTTGTAGGCTACGGGCAGGAAATCCCCGTCATTGTTTTTATCTGTAGTACTCTCCAATGGATGCATCAGAGGTGTCTGTCTCCATTTGATATTCCCCATCACGCTTGGGATATTGTAGAATGGGTGTGGTTGTGAGTTTCTCCTTAAGACATCTGAAGCAAAGATTGCGCTGGGAGGTCCATACAAACTTTGATTTGGCGCCAGTTATGGCAGACAGGGGTGCAGTCAGGACGCCACAGTTGGATATGAACTGTTGTACATAAGCAATCATTCCCAATAATGTGCAGAGTTCTGACTTGTATTTTGGAGGTGGCATTTTGCAAATGGCCTGGATTTTCAGGCTATCAGGCTTGATGCCATCCTTTGAAACTATGTGTCCCAAGAAGGGCAACTGTTTGCGGAAGAATTGGCATTTGGAGGGCTTGGCTAGAAGCTTATGTTGCACCAGGGTAGCAAAGACTGCCTCCAAGTCCTTTTGGTGTTGTTCTACCAATGGGCTGTAGATAACAATATTGTCCAGGTAGACTAAGGCATGCTTGCCAATGTGGGGGGGGGGCAAACACCTTGTTCATGAAGATCACAAAGGTTGATGGGGTGTTTGTCATTCCAAAATTGAGTACCACACACTCTTATGAGCTGTATTTAGTGTGAAAGGCTGTTTTGGGGATGTCTTCCTCCTTGATGTGAATTTGGTTATAGCCGGCTGTGAGGTCAATCTTGGAAAATACGGCAGTGCCACCAAGGGCGTCAAAGAGGTCGTCAATGAGTGGTAGTGGGTAACAATTTTTGATAGTGACTTCATTTAGGGCTTGGTAATCTGTAACTAGGTGTAGGGTACCGTCTTTCTTTGCCACAAGAACACAGCAGCACCAAAAGGCAACTGAGAGGGGCGGATAAGTCCCTTCTCCAGTGCCTCCTTGAGGTAAGCACGCAGGGCATTGTCCTTGTTAGGAGTGAGGCGGTAGATGGGACGTGCCTTTGGGACTGCTCCTTTGAGCTGAATGGAATGTTGGATGTGTTTCTTAGGTGGTAACCCAGGTAGAGCTTCTTTGAAGATTTCTGGGTGTCAAGCTATGATTTCACAATCCTGTAGCGTGGTGGTATCCTGGTTATCCTTGAAATGGATGATCTCGTATTGGCAGGAGTCCCAGTCAATTTTCTTGAGATTCTCCTGTTTGTCCGTGGTCTCAGTGATACGTACAAAGACATGGTTGCGCAGGAGTTAATCCACAGAGTCAGGGTAGATCTGGTGGTTGACTCCTTCACGTTTGATGGTCAGTACTGAGGTTATCCAGTCCACGTGGGGTTATTTTTTTGCAACCAGTTGAGGCCTAGTACAATGTCAAACTTAGGAAAGTCAATGGCAGGGCCCTGGATGGTGAAGTGTTGGTTTTCTAGCAAGACAGAGAAAGGGGCAGTCTCCTGTGTCACGGCTATGTGATGTTCATCAGCTAAAACCATGTTCTTAATCTGCAAAGGATTAGTAGATAACTTGAACTTGTCAAAAAAGCTACTATTGACCAGGGTTTGATCTGCACCCAAGTCCAGGAGTGCGGAACCTGTGTAACTGCAAAAGCGGAAAGGATAGGACATCAGTTTATTTGGGTGTCTGGCAATGGTGTATAGTACTGGGTCCTCCGAGGGTACTTGAATCATTGGGCATTGATCCACGTCCTCTGGGCGGTACTCATTGTTGGGCAAGTCAGGGGTAGACTGGGGAGAGCTTGGCTCACTTAATGCTCTCCCCGGGCTTTTCCCTTGTCCTGGTTGTCTTGAGTGGTTGCCACGCGGAAATGGGTCCTGTTTGATTGGCCATTATTCCCATTTCTGTGTCCATTTGCACCAGGGGGGTTTGTGGTTGGCGTTGCCATTACTGTTACCAGGAGGTGGTCTGTTGGAATGCCCGCTTGCATGTGAGTTCTTGGGTCTTTCTCTCTTTCCTGTTTGTGCCTTGTGAAGAGCGTTGGAGGTTTGTTCTGCCTTCTTGGCTTCACAGTATAGACTTTGCAGGTTGGTTACTTGGTCCAGGTTCACATGTCTCATTACGTGCAACTTAAGAGCGTCGTAATACATGAGGTGTGTGGCTGGGTTGTCAAAGACCATGTCAGCAGGTGCATGTAGGCAAAGTTCCTTGTAGGCGCGGGTGAGTTCCTTTACTGTGCCAGTCTGGGTCAGGTTCTTTACTTGTCAAATAATCATGAGCGCTGTGTCCTTCAGTACAAATCTTGCCAAGAAGTCCTGCTTGAATGTGTCCCAGTTCTTCTCGGTGTGTTCTTTGTGCCACTTGTTGCACCAGGTACCAGTGTCATGCGTGAGTTGGATGGAGATCTCTGCAATCCAGAATTTCTGTGGGCATTCCATCTGCATTAGCTTGCTTTGCGCAGACTGAATCCAGGCGGCGGTGTTGTCGTCATTAGCCCCTGCAAAAGGTTCCAAGGTGGCGCTTTGCAGTCTCTGGGATACGTAGGCTGGCATGGCATTCTTATCAGTTGGTTGCGGCATAGATGCGGGAGCCTGAAAGAAACTTTGTGCAGACATGGTGTTGAAAGTGGGTAGCGGGATCACTATATTCTGGTACAGTACAAATCCATCGGGTATTGCGGTACCAGGAGTGTATGGAGTCCAGTCAGGCGGGAGGCCAGACATGATTCTATCAAGTATTTGTTGGCCACGGCGTGTACGGGCAACAGGCAGAATTTTTCAAGATAAGGTAGGATGGAGAACCTACCTGTGCTACCAATGTCATAACTGTGCTGTTTTAGCAGAGTTACAAGGGGAAAAATATTTGGAAACTAGATAATATTTTTTATTGAGAGATAGGTATTATATAGTGTTAGTGAACCCATGAATAGAAGGAACAGAATTGCTGGTCACACGGTTGGATGGGCAAGGGGGTGGCTTGATCCTGTTAATGAGTCAAGCGCTAAAACAAGCCATCCACCGTGTAGGGTCCTTATCTGTTCATCTTAATGGATTTGTTAATTCAAGTTGACTTCTTGGTTTGGCTTCGGGTAACTGGGTAATCAGATTGCGGGTCACAAACCCGCTTAGTTGGAACCTTGCTGGCGGGTTGAGCCTGCAGTTTTGACAGTAGTTAATATAAATACCCTCTTTTATATTGGATTTCCCTCATTTTTTCTTGCTTTTGAACCCACTCTTGATGTTCTTGATGTTCTTGCTGTTAAAGCTATCTGAGAACACCCACAAGGCCACCCAAGCTTCTTGATCCATCCCTACTTGAGTTTGCTTGTAACCACTCAGGTTAAGCAAATTTATACAACAAAAGGGCTTGAAAAATTTACCTTCAGACTCCAAATTTCTTGGAGTTTGTAATAATGATACTTCCTGTCCTCAAGTTTGTGGCGTTTTCCTTGGCTCTGTTTCTGTTGCTCCTTTGGTCAACTTCCCCAGATCTTTGGGTTCAAATCTTCTCTTCTGCGCATCTTGTGAGCGATGATCCCTCCAGTCTCCTGCACCTTCCGAGTAGTCTCCTTGTCTCAGGGGAGGCCCTAGTCAAGAGCCTGACTTGTGATGACCTGGACTTGTACTCTCCTGACCATAAATCACACATTGTCCTTGCTGAGGAGGCATCTGTGTCCCCCCCTCAACTATCCCCTGTGTCCTCTTCTTAGAGCAACTGTCCCAGTGATTCACTGGGCAGCATCTTGATGGTTTGTTTTACCAGGATGAGATCCAAACTTAGTTTAGCCCCCCTCTCTTAATAAGTATCTGAAAAATCTCATTTAACAGTTTTCAGCCAAAACTCCTCCATGAAAATGAAAATTTTGCTCACCTATATGACTGTACAGCTTCTTGTAAGTCGCCAGGATAATTTTGTGATGTCTGTGGTCTCTGCTCTGCTTGATGTGGTCCCCTGAGCCTGAAAATGAGGAAATCATTAAGCCAATTTGCAAAATCATTTATTTGCAAAATCCAGTCTCATTTCCTCAAATTGTTGCCTTACTTATTTTACCTTAGTTTTTTGTGGTTGTCTTTTCCCAATGCCTATACTTGGATTTTATCATTTGCAAGTTTTGTCATTGGAAAATTTGTTATTTTTAAATGTTTTCAGGATTTGGATTTTTATTTCCCATTATCAACACTTCAGAATTTCAGCAAGTCTTTGCCATTACAAAGAGGGCTTGTGCTGTCTTTATGGGGTGCTTTTTGGTATGCCTGGGATATTTTTCCCCTGTCAAGAACCAAAGAGGGACAGAAACTTTAGACAGTAACTACAAAATCAGAAAGCTGGGTCTGAGAAGGAGCAGGAAGGGCTAAATCAGGGCTGTGCTTGCTAAGAAGGAAAAGTCCTTCAGAAAGATCTTCTCTGGTACCAGCAAGACAGTTTTTCTGTAAAATAAGAGGTAGGATCTGCTCCTTCAAAGTTAATTCTGTAGGCTTTTAGAACAAGGTTAACATCTGAATTAGCAGAGCTCTCTCCCATAATAAAAAAGTGTGATCCAGTGTGGCCATGAGCTGGGAAAGACATTGTAGGTACAGAGATAAAACACAAAGGGAACGCCAAATATTGTAATTTGTCTTAAGATGATGTTAATTTATTGCCTCTAAGGCTATAACTACAGCTGGATTAATGATTGATAATAGACTAGTAGTTTTTACTTTAATAAAAGTAATAACTGTAGTCAAGCCAATAAATCAATAAGTAATTTTTATCTGTGTTTATTTGTAAAAAAGAAAGATATATACTGTCAGAAATGACAATTTGGATGCTCCTGAATCCCAAAGTACAGAACCAGAGTTAAACCCTGGACAAAACCCTTTGCAGACTGCCAGATCTGAAGGCTGGGAACCCGATAGTTCATGAAGTGGCACTAAACCTGAAGAGGCACCCAACACCCAAGCTTTCAAACAGAAGGATTCAAAGTTTTCTTATCCCAAAGCAGCCAGTGGCAACCCGCCAGTGCTGAATGCCACCCCACCATCTAAGACCCCCAATGCTAACCCGCCCAAGCTCAAGAGACCCAATCATAAAATGAAGCCTGGCAGCACAGTATAAGTACCTGCCAGGCCAAGATCAATCCCCATTGTCATTTTTAAATAAAGGTTATGAGATAAAAGGCTTTTCCAATTGTTGCCATACTTTTATCCTTGTCATCTGCCAGTTAAATCAAAAATCATCTGATCCTCTTGTTGCCCCACCAGCTACTTATTGTCCTCCAGGTGCTCCATTTGATTCTGTCTGTTTTACAGAATACCCCTTGAAGCCTGAGTACAAGGAATACACCACAGACAATATATTAGCCCAGGATTTCTTGGCCAGAACCAATCAGTTAACCAGATACAACCATAAAGGCCCTTGGTTGTTAATGAGCCCCGCCTGTTCAGAGATAAATACAACTTCCTTTCTGCCTATCAATTAGACATGGAACCACCTGTCACCCCCAAACCAATGCCTGTCTCCACTGCTGAGCTTCCCCTGGACCATACCAATAAGCTATTTGGGATTTTATACATTAATCTCACAGGAGTATTAGATACTATTGTCCCCGCCACCAGTCTGTGGTCATGGAAGGCAAGTCAATGTCCTACCTCATTAAGTTAGCGCCAATCCTTTAGTGGGCCCTGCCCACCCAGTCCGCAACCCGCCAGTTCCCAAACACTAGCAAGCCAGAGGATCAGAGTTGGTTCCCTGACATATACTAATATAACTGTAAGTTGACACATGTTGATAATTACTACCTCATAATTGTTTCAGAGCGTCTGAACAACTGGAAACAGCACCTTGGGACCTTGTACCTGCCTTCTTGCTATTTTCAGAAATATGGACATCTGAAGGTGTAAGGTCTGAGGCTTCAGGGTAGGTTATTATAAGCTAAAGCCTTCAATCCCAAGATACTTATATTGTTTAAATATAACAATTTAGTTAAAGTTTGTGATAATAGCTGGATTAAAGCCCCTAACAGCTTATAAGAGGTAAAGTAAGGGCTAAGACAATTAATCAAGCCTAAGAAAATAAAATAAAGCCCAGTCTTAATGACAGAGAACTGAGTTAAAAACTCTATCTCTAAATCAAGATATTGATCACTACTAACTGATAGTTTAAATCTATCTACTATCAGGGTTTGGGTGCTACTAAAAAGGTTGCTTAGCTGATAATAAAGGTAGTCAAAGGGAATCATAAATTTAAAAATAGGATATCAAGGATAAGGATGAAAGATGAAAAAGATTAAAGAAAAGAAAAACACAAGCCACAAAACCTAACAAGTACCTTTTTGGGGGTGCAGGTCAAACACTCTCAACTTAAAGTTGAGACTGAGTAAAGCTCAAGCTATTTATTCAAGTCTGAATGATTAAGGTGACTAAAAGGGGAAAATAAAACAACCAAGGTTGGTTAAGTAGGCTTATGAGAGAGAGAAAACAAGCACATGTCTGTTTGGACCTTTTAACTTGAAAAATTTAAACTTAAGGTAAAGGACAAGACACAGGAGCGGCAGTTGAGTGTTTGGCTAACTCAAAATAGAACTAAAGCAGCAGAAGAACAGGAAAAACTAAGTCTGAAGGCTGCTTGCGTAAATCAAAAGTAAATAAGGTAAAGCCACTTCAGAATTGATTAAATTAACCATAACACTTAGGTCCTGGGTTCAAGAATTGTCAGTGAAAAAGATAAGCTTTGGAAAGATGATTAACCTTAGATTTAGGTTAACATTGGACCATAAGTGAGGAAATCATAAGGAAAGCAAGGTCAGTAACTTGTTGGTGTGTGTTGTGGTGCCCAAGGATAAGGAATAAAATAAAAATTAAAGCTTCATTTTAGCATATGATAAGATGAATCCTGACAGATGAGCTCTTTGTGATAATCAAACAATGCATAATTGATTGCACTATACATCTCTGATTTAGGTAATTGTTAGCTGCAAAAGGCCTTACATCTCACGTGAATGGAATGATGTCATAGCCATTCTCTCTCAAAGGAAATGAAACAAAGGTTCTCTTTGAATTAGATAGAACTGAATATACAAACAATAATACATAATTCCATTGTAAAGACCATTAATTGTCAATTTATTGCAATTTATAACAGCTATCATGTTTAGCACTATTTTGATTGAAAATATCTGAAAAATATATCTAGGTACTTTAAATTTTATAAAAAACATTTTAATGTTTCTTAGTATCATGATTACCAATTTACTCTACTAATATCCTTATTAGTATGATATAATGGCAAGCAAGGTTAACTCTGAAACAATCTGCAGCCAATCATATCAGGTAATGTATACATTAGCTTTATAAAAACTGTAGCCATTTGGATCAGATGATGTATCTAAGTGGAGTAGTCTATTATTGCAAGTCAAAATAAATAAAATTAGAATATGTAAGCCAGCCATCATTACTTAAACTAAAATTTATATTCACAATATTTCTAATTTGAATCGTATCTCTTTAAACTGACCAAGCTTATTTTTTTCCAGACAATGCAATCCTCAGCAAAGAGTTTAAACATCCAATCATATAAAAGTATCTTAAACAATCTGTTGCCCCTCTTCCAATTTTAATCCACACATTCAGGAGCTGGGTAATCTACATCAATAAGCCTCTTTGACATGTTTGCAAGTAGAGATGCTTCGGCTCAGCCCCGCTAGCTTTCAGCTCTGGGCGCTACAGCTAAAACATGTTATTAAATATTTAAACATTTAAATAAATATTTGAAAATTTGGCCCAGAGTCAGAAACTAGCCTCGGCTTCAGGGGCTTGGCCGAAGGAAGCCCTATTTTACACTAGGCTAGGGCTGCTTCGGCCAGTTTCTAGCTCAGGGCCACTCTTTTCAAAGATTTATTTATTACTGTTTAAATATATGGAAAAATCCCGCTTTGGCGGTAGTGGCCCAAAGCTGAAAACTAGCGGGGCTGAGCCGAAGTATCCCTAGCATAGAAAATTAGTTCTCACAACTCACTGAGGAATTTGCAGTCTGAAGACTCCTCAAAAAAATAAAAGTCGTTTTGACTACCCTTTCATCCAATCTAATTATTGCAAAATGACTAAACAAGAGCCTAAACCCCAAACTGTTGAGCCGATGGAAGTAGAGGGAATACCAGAAGATGATGTTCAGCTTATGGATACAGAGGAGTATACTCCGGATATGTTTGCGGGAAAGATTAGTTTGGTAATTTTCTTTCTGAATTCATAAAATTAGCTTCAGTTTGATAGCAGTGGTTTAATTTTATTCTTAAAGATTGCTGGCGATCCCAATGACTTGACTGCGGCCACCTATCAATTCACAGACGAAGACCATACCCTTGGAAATGCACTTCGTTGGGTAATTGCTAAGGATCCTAAAGTAGAATATGTTGGTTACTCCATTCCTCACCCTTCTGAGCCTAAAATGAACTTCAGAATTCAAACTATTGGTAGGCTATATATTGGCTGTTCTTTTTTAATTTTTACTTTTGACCATATTTAGCTCTTTGGTTGGTTTTTTTAAATAGCTAAAAAAAAATTTCAATAGATGTCCTTTCTTATATTCTTCTAACTTAAAATTGTTCTAGAAGGTAAAGATACCAGGGAGGCTTTAGATGATGGGCTCACAAATCTGATTGATATGTGTGAGCATGTTTCGAAAGCCTTCCAAACTGAATTCAAGCGTGGAGATTTCAAAGTCCTTCCCAATGAGCGGGACGAAGTGAACAAGAAAGTTGCCGAGATGCTTGCAGCAAAAAAGAAAATTTAGTTAATCCTTAGATTTTGCTTTCACTCGCCCGGTACTGATAGATATAGACTCTACTTCAAATGATAGTTCCTATAATTTCATAATGAAGCTTTCTACTTTAACATTATAAGAAAACTGAGCAGTTTTTATATCAGCAGCAAGTTAAACTCAATAAGTGGAATACAGAAGCTTAAGTTACATGTCTAAGTGGTCATTTTTGAGGAGTAACGTTTCAGTTGAACTAACTTTTTTGCTAGTGTTGATTTATTAAATCTTACCACTAAAACTTATTAAGCTTTAAAGAAACAATGATATTTAGGTTTTCCAAAAAGGATGTAGTGTACAATCTTTTCAGCAAATCATCAAATATTTAGCAAGACTCAGGGGAATTTTAAACTAAAAATTCTGTTCACTATGCAAATATGTTTTGTTTAGATGCATTATTTAGCTACAATATAATCTGCCTTCATAAATCAACTCTTAATTAGAGAAATTTACTTTAAACAAAATATGAAGATAGAGTGAAAATGAAGCACACTTTTAAAGATTAAGTTCATTAGAATGGTACCACAACCTGCTTTAGACACTATTATCAAACAGGACCTGTGGGTAAATGTTTACCAAGCTTCCGTCATAGCGTCAAAAAATTGATTGATGGAACTCTTCTTTTTGAATTCAGATGCTCAAATTTATTTTTTGATTAGCTTAGTTATTTATGTGATCAAATTGAGCTAGAAGCCTTTTCTAAATTTCTCTTCTCTTTTTTTATTTGGCAAAAACAAATATTATGAATTTCCAAAAGAATCTAAAAGATAATATATAAACCCCTTTAAAAACACAGGGCAATTAAAAATAAAACATTTTTCTTGGGCAGGAGGATGTTCAGTCAACTGATTTTCCTACAATAAATTTTCAGTCAATTTTGATCCCCCTATAATTTTCTCCATATGTAACTTTTTTAGATTTACAGTAATAAAAAGTATAAAAGCCCCTCTATTTATACATCAAAGATTTAACCAATATTTTTAACTTTTTTATCATTTAACAGGTTTGATTTTAAACAAATACACTTTTAAAAGCCAATTAAATTAAATTTCACCAGTAAGAAAACAGAAGAAAAATTCTAAAGATTTTTAAAAAGAACATTTTTAAAAGTAGATTTATTTTTTATTTTAAAAATCTTTGTTCTTGTCGCAACATCTACAATTACTCCCTCTCGGGAAACCAATTCCCCGAGTGACTCGCTGAATGATTCCCTGACTAAACATTAAGTCAGCAGCACTCTTATCATTTGGCCATCTATTACAGGGATCAAACGTTCAGAATCCTAAGCGGAAAACAACTTGAATAAGCCCTGTGACTTAAGAGGAACAATTATTTGGATAAGCATCATGACATACATGGACAGTATGTGGCTTCCCATGATACTATATAATACCCTATATTCATATCAAATAAAGTATCATTCTCTTCTTAATTTTCCTCTTTATCCCGTTTATTATACTTCCCAGAAGTATATACTCGACAGTAGTAGCACATATAGGTTATTCACACCTACTGTAATACCTAGGCATTGTAGGTACTACTTGAAGAAGGTATGGCTGGAGATTGGAGAACTGGAAGCTGGTCAGGGCGGTGACAATCAGATAAATGGTCATCAACCACCGGAAGACTTTGGCGTGGATGTTGTACCTCCCAAAGCTCCCTGCAAAGTAGGTCAGCACATAGTACAGGGAGGTATACACTGTGATGGACAGGGTAGAGTGTGGTGCCATAAGGGGAGGCCAGGAACCAGTGTTTGAAGAGTTGAGTTGTCCAGGATCATAGTGGTAATCATGACCTAGCCCTTCTGGTGAAGGTCCAAAGAATTATGGTCCCTGTTGATATCCACCAATTCCAAGGCAAGCTGTAAGCACAGCTGCAAAGATTAGATTATCCATCTTCCTTTGGATTGGAGGTTTTAGGCTGGGGCAAACTAACTAAGAGTTAACTTGGAAGTTGAGAGTTGAAATTAGCTTTATTGAGAGTATTAAACTCAATAATAGCACAAGCTATTACTGAGGAGGGATCATTTATTTATAGTGCTTCCCACTGTGCAAAGATTTGCAAGTGGGAGTGAAAAGCAGGAAATGGGGATCCCAAAAGCTTGGAAGATAGGAATGACAGTTGGGGTTTGGGAATATGGCCAAACTCTTGTTCTTCTGTTATCTGTGGCTGGTTTGGAGATTCTTGAGTTGAGCCAATAATCTTCTGTTGACCTGGTGCTAGGTGAAAGATGGGAGTCAAATTGCTTTCATGATCTATTTTGGTCTCAGGAAGTTTGACTTGGCTGAAGTTTGGCTCTGACCATGTGACCTGGGCTCCAGATTTTCATTGGTTGGTGGTAGAATTGTTTTTAAAATTTGAACCCTGAATTTTCCCTTCTTCTGAAGGGGTGGCATTATTCTGGAATTTTTGCTTTTCAGCCAGGGACTTTTCTGATTGGCTGTAGTGGATGGGCCCTTCTGATTAGCTGGGGAGTGGGGACTGGGGCCTGGGTGGGAGGCTGGCAGGAGGCCCACTGGCGGCTGGCTGGGTGCTGGGGGGCTGGCAGAGGGCACCTGCCCAGATGATAAATTAATCCGGGGCTGGCCAAGTCCTGTTTCAATTTTAATTATATTTTTATTTTCCCCAATAAATGGGGGAAAATCCAATTAAAATTGTGCATTTCTTGGAATGGCATCTCCTATCTTTTCCCAACTTGGTGATTTGGCAGAGATTTGGTTAATGTCAGGAATGTTCCTGACACCTACACAACTTAAAGGAAAAATTCTTCCCAAGAAAAGAATCCAACAGATGGCACTTCCCACAGACTGGAGACAATACAAAGAAGGAAATGAATTTACAACAGGGTTCATTGTCTTCAACAATGTCCTTGTATCAACCAAACAGTACAACATCCTCAGTACACACGGGATCCTGAACCCGCCTCCAATTCCTGAAACAACCAAAATACCCAACATCATGTTTCAACGCCTACACTCAGCAGAAATTGGGACGTTCTCAGGATTACACTGTGAAAATGCCAATCTCTGGATTCAAAGCACATAAAATAAGTTTACACAATTAGGCTACCCCCACAAACTCTGGGCTAGTGAAATTTCCTTACACATTACCAGGGCCATCTCACGTTTTGTAAGCAAGTGATTCAACCAACACCCTGATCACAACAAAGACTGGGACATGTTCAAAACCACCTTACTGGAGAAATTTACCATAAAGGACTCTGACGTGGTGATCATGACATAAATCAGAACCTTCAAAATGACAGGAACCATTGAGGAGTACATTGCCGCCTATGAAGCCATACATGATCAAGCTCCCAACACCATCAACTTTGATGAAAATGGACCACAACTGGACTTCTACAATGGCCTCCCCACACACATTAGACATCAGTTTGACATGAGCCACTGCAAGAATCTCCAAGACATATTCTTGGAAGGGAAGCGAGCTGCACAAAAATCTGACAACCTACACACAACAAACAAAAATAAGGTCCAACAGCAAAGAAGGACTCTCAACCTAACAAGCAGACCAACCAAGCCAACAACCCCATCCTTGAAACGGGAATTTTACTGCCCAAGCCAACCAGGCAAGCGCCAAAGATACCAACAAGGAGGGAAAAGTTCAGGGGAGTGCTTAGGCAAGCTGCCCCCCCAACCTACAAGACTTGTACAGGGACCAGGATGTGGATTCAATCACCATGATCCAAGTGCCCTCCAGCAACTCTCTACTGTTTGCCACCCAAACTGGAAACAAACTCCTCACTTATCCTTTCTGTTTTTGAAGATATCAGGGCACAGCACTATTTGACACTGGAGAAGACCAATCTCTTGTCAACAAGAAATTTTCTGACCTCATGAAACTACCTACAGGCTGAAGCAATATCAAGAGGGTCATCATGAAAGACAACAGAAGTACACCAGTCACCAAGGAAGCAAAACATTTCCACACCCAAATAGAAGAAATGCAAACTACACTTAGTTGCCCAATCATACCAATCCCCAAGTATGATGTTAAACTTGGCCTGGACTGGATGAGAAAGACCAAACCTCATATTGACTGGGACAGCACTACCCTCATCATACAACAATGAAAGATGTACCACCATGTATACCCAACTCATCTTGATACACTTATGAGAGAACATGTGTTTGTGAAAATTACATAAACAGAAGAGGAAAAAGACACTAGAAAAATTGATTAGAACACCTGCACGTATGAGATTATCCACTTTAAAAATGCAGAAACCTCACAAAAACAAGACCTAATCCGACAACAGCTAGACCTAGAATTCCCTTCAGATTTTCAAGAAACATTACCAGGAATATTGCCTGATCAGGGCATCTAACATTAAATCAACCTCAAAGGGGGTGTACCAAAATCATGACTTATCCACTGCCTAACATCACAAGAGAACAACACTCTAAAGACCTACCTAGACAAAGCCCTTGAAAAAGGACTCATACAACCTTCTAAATCTCCTTTTGGCGTGGCTATCTTTTTTGTAGCAAAAAAGATGGATGACTCCTTCTGGTAACAGACTACAGGGCGCTCAACAAGGTCACAATTAAGAACAGGTATCCCCTACCCCTGATTGATGACCTTTTTGACGTCCTGGGGGTCCCAAGTCTTCACAAAAATTGACTTGACAGCGGTTTACCACCAAATCTGTGTTAAACCAGAGGACATACCTAAAATACCTTTCAGAACTAAAATATGGTTCCTTTGAATGTGTGGTCCTTAACTTTGGCATGATGAACGCCCCAAGCACTTTTGTAACCTTTATGAATGAAGTCTTCAAGGAACCCATTGGAAAAAGAGCTATCATCTACCTTGACAACATAATCATATATAGCCCAACTGTAGAACAACACTGGAAAGACGTCTGCCTGGTCCTCCACACCCTTCATGATAACCAACTTATAGCCAAACCCTAAAAATGTGACTTTTTCTCAGAAGAACTCCCATTTTTAGGAAACATTATCAGCAAGGACAGAGTAAAAACAGACCCAGAAAAGATACAAGCATAACCAACATGCTAGCACCTCAAAATAAGAGTGAGCTTTGTACATTCCTAGGCATGGTAGCCTATGCCAGAATATTAATCCCTGAATGGGGTGCCTTGACTGCCCCCTTATTTGCAATCACAGGCAAGACAACCAAATTTTTATGGACACTGTTAAGAGATCAACATTTCCAACAGTTGAAAGAACACATGGTTGCCACCCCCATCTTACAATATACAAACCGTGAAGGAGTTTACAAACTAGAAAACAACACCTCCAATTACGCAATAGGATGAGTACTCTGAATTCAAACTGCAGAAAAGGACTTTCTCCCTGTAGCACATAAATCAAGAAAACTGTCTGATGGTGAGAAAAGATATCCAATACATGACAAAGAACTGGTAGCTTTGTCCACTGTCTAATGAAGTGAAGATGTTACCTGGAAGGTGCACAGATATTCAAAGTGCTAACCAACCACAAGTCATTGGTATTCTTTAAGACTCAACAATACCTATCTAGACAACAGGATGAATGATGAGTCTTATATAAAGGTACCCCATGAAAATTTAATACAAACCAGGCAAAGAAATGCCTAGTGCAGACGCCCAATCAAGGCTATACCGTAAACATCTCCTATGCACTGATGGAGACCCCAATTAGCCATTGTTAATAATGGGGAATCTCCCAGAGGGGTTCCCACCTGGTACACTAACAAACATCCAAGAGAAAGTCCTCAAGAACAAACATATGTTCAAAAACGTACAGTAGTTTTAAAAGCTATGGCAACAAGTGAAAACAATCCAGATTTAAACAAAATGAACTCAGATTTAAACGAAATTAAAAATAAATGAATTTATATTGATTTACAATAAATTTGGGTTCATTTTAATTTTGCTTAAATATGAATTCATTTTGTTTAAATCTGAGTTCATTTTTTTTGTCGCCATAGATTTTAAAACTACTGTATATGGCACTCTACACCACATACTGTCAAGTGGTGATAATGTACCCTACGTCCTGTCAACACAAAAGATTGACACAATTCTTTGATACCACAGAGATCTGGGACACACCTGTAGCAGGAACTTGCATGAATACCTCAAGACAGTCTACTGATGGCCCAACATGCTGGACAACATCAAGGAAGTACTAGAGCAATGCAAAGTCTGTGAAAAGTACGCCCACTTCAAGACACCTCCCAAGTCAGCAATACCCGTGTCAATCACAAAACCTTTCAAATTGCGGTCACTAGATATTGTGGGACCAATGCCTGGCAATAACAAAGGCAAAAAGTACATTATAACAACTATTAACTATGCAACCAGGTGGCCTGTAGCACAAGCTACAAAAGAACACAAAGGCAATGATGTGAGACAATTTATTGGCAAAGAGATCATAGCTAAATTTGGGAAACCTGAACTCCTGATCACAGATGGGGGAACTGAACTTAAAGCCATTGGCACCAATATCTACCTTGCCAAAAATGAAATAAAATACACCACAGCCAGTCCCTATCACATGTTAGCAAATGGAAGAGTAGAGTAACTAAATGGCTTTCTAGTAGAGGCCCTCAGTAAGTTATCTGCCAACAATCCAAAAGCATGGGCTGATATGTTACCAACATCACTCATGGTATGCAGAACACGAGTCAACTGCAACATGGGCAAAAGCCCCTATGAATTTGTCTATGGGCAAAAGCCTGCCCTTGTTAGTACAACTGCAGGACCACAATTACCTCTACCTAAGGAAGTATCAGACAATAGCAATCCTGACGTACAGCGCCAGGAAGGACCAAGAGGACAAGGAAAAGAAAAGAGTTGAGAGAGAATCAATCCCCATCCAAAAGGAACGCTTCCAAGTCAGGGAAAAGATCTGGGTTGCTAACCACAACATACACAAGTTGGAACCAGGATTACAAGGGTCAGACATTGTCATAGAAGTCAAGCCAAACAATACCTACCTCATCAAAGGTATCGGCGCTCAAACAGAACTGAAGCACATGCACCATGACCGCCTCTGCCTATGCAAAGCAAGAACAGCTCAACATAACTCCCGGCTCTCTGTACCCAACGCCAAACTGGATTAGTACCAAGCCTGTATCCCCAACACTCTCAAGAAAATTCCTAAGGTTCCACCTTCCAGCACCCTAGGGGGGGGATGTTGCAACATCTTTGATTACTCCCTCTCAGGGAATTAATTCCCAAGTGACTCTCCAAATGATTCCCTGACTAATCATTAAGTTGGTGGCACTGTTATTATTTGGCCATCTATTAAGGGGATCAAACATTTTGAGTCCTAAGCGGAACATAACTTGGACAAGCCTCATGACTTAAGAGGAACAATTACTCAGATAAGCCCCATAACCATCATGAAGTATATGGATAGTATGTGGCTTCCCATGATACTATATAATATCCTACATTCATATAAAATAAAGTATCATTCTCTCATTAATTTTCCCCTTTACCTTGTTTATTATACTTCCCAGAAGTATATAATCAACACAATATAATACCCTACATTCATATCAAATAAAGTATCATTCTCTTCTTAATTTTCCCCTTTATCTTGTTTATTATACTTCCCAGAAGTATATACTCAACAACACTATCACTTAACAATAGGACATATCCACAGTAACAATTTATAAAAATCATGAAACAAAGTCTAGCGGCTGCACATGCATCAAAACATCCTGGATTTTCTGGAGAAATGTGTGTTGTGTGAAAATAATACATCAAAATCTGCTCTTCAAAACCAGTGTTACCAACCAAATCCATAAACCCCTTCAAACAGTGGGAACTCAACATTAGAGGCTCCTGCCTGAAGAAAATCTATACAACAAGTACCTTGTCACTGTGACTGACTAATTAACCTGCTGGCCTGTGGCTGGGGCAACTAAAAATCCCACCACCACTATTAATTATTTATTGGAAAGAAAATTTTCAGGACTGAGAATTTAAGCCTCAACTGATATTTCTCATTGTGTTGATATTTATTCCAAGTCTCTGTTTTGATTGGTGGTTCCACCTTATCATAATTGGTTGCCTAAATTTTCACAAATACTGAAACAGTTTAGCCCAAATCAGTGTCAGCCAGAAGCACTCAGTTCCAGATTTCAGAATCCTAATCCCAACAAAATATTTTTGATTCTGATTTATGATTTATCTTTCTTAAACATAATTCCTTTATCATCTCATTTTAATAGCATTGGGTATAAAGTCCCCATAGCTCTATTATTTCAAGCAATCCAATCTTTTCCTGTTTAGGCTCATCAATAAAACTGTTGTCTCAATCTTAGCTGCATCTTTCTTATCCTTGGGAAATAGCAACTATTGGCGATAGCTAAGCTCAGGCTTTGATAAAGTCACAGCTCAGGTCAAAAAATTATGAAGTCTTGCATAAGTAGGGGCATGATTTAGTGATTCAACACGCCTCATCACAAACAGTGGGATAGAACTTGTTGGTAACATCATGAAGTGTATTGCATACAGAATGCTCTTGAGCAGATGACAATAGGTATATATCATATATGGGCCAACAGAAATTTCAAACACATATATGACACCCTAGTTCAACTGATTATCAAGCTCTTACAGGAGCACCCTAATAATGCAAAAGAAGAAAATCTGTTAGGATCCCTTCTTATCCTGCACACCAGTGTCAGGGAACCAACCCTGATCTGCCAGCTTGCTAGCATTTGGGAACTGGAAGAGTACATTCTGGGTGAGCAGAGCCCACCAAAGGATTGGTGCTAACTCAATGAGGTAGGGCATCAACTTTCCCATCCACAACCACAGGCTGGCAGTGGGGACAATAGTATCTATTACTCTCGTGAGAGTAATTTATACAATCCTAAATAGCTTATTGGTATGGTCCAGGGGAAGCTCAGCGGTGGATGCAGGCATCAGTTTGGTGGTGACAGGCAGCTCCATGTCTAATTGGTGGCAGGGAGGAAGTTGTGTTTTACATCTGAAAAGCGGGGCTCAGTAATGTGCTAAGGACCCTTCCGGTTGTATCTAGTTAACTCTTTAGTTCAGGCCAAAGGATCCCGTTCTAGTATCTTGTATGAGGTGTAATCCTTGTACTTGGGCTTCAAGGGGTATTCTGTAAAACAGAAAGAACCAAATGGAGCACCTGGAGGACAATAGGTAGCTGGTGGGGCAATAAGAGGATCAGATGATTTTTGATTTAACTGGCATATGACAAGGATAAAAGTATGGCAACAATTGGAAAAGCCTTTTATCTCATAAACTTTATTTAAAAATGACAATGGTGATTTATCTTGGCCTGGCAGGTACTTATACTGCGCTGCCAGGCTTCATTTTATGATTGGGTCTCTTGAGCTTGGGCGGGTTAGCATTGGGGGTCTTAGATGGTGGGGTGGCATGCAGCACTGGCGGGTTGCCACTGGTTGCTTTGGGATAAGAAGACTTTGAATCCTTCTGTTTGACAACTTGGGTGTTGGGTGGCCCTTCAGGTTCAATGCCACTTCCTGGACTTTGTGGGAGTTTGGAATAACTCTCATTGGGGGGGGCTCGTAAATCTTGCCAAGCAAATAACCAGTGTCAAGTATTAGCACCTCAGGGAAATTCTCAGCATCTTTCACTGGCAGTTTTGTTACAAAAGTAACAATTTTGAAGCCCCTGGCGGGAATTGAACCCGCTCCTAGCCACCAGGTGGGGCTAGCAGGCAGGGGAGATTCACCCACATCTGGATTTTTGCTTTTTGAAGCAAATCCAGGTGCGGGAACCATTCCTGCCCTGGTGGTAGCTGAGGGCCCTGCTTTGGGCCCCAAAAGCTATTCCCAAGCCTTGGTGGGTTTAGCTGGGCCTGGGCAGGCTATTTTTAGCTGCCCAGTAAACCCAGTTCAAGCCCACCCTCCATTAAGTAATTTGGGGACCCCAATTGGGGACCCCTTTTTTAATCAAGTTCCTTGGGCTCAAGAGAGCCTGTCAAGTCAGTCCAAAAATGGTGATCAAATTAAGAAAACCCCCAAAATCCCAGAAGCCAAACCTGCCAAAGTCAATGACCAGCCAAGCCAATATGGACCATCAAAAAGCCAAACAACTGTTCCGGAAAACCCCAAAAATAACCATGAAGCAGCCAACCAAACAGCAGAACCTGAGATGCCAAGCCTTGCCACACAGATAGTACCAGAAGAATTCCCAGAGGCACCTGCATGTGAGTAAGTATATAAATCAGAAGCACCTGAAAAAGTTCTGTATTGTCATCCTTACCAAATAAAGTTGTTATGAACCTTTGGTTCACCAATCTGTTCCCATACCTATTTTTTATACTCTTCCATCTGCATACACCCAAGCGTCAGTACCCACCCACTGGGAGAGATAGTCAGACTCCTGTTGATACACCTGAAGCCTTTGACTACTACCGCCCACCCAACGCTCCATTTGGCCCTGTGCATTTCACTGAGTATCCCGCCAATCCTGACCATGAACCCTGGACATTGGAAGACCTGCAGTGGTACACCTGCCCAAACGCCCCCAAGGAACCCTATCAAATTGTCCGTGACAGCAAAGCAATCACCATCTACCCTCTGATCTTCAACGGGAAGTACACCAATCCTGCTGCCTACTTGGTCCCCATGGAACCGCCCCCGACGCCCAAGCCAACTATCTCAACCCCCACTTCTGATCCCACTGGCCAGAGTAGTAAATTCTTGGGAGTGCTTTACCTGGCACTCACGGGTTTGATTGACTCTGCCTTGCCAGCGGCTGGACCATGGGCTGTGGCTGGGAAGGCCCTTTCTTACCTGGTAAAGTTAGGTCCCATCATCTGGTGGGCCATGCCTGTACCTGCTTTGACTCCTCCCTCACCTGCTGGAGCTCCGCGGTACTCCTGGTATCCTGACAAGTTTGCTCAAAAAACCTGCAGTGTAGTTAAGGATTCAGGTCCCAGCGGGTTGAAAACAACTTTATCAATTGGTTGTGGGCTGTTGGATTCACAGTCTTTGGAACTGCTGGTCTGCTAAGGGTTTTGTTCAGGGTTTGACCCTGGTTCCATACTTTGGGATTCAGGTACGTCCAAATTGTCATTCCTGACAACCAGGATCAATTCTGGTACTGGGTTTATATCCAGAGCCCTTATGTCTGGGTTTCCAGAAGATGGAGAGATATCACTCAAGGTAAGATGAATTATGTAGTTCACATCAAACCACCCCTCACCATCACGCCTTTGTTGGTGCAATGGTAAAAAAGCCTGCAAGATCAAGCAAGGAAAAATCCAGGGAGATAAAACATTTGGAAGCCCGCTATGCTATCAGAGACCCAGTTCATGAATTAAACCCCCACAGTGATAAACTCAAAATCAATCATATTGGATCCTTCCAGGTCACAGCAGTGTATGGTAATCACACTTATCTACTCAATAATGCTCAAGGAAGTACCAAAAGGTTCCAACACAACCAATTGCACCCCTGTTGCGCCATTCCAGCTCAGAATCATTCAGGCCAAAATTTCCCAGACACACCGCAAATCCCAGCCCTGATTGAGGACAACAGTTAGGGGGCTGTTGAAGCCAATATTGACCCCTTCCCTGGCAGCATACCTTACTATATGTAGGAGGCACTAGATGTGCTGCCCCATGCTGTATCCAACAACACTCTACTCCCTGCCTTGAACTTCAAAGTCTGGGAAGTATGATCAAATTAGGAGTGGATTTAATTTCAGACAACAATCCCCTGCTAGGATATCCAAGACACATGATATACTCTGATTGCACCACAACGCCACCCCTGTGGGCTTGGGGCTACATTTTAAAGATTGTCTGGACTTTGGGGGATCAACTAATCAACAGCTCCAACCAATCAACGCGGGCCAGCTGTCCATTGCTCTTAGAAATTATTTCAATAGATCAACTTGGGCAACCCAGTCGCAAGATCAGTGGATCAATGGCCAAAACATATCCTGGCATCACCAAATACCTGATTCCTAATTAACCAACAGAACCTGCAATTGTTGACCATTGATATGCTCCCTTCCTCAAGAACCTTGATATGCATCCCATAATAATCATGGTTCTAAGCTTTAATTATGTTCTGGAACAGGAGGGCCGCCATATGGACCAGCATCTGCATTACGTCTAGAAGAGTCTACCAGGGACAAGGCTGCCAGGCCAAACACTCTAAGATGAAAGGCTCTGCACTATTGTATCAGAGTTGCGCTGATTGGACACAGTATAGTGTAGCAATCAACTCCAAAACCAGTAGCCAGTCAGGCTAGCTAGCACTGGGACTTGGCCCAGGTAGACAGCTACTCCTCGCAGGTCAAGGGATTCAGGTGTGCAGCATGTTGAGACCAAACACAATAAGCTGGGGAAGTTTTCATGCAAGCTTCCACCAAAATCCACCCAGAAAAGGCTGGGTCCCTGCCGTGTTGCCCTGATGCTACTTCAGTCTCTACTCATTGTTGTAAGCTAGCTTAGAAAAGCGCAGGAAGGCGGGCCACCTTAAATCCAGTCTGTTACAATAAAGAGCAGATGATCCTTGTCAGGGATCCACTCATTGGGAAGTCTCTCTCTAATTGAATGAAGGAGAGCTCCCAAGTTGAATTTGACCAGAGTGGATCCTACTGGAATCCCTATCATTAACATGTGTAGGAGGTGACCAAATAGGCGGAATATTCCCAAGAAGGGAGTGAAGTGATTGAGGAGATAATAGACACTGGTGTACCCCAAAACTAACCTGGGGGCCTTGGGGTGGATGATAGGTGGGAATCATGCTGTTTTAATGTAAGGAGCATGCCGTCAACGCGGAATGAAACGATACCAAATTGAGTCTTCTGATTTATCAGTAGGAGTTGGTTTGGGGGTTTCAAAGTTAACATTGGCTTGCCCATAACTGATTAACACGCAAAAAGTCCATACAAGGAAGATGAACTTCATGCTGTTGGAGGGGAACTTTTAGAATCTACTAATCAAGTGTTTAGAATTGAAAATATAGATTTATTGATTGACAGGAATAAGAGAAATTGTTGGAGCACTTAGCTCAAGGGAAAATGTTCAGTTTAAATACTGAAATAATTTGGGGGATGGATCATAGAATTTACCAGGCCAACCTGCAAGTGTGGGGTAGAAGTATTGCCTTGCAGTATTGTACCTCACTTAGGTTGGGGATGATATCTGGAGCTGGATGTGCAGTATTGCAGTGGCTTGGGTAGTTCTCTGGGTTTGATTGGCCTTCTAGGTCCCTGAAAGTCTGGTTTGGACAGGTTACACATTTAATTTGTGATTGATTGGCTGTACTATGGTTTTCAGAGCCAAAATTTAATGCTGAGTTGTTACTGTCGTTGTAATGGTTGTTTGAAGCCTTAATTTTCTGTTTTAAAGTGGAATTTATATATTGTTCAGGTTTTTACAATCATTTTTGCTTCTGTACTTGTTTTTGCTTAAAACACATTTGTGTATTGATTTTGAATGTGTTTTTGGCTCAATTAAATTAATAGTTCTGTTAACCAACTTAGTTTTTAAATCTGCATTTAACAATGCAGTTTTCAGGTTTTGAGGCTTCTCCAGAATTCTTATGTTTGTTTTTGTATTTGTGTAAGGTGTGGAATTCCTTACAATTCTGTTCTGACTTGAAGATTGACCCAAGTCCTATTTCCTTAAGGCTATATTCTCTTATGCTTTATTATTAGAGCAAGAGATGATGCTGTTGGCATACAGTAAGTTATTTATAGTGGACTATAGGGGCAACAACTATGAAGCTAGGTCCAGCAGCAGGAAGAACCTCCCAACCCCTTCTGCCCCCAAGCCCTGAACGGCTTGCTACTTTGGATGACAACTTTTATTCCCAACCACAGGTCACGCCAACCTCACAGGCTCCCTGTACTTCCCTAAAGTTGGAAGGTTTAGGAGATCATCCGGTGGACAATGAAATACCACAGTATGCAGATTTCTGACACAGCACAATTGTGATAAGCTCTAAATGAAGACATTATATTACTCCAAATCTCAGCCTGCTCCCTGGTTAACTGACTTGCCCAATATAGATACCAAGCTATAGATAGTTCAGCCTCAATAGTAGCTAAGATAAGGCTTTATATAGCTGCAGCTGGTGCTGAGAAAGCCTGAAGGCTTATCAAAATAAACTGATCCTTTCAGCAGCACCCATGGACTATATCTGCATCTACCAAAGGAGGTGCTGAAAGAAGATGATCCAATAGTGAGAAGAGAGTATAGTACCAACTTGGCAAATAAAAGGAAAGCATTGTAAGAGAGGCTACCTCGCTTTGAGTTGGGAGATCCTGGGTAGGGGATGGAATCTGGGTAGTTGACCATGATCAACACAAGCTTGGCCCTGGCCTGAGAGGACCTGATAATGTCATGGAAGCCAAACTCAACAATACCTACCTTATTAAGGAAGGTGATAAATAGACAGATATTAAGTCAATGAACCATAAGTGACGCAGATTATGCAAAGCAAGACAGGCACTAAGAGCTTCCTGCCTACCAGTATCACAGGGCAAACTGGACCAGTATCAATCACGGCTCCCGGATACTCCCAGGAAAATCATCATAGCTCCCCTTTTCAAGGCCTCACAAGGAGATGCAGCAACATTGTAAACTACTCTCTACCAGGGAACAACTTCCCTGAGTGTTGAATTCTTGCAAAAAAGTAGCAAGAATGAGCTGACTTCAACAAATATCAAGCCAGCTCTTTGGAAGAGCTGAAATGTTGGCAAAGCTGGAGAAGGCAACTGCTATCGTTTTCTAGGGTTAAATAATGGTTGCAGCCTAAACACAGAATCTACTAGACTGGGATTTGGTGCCAGTGAATATATTTTAAACTGAGGTCAAATCACTTACAATTTGAAAGGACCCACTCAAAAGTATTTACTTAGAGCAAGATAATGATAAGTTTATTGATAATGAAAAGGTTAGGTATTTATACCCTTAAGTGGCTTATGTGATCTCAAAGGATATCTTGGCATTTCCACACTAGCCTCTGCAGCTTGGATTGGAGATTTTGACACTGTTGAGGAATCAAGCGCCTTTGTATTACTTGATAGTGGAGCCAATTTCAAAGGACTAGTTTCAGAAGAAACTATTTTATCAGTAATTCTAGATTGTGGGAGACTCAGTCCATCTGGCTCAATTGTAGAAGATGAGTTTGACTTATTTACAGAGTAAAGAGATTTACCCAGAGACTCCGAGTGTATGGACTCTACAACACTGAGGAATGCCTTGATTGGCAAGTAAATGGTGGCAATGTCATTTCATCCAGATATCACATTAGGACCAAACATCCGAATTCCACAGAGATTAGGAACTTCATAAACCCAATGGCTGCCATGATCTACATGGATGTTATGTGCTTATCCCATTACTATGTAGCACTATTATTTTATATTGAATAAAGATATTGTTATATTTTTAACCCCCCTTTAATTTGTACAGTATGGTTCACGGATTATAGTTTCTCAGGACTGCCATTTTCAAAAATCACCAAACAGGAAATATCCCATCATGTGCAATAGATATGGCAAAAATCTCACATACGAAGACAATTAAGTTAAGATGATGCAAATACACTTGCTATATTGGGCTTAGGGTAGAGCCAAGAAACAGGATCAGTCCAACAAATGGAGGATCCAAAGTGAGAGGTCAGACCCTGACACCATTTTTAAAATTTAAGGATGTCCACATGTATAAGGCATCCCAGTTAAATAAGCAAGGAAGGAAGAAATGTTATCATGGTCACTTACACATCTCTAAAGCTCGTGCTATTTAAGATATCTCTCCCAGCAACTGCAAAGCAACTCAATAAGGATGTAACTTGTACTAATAGGATTTTCATCCAGATGGCATCGATAAGGAGGGGACCAAAGGGTACTGTTGTAACAAGCTTCTTAGCCTTGGGTTGAGGCCGAATTCTACCTGCTACTCAGAATAGGTGGCGAGCACACTAACCTTGATGGCACTTGGACAATATAATCACCTTCTCGTGCACTATAAATAGGTATCAAGTGCCATATTTTCATCCATAGAGTTTAAGGCTTCTTGGATTCTTTTAGACTGTGGTCAGCTTAGTCCCCTGAAGGATATTTAAACTGCCTTGTAAATAATATTTTTCTGTTTTCTTCCTCCCATCCTTATTAAATGTTATCGGTAGTGAAGTTACAGCAGTTGCTATTGTGATATTTAAGGTTATCATCTACCAACTGCCTTGTAATCGATTGATCGAATCAATCTTTGCGTTGATCTATCTGTATGATGATTGGTTATTACCAGGGTATATACAGTTTAATTGGGTTAGACACCAGTGTAATCGATTTTCAAAGTATTGCTTATAAATATCAAGCTTAAGTATTGTTGAGCAGGTTTCCATGGGTTAATTGCATTTGTTGAAAGAGTGAGGTTGTGTTTATTTTGATCCACCGAAGATTTGTGGAGCCCTTGAATTTAGCCAAACAGTGAAGATCTGAGGAAGTTGGTAATAGATTTGGTTGGCGGGTATTTCCCAAGTGTTCCATTTATCGAAGCTTCTCGATGAAGGGTTGGGAATCAAGTGTTCAGTTGTAGAATTGGATTTAGGTCATGCCGCATGGTGGCCTGCAAATATATAAGCCAGATAAGTAAAATGAGATCTATTATCGGTGCGATTGACTCAATTTAAAGAGATTGGCGTTAAATACGAGCGGTTAATGGATAACGCTACTACAGTTGATTGTGCGAAATACCAAGGTTGGTTGGATAGATGCCAGTGTTGCAGCTGATTGGCTAATGCAAAACATTGAGGTGAAGACTTGATTTACTTGTGCTCATGTAGGGATGCTTCGGCCAAGCTCCGGCCAGCTTCTGGCTCTGGAAAACTCTTGTCAAAGAATTATTTAAACCTAGCTAAATATTAAGAAGATCCGGTATGGTTATACGGTCCAGAGCCGGAAGTTAGCCGGGGTTGAGCCGAAGCATCTCTATGCTAATGGCAATTGGGTTTATGATCAAAGTGAATTGCTTGTGGCTTGAGATGCCTTTAAGAAGCCAGGAATTTCGCTGTTGAAGACCAGACACATAACCAGATGAAGAAGGTGTTTAAGGGGTTCCCGATGCCTCAGTTTGTGCCCTTGCGGGTGCCGTTGAAGCGACGGATTGAAATGCTCGGCATAGTATTTTTCTTTACGCTAATGCTGCAGTCCTTTGCTTTGTGCGGATTGATGGTGTGGTTTAGACTGTGGCCTTTCTTGGTGGCGTATATGGTGTACATATGTGTCGACAGAAGCTGTGAGGAAGGCGGACGTAGAGTTGAGTGGATTCGACAGTTGGCAGTGTGGCGGAAGGTAGGTGAGTATTTCTCGATGAGTATCGTGCGTGAGGCAGAGTTGGATCCGAGCAAGCAATACATGTTTGGATATCATCCCCATGGTATCATTGGAAATGGAGCAGTGGTTGGGTTTGGAACAGAAGCTCTTGGGTTCTCAAAGCTGTTTCCAGGAATTCAAGTGTGTCCGCTGACTCTTGGAGTCAACTTCTTTATTCCTTTTTATCGCGAGCTTGCACTTGCACTTGGCTTCTGTTCTGTATCCAAGACGAGCATCAACAGTCTGTTTATGAAAAGAAAATCATGTCTCATTGTTGTTGGCGGGGCAGAAGAAGCGCTTTTCGCTAAGCCCTGCTCTGCCGATCTTGTGTTAAAAAAGCGCATGGGTTTCGTTGCCATGGCAATCAAGAACGGTGCCAGTTTAGTCCCAGTCTATGGCTTTGGTGAAAACGAGTGCTTTGAGCTATACATCCCTAAGCCAGCCTCCATCCCCCATCGACTTCAGCAGTCCATGAAGAAGACGTTTGGCTTTACAATTCCTTTGTGCCACGGAAGAAGCATCTTCACTTACAACTATGGCTTCCTCCCCAAGCGCCATCCAATCACTGTTGTCGGTAAGTAAATCCCAGCAAACCAGACTAACCAATAGTTGGCTCTCCAATCCCCACCATCAAGGATGAATCTCCATCACACGAGCTAATCTCAAAAGTCCATCAGCAGTACATGCATGCCCTCGAAGACCTCTACAACCGCAACAAAGCCAAATACTCTTCACATTCCAACATCCCAGATATGAAATTCATTTGATATTACATTGCAATAAACTCACATCCTTATCCAAAGTACCCTCAGCTTAAATACCAACAGCCAATCAATCTTCGCCATTGCTTTAAACTAGCTAATCAGAAAATGCCATCTAAAGCCAGCAAGCTGCACATTTGTCCTGATCATTATTAAACCCAAGTACGCGATCTGCACCACGCAACTCATTCTCGTATACGCTCTTAAGTCGCCTCACACATTTCCATTGCCAGTAGGGTGCCACAATTTTCACCACAAAGTATAAATACTTATTTAAACCACTTTTCTGGATCAGTCAAACCAAATCCATCTGACCTAAGCTGCAGACGTTTCAAGCAAAGCAAACCCCACTGTTCAGTGATACATTGACCCATGCTATAATACTGAATTACTAATATACGATATTCAATAATGACAAGGTAATTTATTTCATACAAGTCGAAGCCCTACATAGTGCGCATGCGGAATCATCTTCAAAGTTGGATAAATGGCGAGTCAACCGAATCGGCATTACAATGCCCTCTGCAACAAAAACCATAAAAATAAAAGGGATTTAATTTTCAGCGCTTACCTGACTTCGCATCTTCAATCAAACCAAACATGATATTATACCCATTCAAAAGATTAAAATTTCTACATCAAATCCATCGCCAACTCACAATAGAACGAAAATACACCCTCCTTGAATAATGACTGCTTTCCTCATCAAACCCAACAAGATTAAACATCTGCGAAGAGCCTGGTGCTAATAGATCGGACCGTGGATTGACCCACTGGATAAGGCATGTAAAGTCAAGAAAGTATCCCGATCATGATGAACTTTCAAGTATGGTCCCATCCGCTTGATAAGAAAAACCGACCCTTTGGGAGCACAGCCTATGTAGAACCCCAAAATTCACCCGACCCGTTTAAAGATATTAAATTTCCCAACCGCTTTCAAAACAGAATGGTTCATTGGCTATACTTTCTCTACAGATTTACCCTTCGAAGCACAGCAACAAATATATATATATCCCTAAATAAAGCCGCTTCAAGCAGCGGATAAACACTCTCGTTGAATTGTTTTGAACTTCATAGATCAAAATCCAAAACAATAGGATCGATTGTTTAAAATCTGCCAAACGTATAATTCTTAACGGCCGGCGTTCCTTATAAGCCAGACGGATGTTTCTGGCCGACAATCCCATCTTTAGAGGAATTTCCTGGCGGTAAATTCCCTAAACCCACCATCTTATGCTCTGAACCCGAGTTTTGTTTTGTGCATGATTCGACACAACTCAACGGGATTGTTTTGGCAGAAAGCCCTCCATATGAGATTTTCTGGTATTAAATCCCCCTTATCAAGCCAGTTACGGCCACAGTACTGATGAAGTACTCAAGAATCAACCAGGACATGCTAACCTTGGGACTATTTGAATAATATAATGAATTCAGATCATGAATCTAGGTATCTCAAACCTGATTGATTAGCTGGGAAGGTTAATCGATCCCCTTGAATATAATTGGCATGGATTCAATTATAGGACTATAAGCGTCTTGACTGTGTCAAAACAAAGGTTAATGCCAACCAATGATATCCCAAAGATATAGCTAACACGCAGTTAATCATATTACTAGGATAGGCTTGCCTGTATCAAGTTGAGACAACTGTGTCTCTACTAAAAATTATCTTCTGGTTCCCAGTTATAACCATCAAAAGCTTGGATCAGGGGTGAAACATTTCACCCTGGGTTGGTGCTAGAAGTCTGGGATACTTCAATCCACGAGAGTAAGGTTCACAAAAAGAATTGGGTGATTCCAGAACTTACTTGGGGGTGTTCTTATGGGTCAATAACGTGCAGATCTTTTCAATCAAAGTCTTTATTGGACGGGGCTTTTATTTCATGGGCCATGTGATAGGAATCCAGGGGTGATTCCAGAAATGGAGGGTGGTTCAGCCAATCATACCCTGAATGGTATATAAAGAAAACATGATTGTAAAAAATAAAGATGCTTTTATGACAACTGTTGCTTTCCCTCAATCGGGTTAAGTTTTATGTATTTGGCTTTTAACCAGAAGAAGGCTACCATGGAACTGTAGAGTATTCTCTGTAGCCAAGGCCATGAGAAGTTAAAAGCATGAAAGGGATCACCAGATGGTGGCAAGTTTAACACCAAGATTGCTTGCCTGGAATCCAAGCTCATCAAAGCTCACATGAAGGACTCCCAGTTAAACCATAAAAGAGTTGTATCAGGATAATGAAAAGGCAAGTATTGATTTCCTGGATCCTCCTTCAGGGTGCCAATTTTCCCAGTGCAGTTTGCTGTATTGGTATAAGCCATGGATCACCAGGCTGCTCCAGGTCCAACTCCACTCTCACCAGGGTCCCCAAGAGTTGCCTTGTTTAGAGCAACAAATCTTTTCTTTCTGGTAGTGGGATCCAAATCCTCAATTTTGGATTCCTGCTGCAAAAAACACCAGCAACCAGGCTTACAGCCTGCATGGCGTGCCAACTGGGATTCAATTCCCATCAATTTTTTTGATCAATAGTAAGTATGACAGTACAACAGTCACTATTGGTATTTGGCCAAATAAAAACTCCCAGATATATAAGGTTGTTCTGTTTTTGTTGGTTATTCAATACAGATAAGTTTGTCAGGAATTATTAAGGAAAAGATTCCCAGATGGAAACTGGTACCTATATCCAACAAAAGAGCCAAACACAGTTTGTTAGCTAGGCCGTACTAACCAGCAAGACTGAGGCAAGGTTGGCTGAATTGACCTTGGGGACTAGGTGTCTTGCAAACGGATTAGTTAACCCCAAAGATTGATTAGTATATACCCACAGATATGAATGATGAGGATTTAATCATTGGGCTGAAATAGCTTGACTGGTTCAAGTAAAGACTTGGTGTCTTTGAATCAAATTGATTAACCAGGTTGGTTAATCAATATAATTGACAAGGGATCAATTACCCAACAATAACCAGATGTAGATAATGGTGTCTGAGCATTTAGGTTTGATCAGCTAGTTCTCGGTTGGAACAAGGATATATTGGACCTGGAATACACAGATTCCACAGGGATTTGGCACCAGGAGCTGGTGAACCTCCAAGCCAAATCAATACATTGAAAAAGGTATCATGCAATTCCTTTGTATTGTGGGCATATTCTCATAGGTTGAGAAATGTGGGGAACTTTTGGGTAAAGATCCAGATTGGATGGCATGTTATGTCATAAATCCTGTGATAGGAATCAAGGGTTGATTCCTGAACCTTAAGGGGGTTTCAGATGGATATGCCCCAAACGGTATATAAGCAAAAGCAGAAACATTCTAATAAAGTATATCTCTGTCAAAATTGACGCTTCCTCCTCATTCCTTTTCAGCTAAATGTCTTCTCAATTATGATTCAAAAGAGCAAAGTTTGGATTCATTAGAGTTGAAACTGCTGCTGCTGGAAAGAAGATCCCTGAAGGCTCCCTGGAGGAGGCCTGGGAGGGTCATGAGATCACAAAGACTTTTCCCAAGGGATTTTTAGCAGAAGTGAAAGCAGCTTTTGAGGAGTTATATTCAGACTATTTTTCTAAACAGGGCACCCCAGCGCAAGGGAATCAGATTTATGCCTGGGATTCTTGGAACTCGCTAGTAGGGGTTGATGAAATCTTCTGGCAGGCAAAAAGCGCTGCTGACTTGGAGATTATGGCCCTCAAGTTGAGAGAAGAGAAAAGTGGGAAAATAATGGCTCAATGACATGACAACAATAAGGTGTTATCACAGAAGATTGCCTCCTTGGAGGCAAAGCTTTATCCTGAAAAGGTTCTAGAAAAAAGAGTTGGCCTGGAAATGAGAAGGATAATCTTGACTGGATTGACCTGGATCCCTCACAGCAAGGGGAAATTGTCAATCATGAAACACAAATAGGAGATTCCAGACCGCCTTAAGTGATCCAAATTTACCCATATCTAAATATTTTTTACTATGCATAGACTGCATATCAAATAATTAACCAAATTTTGATTATGAAAACTCTACACTCACCATCCAGTGGGAAAGTCCATTACCATGTCTACTCAAACACCTTGAAACTCTCATGAGAGGCCATGCATTTGTCAGGGCCACTGAAACTAAACAGAAAAATTAACCCAGAAAGAGTGGACAGGACACTTGCACCTACAATGAAATTCACTTCAAGAGTTTAGAAACCTCACAAGAGCAAGAAAATCATACACCAAAAGGTGGTCCAAGATTTTTTTATGTCTTTCAAGAGAAATTAACAGAACTCCCCCTGGAACGAGGCATCCAATACAAGATCTCCCTCAAGGGAAATGTCCTGAGAGAAAGGCCTATATGCTAATTGGCATCACAATAAAACAAACTCCCTAATGGACTAAATAGATAAAGTACTAGAAAAGTGGCTCATTTATACTTCTAAATCCCCATTTGGTGTAACAGTCTTATTTATGGCCAAGAAAGATAATGACCTATATCTTGTCACTGATTAAAGAGCTCTCAACAAGGTTATAATTAAGAAAAGCACTAGCAGGCTCACAGATATTAAAACTATTTACCTGGCTAGAGGGCAACCTCCAGAATTAACTCATACAGAATGGAACATCCTCCATGTTGACAATCCTCAAAAATATTTTTCTTATTTTCAATATCAAAGATGATTTTTTCTTGATTAAATAATTAAAATTGATAATAGAAGCAATTTTTGATTTTTATTTTGAGCTTTTAATTGAAATTATAAAATATAAAGCAAAAACAATTTTTGAAATTGTCAACATGGAGGATGTTCCCTTCTGTATGAGTTAATTCTGGAGGTTGCCGGCTAGAGGGTGCCATCAAATCCAATTGATACATGAAGAAATTCCTAAACAGCATTTAGATCCAAATATGGCTCTTTAAATATGTAGCTTAAACTTTGGCATGAACAATGTTCCTGGTACCTTTATGACCTTTTTGAACAAGATACTTAAATACCACATAATAGAAGGATCAAAACTATACCTAGATGATATAATCATATACTTTCTCAGCCAAGAACAACATAGATAAGACATTCACATAGTACTCATAACTCTCCAGGACAACCAGCTAATTGCTAAACCGCCCAAATGCAAGTTTTTTCCCAAAAGGTTACCTTGCCTAGGACACATTATCATCAAGGAAGGGATAAACCATGATACTGAGAAAATAAGAGCCATAAATTGGATGAATTCTCCTAAAATTAAAAGGAGCTCTATACCTTACTATGCAAGATCACTTATGCCAGAAGATTCATCTCAGGCTGGGGAGCATTGAGCACTCCTTTATCCACAATTGCAGGAAAGCCAACAAAGTTCATTTGAACTCCCCTAAGATATCACCACAACAGACAGATCAAAGAACAAATTTTGAGGGCACTGAAGTAAAAATCAAATTCTCTAAATTTGGATCATGTATTTCCTCTATCAGATAAGGAAAAAATGCAACTCATCTCTGTCATTGACTTCATTGAATATCATTTTCAATAGCCAATACTTTTCTTCTTTCTTGTCAGGAATGTCAATTTGGATGCGCCTGAATCCCAAAGTACAGAACCAGAGTCAAGCCCTAAAAAATCCTTTTTAGACCTCCAGTTCCAAAGACTGGGAGTCCTGCAGCCCACTACCAGTTGATAAAGTTGTTACCAACCTGCCAGGACCCAAAACTATAACTACCACACAGGGGTTTTACAGCAAACTGCCAGTACAAGATGCCAGGAATTTCCCCAAGGTGCCAATACTTGACACTGGTGGTTTGCTCAGTGAAATGCACAAGTCACCCAATGAGAGTTGTTCCAAACTCCCCCAAAGCCCGGGAAGTGGCACTGAACCTGAAGGGCCACCCAACACCTGCGTTGCCAAAAAGAAGGATTCAAAGTCTTCTCATCCCAAAGCAGCCAGTGGCAACCCACCAGTGCCAAGCGCCACCCTGCCATCTAAGAACCCCAATACCAAACCCAAGCTCAAAAAAAGCAACCAGAAAATGAAGCCTGTCAGCGCAGTATAAATACCTGCCAGACCAAGATCAATCCAAATTGTCATTTTTAAATAAAGGTTATGAGATATTGGTTTACCTAATTATTGCTGTATTTTATTCTATTCATCTGCCAATTAACCCAAAGATCATATGGCCCTCATGCCAATCTGCCAGCTACTCATCATCTGCCAGGTGCTCCATTTGGTACTGTCCATTTCACAGAATACCCCTTGAAGCCTGAGTACAAGGACTACACTGCAGACAATATATTAGCCTGGGATCCTTTGGCCAGAAATAAAGATTTAACCAGATATAACCAGAAAGGCCATTGGCATGTTACTGAGTCCCACCTGTTCAGAGATAAATGCAACTTCCTCCCTGCCTGCCAATTAAACAAGGAACCACCCGTCACCCATAAACCAATGCCAGCATCCACTGCTGAGCTTCCCTTGGACCATACCAATAAGCTATTTAGGATTTTATATATTACTATCACAGGAGTAATATATATTATTGTTCCTGCCGCCGGTCTGTGGTCATGGGTGGGCAATTTAATTCCCTACCTTGATAAGTTAGCACCAATCCTTTGGTGGGCCCTGCCCACCCAGTCTGCAAACTGCTAGTTCCCAAATGCTAGCAAGCTGGCAGATCAGGGTTGGTTCCCTGAAACTCTTTTCTTCACAACCTGGGTTATATATCACTAGGGTAAGTCTTTCTTAAAATACAACTTTTTTATTATTCCTGATAAAAACCTTAAGAGTAAAAACTAGTTTAATTGGCTTGGGGGAAAATATCATTAAGAACCATAAAAATGTTGCATTTCAAAGCTGACTAAATCAGTTGCTTTTAAAAAATGCTTTCCTAAAAATTAGTTTTTGCTACTGATTTAATGCTGAGTTTGGATTTCATTTAATTTTAACTTTTATCAGCTGTCACTTTGCTAACCATTTACAGTTGTTTTGCGGGATCATGAATGTTGTCTGGGCATCAAGCCCTGTGCTTGGTTCTGGTATTTCTTGCGTGAACTCTTGTATAGGTACTTCTGGCCAAAAAAATTTGCAGCATGGATTGCCCACTATGTCAGGCATACATATCCTACATTATCTCAACCAAGATAAATTCTATAAACTAGAAACCAATCACTCTAATAATATCATTGGTGAAATACTTCAATTTCAGACAAGAGACAAGGAATTTCTCCCTGTTGTATAAAAATCAGGAAAACTCTTAGATGCCAAACACAAATACCCAATCTAGATAAAGATTTAGTAGCAATCATATATTGTATCATGAAATGGTATTACTACCTGGAAGGAGCACAAATAAAATGCTATCAACCATAAAGGACTAGTGTTCTTCAAGGTATAGCAGCACTACTAAAGAATGCAAGCTTAATTAATTTGTTACAGGTTACATTTCACTTCTCATCCTAAAGCAAAATAAAAATCAAGACTAGTACCCCTACCTGGCTCTCTTGCGGCCTTTCAGCCTCAGGGAACATATGCCTACCCGCCTTCATTTTCTTGGGCTTTAACCTGAAGGTTATTTGGATGAGAGCCCGCCAATGTCAAAATATTTACCAAGTCTACAGTAAATTGCAAGCAGAAAGGCGCCACATGATGCCAAAAGTGACTTCAAAGCAGTACCCTACATCACCGGCAGTTTGGGCAATGAGTCTCACAATTTCACCACTGAGATATGTCCCAAGTTTCCCTAAGAACTAGGAGATAGCATTTGACCTTCAGGCCCACTCAAATTAAAAAATCAGAATCATAAAAGAAATGTTTTGATGTCTATTCCACAACAACACCCAATGACAACCTGCCTGAACCAGATGCCACCTTGACACCCTCAGATTGCCAATATCAGCCCACTTGGGTTTTGAAAATCTTTTTATTCCAAGTTTACTTTGGAAAACATCCTCCTTGTCAATCCTTTAGAAATAGCTAGGAAGCCTAAAATATTTAACCAATAAATAACATTATACACTGTGCAATTACAAGTATTCCGGGACAATTACAAATACCTGTCTGTCTGCTTAGTACCAATGATCCCACCTCTCACACCCTAGCTCAACCACCCACAAAATTATGTTACTGTCAATAAAACCACATCTAACCAGTTCTTTGGAATATTATGTACTAATCTGAAGGTTCTGGTAGATTTCATGGTTCCCAATTCTGATCCTTGGTCTCTGCTTATTTGATTGTTCTTTTATATTACCAAGTTGGCTACAATCCTATGGTGGGCCCTACCCTCAGGCCCAGTGGCCTACCTTGCGCCTGAAACTGCTACTACCCCGTCCAGTAACTTGTATCCTGGAAGAGTGAACCTTCTAAAAAAGTACCCTATTATTATTATTGAGTACAAACTAGATAATTTTTACTTATCACATACACTCTTTAAAGGGTATGCAATAAACTTATGCTCTTCATTAATGGCAAATACCCTGGTTGACCCGTGTTAATAATGGGGACTCCAAGAAAGCTTCCTACCTGGAACCCCAATGGATGTATAGAATAATGTCCTCAAGGACAAACATATGCTTAAAAATGTTTTATGGTACACTACATTTTATTCTGATAAAGTGGTGGTACAGCGCCCCAGGCCTCATCAACAAAAACATTATCACCATAATTTGTTAAAGCAGAGAAGCAGGGCACACCTGTAGCAGAAACTTGTATGTCTACCTTAAATCACACTACTGATGGCCAAAAATTATGGACAAGGTCAAAAGAAGTACTTGATAAATGCAAATCATAAGGAAATTATGCTCACTCTAAGGCGCCACAAAGTCTGTAGCTCTGATACCCATGGCTTATAATTCAAAGCATTATCAAAAGATACTTTTATAACTATGCCAGGTGAAAAAAAGAAAATATATAAATTATCATAGCCATTGAGTATTTGATAATACAGCTCATATCCCAAGCCTCTAAGAAACACAACAACAATGATGTGAGAAAAATCCTTGAAAAAGAACCAATACCAAATCCAGTCAACCTGTGCTTCTCATAAAAGATGAAGATATGAAATCAACTAAGGAAATACCAAACTCTACCTCACCAGGAATGATATAAAAAACACAATCAGTAGTCCCTACCATCCACAGGCAGATGGTAGAGTCAAAAGACCAAATGCACCCTTGGTAAAGACACTCAGCAAATTATTGGCCAACAACCCCTTCTTTGAAAGGATGTGCTCCCAGCTGCATCAATCATCTGCCTTAATTGAGTTATCCAAAACACAGATTAAATTTCATATGAACTGGTATACAAGCATATGTCAACAATTATCATTACAAAAAATGCCAAAAGAAGATGATCAAAATGTGCAGGAGCATTAAAAGACCAACTCTGTAAGAGAGGGGGGACTAACCAAGTTTGGCTTTCATCCTGGGGTAACAAACCACCATGATGCTACCCAGTGGACAACCAGGATAGCTGCTTGGAAGGGGACCTAGAGGGAGGAAGGCGGGGTGATTTGTGGGAAGAAAGCGTTGAGACTCATCAGAGCCATCCATCCTAGAAACCAAGGGGTACATCTTCAATGATCAGGGAATTTCTGGGGAGGATCTGGTGCATAAGCAAGCTCTAGAGGGGGTACATGTATTGGGGAGGCAACTTAATCCAATGAGGTTATCATGGGCATAGAAGAGAGCTTCAAAGGGAGATCCTCTAAAGTCAATGCCTGCACCAGGTTAGTCCTGTGCAGGAGAAGTGCCTGGAGATGAGAAGAGAAATATTTCACTCCATCTGTTAGAAGCTGATGATTGGCAACCACAGAAAAGGAATATGAGGATAAATGCTCCTAGAGAACAGGAGTGGTAACCTTCAGAAATAGGAGGGCTGGAAGAGCAGTCAGAACCAGAGATTTCAGAAGAGGGATCCATATTTTCAGATTCTTGAAAAAGATTTCACCCAGAAAGACAACCTGGGTTTTGGAATTACCAAGGGGAAAATTTGGGACCAGGGTGCCTTGTGCAAAGTCTAGCAACCAATATTTGATTTTAGGAGCCCAAACAACAGTCAAAGTGATAATCAGATCCTTAGCAAGAAACCAGAGCGGGAAAAGTTCAGTAAGCTTTAAAGTAAGATTTATAATAATTTTAAGATTTAGTTATGATTTTGGACTCAATTTTAAAGAGCAGGTGAGGTAATTCAACACTAAAATCACTAATAAACTATTAGGGGCATCAACTATGATAAAGAAAGCCAGGAGAGCGGGCTTGAAAGAGAGAATATCTAAATGATTTTCTAAAGAGAGGATGTTTAAAGAAGAATGTCCCAAAGGGAACCCTAGAATAAACTTTAATATATTTGAGAATGAGCAAGCAGGAAATTGAAAGCCCCCTTGCCAAATTTAAGGGTCTGGGATGGGGACTGAAGAGGGCCAGGATGGTGGAGCAAGTCTCATTGGTCACAAGAGAATTTTGCATCCCTGAATCCTGTGGGCAGAAAGGTTTTATATTAAATTCAGGTTGGAAATATGATTGGCCTAAGTCTATAGAATACTTCTGTGACTCATCATTTCCAGGTAAAGTTGAGATTTCTGACGTCAACATGTTGGCTTTTTGATTGTTTCTCCCTTATGGTATTTAATAATGGGCAATATCAGGCCAAAAAATAGTCCAAATCAACCAGGGTTTTGTCCCAAGAAGGAGCAACAGAAGCAATTGGATCCATGGGATATGACAAAATAGATATTTTTCCACAGTATGAGCTAAATCCTCTAAAGAATTGAGGGGTTTGGCCGGCAGCTGAGAGTATTATTTTGTGCAAAAAGAGAAGATAGACTTATCCAGGGCCAAAGGGGAGAGTAAATTTACAAACTCAGTAAGGAGAAGGAGGCATCCAAAACGGGAGGTATCCCACTTCAACTTTAGATATCCCAAGATGGGATGAAATCTGGGTTGTAGATTATGATAGAAACAAATTGGGCCTGTGTGATGATTCAAATGTTGAGCAGTTTTGCAGGCAAGGCTAATGCTGGCCAAGAAGAGAATGTTGGCCTAAGCCAGGTAATAATTTATTGGTTTGTTGATATTTCTAGCTCTTGTGAATAAAGAGCAGTGGTCTGAGTATGGGAATGAAATTGAGGTGGCCCCTGGCTGGTGCTATGAAATGGTAGAGAAGTTGCGGCTAGCTGGAGATGAATGTGCTGATGTGGTACAGAGATTCTAGTACCAACTGCAGAGGGTGTGCAGTTGGATAACTTTACCTAGGCTGGGGGGCAAGCTTTATCTTTATATGTCTTCCTGGTAGCTTTGAGGAGGTCTTGAAGGTACTAAGTAAGCTTAGTTTTGACTGAAACTATTATAAAAGTGGTTTCCTAGGGGAAAAGCTGTAGAAAGAGGTGATTTGAAGGTTTCTGGGAAGTGAATTTGGTTGATTTGCGCCTGAAAGCTCAAGCTAACCACTTTAGTGAGTAAAAATAATGGCAATACACGGGGATTGTCTGTTGCTGATGATTTCAGGGATCCAGTCTTGGGTGGCCAGACCATTGGTTTCAGGGGTCACTTGGGCGGGGATTTTTGCAGGTAAAGCCCACCACAAGAGAGGAGCTAACTTAAAGATATAGGAGAGGGACTTCCCTATCCAGGACCACGGGCCAGAAGCAGGGATTATAGTGTCAATCACCCCTGTGAGGTTGATGTACACAATCCCAAACAGCTTGCCAGTGTGATTGGTTGGGAGGTCAGGTGAGGAGGCTGGCATTGACTTAGGTGTCACAGACGGCTCCATGCAGAGTTTGTAGGCAGGCAGGTAGTTGAATTTGCCTCTAAACAACTTGGGTGTTGAGAATATTCAGGGTCCTTGGCGGTTGTATCTAACTGTGGATTGTATATGGGCCAAAAGATCTAGTTCAAGGATCTTTTCTGGGGTGTATTCCTTATACTTGGGCTTTAGAGGGTACTCAGTGAAGTGGACAGGACCAAAGAGAACACCTGGAGGACAGGAATCTACAGGCAGAGGGGCAGGAGGGCTAGAGATCTTGTACTGATTTGATAGATGTGTAAGGTCTTGCCCATAATGGTGCAAGTTTATAAACTAAACTGTGCAAAGCATTGGGATTCAAATTTAAAAGTTATAAGAATGTAGGTACTGTCTTTAAGAAGATCTTACAGAAACCCACAAAAATCTATATTGTGTCACAAATGGAGTAATAGAGTTTGAAACCCCTAAGCAAAGAAGATAGAATAAAGTGTTCAATAGTGAACAATTTGTAACTAAAGTAATATCAATATTAGGATATTCTTCATCTGCAAATTAATACATATAACTATTGAAATATTTCTTAAGGGAAAAAAATGGATACAACAAGCCTAAGGCTTGTTGTTTTACAAGATCCATTTGGATTTAAGGAAAAAGCTAAACTAAAAAAATGAATTTAAAAAAACAAAATTCTAAAAATTAAAAATTTGAAGTTAAAATTGTAAAAGTTGAAGGGGAAGAAATCACTTAGAATTTTGGCTTAAAGCCTACTCTTCACAAGTTCTTTATTATATAGGCTTGTCTTTATCAGTTATGTAAAGATCATCAGGGAGGGAAAGAGCCAAGAAAAGGAGCAACTGGAGAAGACCTAAGAAGAACCTGGAGAAAGGAGAGTTGCAAAGCCCAACAGAAGTTGCAGATCAGCAACGTGAAAGCTGGAGGAACGGCAACAATGTAAGCAGGGAGAGTTTTGAAAGGTAAGTGAGTAAAAATATTCTAACTTTAAAGTAGATATATATATAAAGGTTAAGGCAAGCAACAGAGCAAACAACAATGATGACAATTTGAAAGCAAATGGAATAAAAAACAAGGCAATTAATTTAAAAATACTTAAATATTAACTTCCAATTTAAATTTCCAATATTAAAATAATGAAAAATCTAATCTGAGCAAAAATAATAAATATTTAAATTTCAAAGAGCCTGCCCTTTGGGGCAGGGCATGACAAGATGGCAAAGACAGAATAAGACAGTAGCTGTGTAAGCCAAAATAACATAACCTTTATTCAAAAATGGCAATAAGTTTGGAGCGTGGGGTCCTTTGGTCTATATAGCACCCCACTTCCAAACTTAATATTTTCCATGGGGGTTCATCAGGGCATTGGCAAAGGCGGGCCCAGGGGATTTGGGTGCTCTGGTTCAAAGGTGGAAAAATGGCACCCAGGCCAGGAGTTCTTTCATAGGTCAGAGATCTTGAATTGGCTACTTAATTATCTTGCTCTAGAGTTGTGGTCATGGGGTTGGGCCACAGGCCTGTGCCTTTTTCTGGGGAGGGCTCTTAATTGAACACTAGGGTAAACTTCAAGCTCATGAAGCTAATGGTAGGAATTTCATTGCCTCCATTAGGCGCCTTGATTACTCCTCCATCTGGGGTGATGATTTCTTTGGTTTGGCTTGCTTCATCATTTGGTCTATCATTCTTGGCCTCAGCTTGCAGGGGTTTGACCCCAGGAAACGCAGGCAGGCAGCTCCTCAGTCTCTAGGCCCAGCGGCCTGCAGGAATTTAGGTTCAGGGTTCAAATCCTGTCCTTCAGCCAAGGTTTCAAGGGTAAACAAATTGACAATCCTGAAAGATGGCCTAAAGTGTAGTTCACTGATGGGGGTCAAGTCTAAGTTGATTCACTTGTGAAGACTTATTGCCTGAGTCTGAGGTGTTGACTGATGAAGACTACTATGGTAGAGAAGCTCAGGCAAAAGGTATTCTTAAAGGCTTCAGAATTGGCTTAATAATTATGTGGAATGCTATACAGGTAGAAGAAGTTTGGAACAAGAAGGAACAGAGCAAAGCGGCACAGAGAAATATTCCAATGCTTTGCAAATCAACTTGCTGTGATAGCATAAAGTGCTTGTTTTGCCTTGATTTTATTTCAGTAGTAAAATAAAGGGGGAATCTTAAAGAAATTGCAGTTAAGAGGTTTTATATTAAGTTTCTAGGGCAGATAAAGGTATTTTGCTACAAGAGCAGGATACAAAGCCATTTTGATGGAACGTTTTCTGTGGATTTTACTATAAGAGTAAATATATGTAAAAAACATTGGAGAAGATCAGAAAGAGCAATTTAAAAAGAATTCTACTATCTAAATTGACTAAAGTTGAATTCAGGGAAGAACAATGATGGAACAGTGAACCAGTTAAAATTTTGGTACACAAAGAGTGGGCACTTTGAGCGGTTTGAGCAATGAAAACTGATTTCCTAGCTGTATTGCAGTAGAACTTCAGAAATGGTCTAGTTTTGAGCTCTATAGTTATTGTTGAGTTCTGGCATATTCAATGATGAATATGATTGGTTAGAAGCTAAAAGCTTAAATTATAAGCAAGAAAATAGTGAATAAAATACTTTAATCTTCTGAGAAAAAAGCCATCCTGAAGGCAGAAACACTGGGAAAAAGACACTATAAGAAGGAGGCTAACTGAAAAGTTGATGGGGTCTTTTGGAAATCTTTTGGTCACAAGTGGGATGGTTTTTGGGCGCTTGATCTACATATTGATGGTTATACATCTGGTTATTTTGAAGTAACTAAAGGTCTTCTAAAATGTTCAGACGTCCTTTCTAAAGAAAATGCTGTTCAAAATGACTCCAAAATAGTGGCAAATCAGAAGGTTTTTAAGGGATCTTAATTCTGTTAATAAAGACTATCTCAACCCCTATTCTCCCTTTTTGTGGTAGAGAACTTATCTAGTTATAATGATTATGAAGTTGGTCAAGAGGATCAGAAAAGTCAGAACTTTAGTCTGTTTACTCATAGAAACTCCTGGTTAAGGAATGAGTGAGGCAGTGAAAATAACCTTGAGATCTGGGATTTTATTATACCAAAGATTATCATAAAACATCCCCTTAGATGATGGAGCTACTTTGGTAGCCCATTTATTGCTGTGAAATAAGATTCTCCTAGTTATTGATTGCTAATGATGATTGGGGGCATGATGAGTCTCTTTTGGAGTGTTTAGATAATTCACTTTTGTCCTTTTCATAGAACAAGTATCTCTGAGGATGACAACCTCAACCCAGCTGGTCCCTGTTTTTGATATAGGACACAAATTGATGACCTCCTATGAGCAGGAGTGTTGCAACTGAACCAATGGGGATTCAGTATTTGGAATTGGGGAAGACAACAGTCCAATAGAAAGGACAGAATAATAAGAATAAGGTATTCTTTATTGTAGAATATTGTGATTAATATACCATATGGGGAAAGCCACAAGGCCACAAGGGGGTGGCATGATGGGAAGCTCCATTTAAGGTTTGAAGCTGAGGAATAACTTGTGCAGAGATCAGCAAGTCAAATTGGTATCACTCCTAATTAGGATGAAGTACCCGCCATTTGATAGTGCCATCAGATTAACCCATAACGTTAGATACGCCAAGGGGCAACTCATCAAGCGCCCCCTGTGTATCGTAAGATACGTTAGCAGGCAAGTCTGGAAACTTGGTTGCAACACCCCCCTTTCCCCCTGCTTGTCATCAGACACCAAGACCGGAGTCTGCAGAAGGTCTGGGAAGGTCCGCACAAACAACCTTTGTGTGGGGATGGCACAGCAGGGGAGCAAGCAATCATGGTGAATGTGGTGATCCACATGTGTGCGGTTTGCAGGCAAGGGTGGATTTGGCTTCAAATAAAGACAATATGCTAAAGAATGACAATGTGTGGTCAGATAGCAACGTTGTAAACTAGTAGGTAACATAGAGCTGCTAGAGGTAAGTGAGGTAAGCCTAGTAGGTAATGTGGTCTACTGGGAGAAGTGAGGCAACCCTAGTAGGTAACATGGTCTACTAGGGTAAGTAAGGCCTGGCTGGTAGGTAACAAAGGACTACCAGAAGCAGTTGTTGCCTCCACCCAGCAGAGGATGTTGGCTGCTTTGGGCTATAGTGCTTCACCTAGCAGGGAACCGTGGCTGCGGGAGGGTGAAGACTGAAATAGCAAGCAGGGAACTTTGTTTGTCTGGGGGGAGTAGGTTTGGACCCCTGGCGGGTAATGCGGGCTGCCAGGGAGGGGAAGAGCTCTGAGGGATCAACATATCCTAATACGCTTGCAGGAGGTTTGTGAGAAAGCACCCTGCCTAACGGACTGGCAGGGTGTCCTTGTTTATGCCCCTATGCAAGCTTTGGGGAAACCCAAAGTGAGCATTGGAGGGTATAGGCATGCTCAGAGGTGTCACCAAGGTGGCTTGCTTGGGGAAGCAAGCTGCAGAACTTGGTGTGATCAGGCCTCTGGGAAGTAGAGCTGATTACTATGCAACTGAAAGCCCAGACTTCATCACCTGGATGAGTAAAGACAACGCATAGACATAGATTTATGGTTGAATGGCCTAAATGGATTGCCACTTGCGAGGGCCCAGTCAAACACCAGTTCAATGTAGACTCATGCCTGGGTCTACAAGTTCTGGTAACAGGGGCTGAGATAAAGAACCGAGGTGGTTCACAGAATTAGCAGAGAAAACTAGCAAGAGGGACTGTTTGGTCACAGTGAAGGCTAGTTGATGAACTGTTAATTCATATTGAATGAAATGAACAAATATGGTTCAGTGTGTTAAAGGAACAAATAAAGTTCCTAGTGTGGAACTGGTTAAGGATAAGCAGAAGGAAAGGAAGACAGGATGAAGGACTAGCAGATCATGTGGTAGGATGGCCAAAGGACCAGAAGTTGGTGCTGAAGAACTGAAGAGCTGAGAGGATGACCTAGCTGGACTGAATACAGAGGCTGGAAGAGCTGGTTTGGTGTCTTTTGAGAAGAAATTTGGATATAAAGAAACAGTTAAAGAATGATTGAATATTGCCTGATTATGATTAAAAAAGGATTAAAAATCATATAAGGAAAAAAAGAGGAGGAAAAATAGCCTATAGTTTATTAGAACTATATGTTATTTTTAGGAAAAAGATTAGAGAGAAAAAGGACCAGAAAGAAGCTGGAAGAAGAACAGAGAAACTGTGAGAGCAAAAGAGCAAATTTCACCAAGAACAACTAGGGGAGCAAAGGGACAAGCAACAGGCAGGTTTAAAGATGAGAAACGTTGACAAAAACACAGAGAAACACAGAGAAACACTGAAAAATTGAAGGATTGAAAATTGCCTAAGTAAAACATATGTGGAAGCGCTTGAGATTTGCTGGGGAAACGTGATGGGAATTACGGCAAAACCGTTTGAAACGCGGAGCAGTGGTTTACCCGGAGCAGGACAGCTTGGAGTTCAAACCAGGGTCAGGAACGGGTCATCTGGATAAACTGTTTTGGCAAAACTGTTGAAGCGAGGCGTTTGATTGGCTGTGACCCGGAGCCTACTTAATCAGGTTTTTAAGGACTTTAACTTGAGAGTTAAAGCCTAAAAAATGGGGAGCAGAAGCAGAAAATTTAGGGCTTTTATTGGCTGAAGTAAGTTTGAAAGTTTAATATATTATAGGAGAAGAAAAACAGAATAATTTAAGCTTTAAAGAACCAGAGTTCTAAGAGAGGATTTTGGTCTGAAACAAGGGGCTATAAAAGGGAGAGCTATCTGAGACTCTTCAGGGACTGGATCAAGTAGATTACAAAAGCCACCAAAGCTACAGAAGGAGCAGGAGACCAAGGATAGGAAGCCAGAGCCAAGTCAGACCACAGGAGCTTAAGATTAAGACAATGGAGCCCACAACCAAAGTGCCAGAGCCCAAGACCAGAGCAAAGGAGCCCAAGATCAAGGAGCAGGAGTCAAAGACCAAGTACAAGGAGTCCAAGATATTGTTAAAGGACTCCAAGTTTTGGCACAAACCCTTTCTTATTCCCTACCCAAAGGCAATATCTCAGAAGGTTTCTAAGGGGATCTTCCTTCTGACAGAGAATAAAGCGCCTATTACAACCCTTATCTGATTTTTCTGTGTGAAAAGAGTATATAAGTCTCATGAGTCAATTGCCTCATATTTTCTACTAGGTGGTTGCCCTGTCCAAGGACAGAATTAAAGTTGAATTTAATAAATCAATTAAATTTATTTTATTGTCTTTTTAGGCTTGTATTACTTATTGCATGTTTAATTAAAATTTTATTTGATTGCTTTATTAAAAAGTAATTTCAATTATATTTATTTCAATTTAAAATTAAAATTGTATACTCCAAGTATAAATAAAAACTAAACCTAAATAAGTATAGTATCACTATTGAGTTTAGTAAGGCTAAACTAATTATTTTAAAATTTAGTAATTGATTTTTAATGTCTTTAAAAATGTAGAGCTGATCTGCAGCTTTTAAATAAGCTATTGGACATCAAAATCGGCTTAGTATTCACTGAGATACATTGATTTTAGTTTTTTACTATGTATTAAAAGTAAATTTAGATAATATCAAATCGAGTCTGAGCCTTTGATTATGACGCGAACCCGATTCCAGCACTTAACTATATATCTCAGCATCTAGAGCAGCTAGAGCTATCATGTTTGGTACCATTTTGATCGGAATCATCTGAAAATTTTATCCACGTCCTCTAAATTTCATGAAAATCATCATATGGAAACATAATTTTATCATAGTTAGTTTACTCCACTGATGTTCTTTTGGGATGAAGCTATGTCAAGCAAGGTCTACTCTGAAACAATATGGAGCCACTTGGATCAGGTGGCATCGAATTGGAATGGTCTACTATCTCACTTGAAGAATAAGAATTTCGAAATGTCCAAGCCAACCATCTCCTTCTTTAAACTAATATTTATATTTATAATTTAAACTGTATTGCTTTAAATTGACCAAGCTCTCTTTTCGTCATCGATTCAATCCTCAACATAGAGCATAATCATCCAATCATATAAAACAATCTAAAACAATTGCTGGTTCTCTCCAGTTTTAATCCACCCATTCTAGAGTCGGGTAATCTAGAAAGATAAGCCACTTTGATATGGTTGAATAGGGTTAGCCACTGATTTAAAATGCACGTAATCAAATACAAATTTATTAAAGTTCGAGTGGCTTATATTTCAGTTCAACATGATTTAGACCACACTCCACTAAATTCAATCTGTGTACTCTCAAAGATGCATGTAAGGGATTGAATGTAAGGATGAGCCAAATTGAGCTTTTGGCTTAACAATCAACTTTTAAAATCAAATTTAACTAAAAATTAATTCAGTCAAATCCCTTACAGCTTGAGCCCACTCAAGGTGACATTACAGACATACTCACTTTTATATATATTAATCCTAGCCCAGGGGATGAGGAATCATACCGCCTAGGGTGCAGGAAGTTTGCCTCTAGTAAATCTGCCCAGGAGGAATGGGAGAAGGTGACCAGGCATTTGAAGATGTCAAATAGAGGAAGAGAGTTCATCGGAGGAGAGTTTGTAAGACTAATCCAGGATTGGTATCGGCTTACAGGCGGGCTGGCGCCTGCTGAAGTCCAGGTATACGGTGGAGACGCTCGCTTGGTGATTGGAAAGGTACTGGAGGAGTTCTCCCTTATGCAAGCCAAGTATAAGCTTCTCACTAACCCTTCACCCATGTTGGAGAATAATGACTCCTCCAAGCCGGTCCCTGGCTACGACCCAGGACACACTATGGGGACTGGTGACCAGGAACCCCACAGTGAAGCTTCTTGATATTTCCTTGAGCATCTTTGAGTTGATAGTTATAATTGTCATGGACAGCGGCTATCTTGAAGGGCCCTAGGTGATTGGGCTCCAACTTGGCAGAATTGGGATTGAGGGTGTAGACAGGGTCATTTACAGTGTACCTGGCTTTGAGGTGCTTTGTCCCTCCTTTAATTTGCTTGTGTTCAATTTCCTGGGCTTTGTCACGCCATTGGTCTAGGGATGGGGTTGTTACTAGAGGAGGCTTTTTGGGAACTCTGGATTGTACCTTTCCCTGTTAAACTCCTGTCAGACTGTCAGGTGTCCCAAAGGCCAGGGTGCTGGGGCTGAACCCCGTGCCCCTGTTGATTCTTGCTCGCAGGATAAGTAGAGCGGTGGGCAGGTGTTAAGTTCATGCGGTGTTGGGGTGCTCTTGTGAGAGTTTGGAAAATAGTTGAGCCAGTGAGCCATTTAACTGTTCCACACGTCCATTGGCTTGAGGATGGTAGGAGGTCGTAAATATATGTTGGAGTGCGTTCTTAGCACAGTATGCCTTCATGACATGCCCAACAAGTTTGGGGCTGCCATCTATGATGAGATGTTTGGGTTGCCCAAAGCAAGCCACAATTTTCTTGCCAATGAAACGGGTGATGGTGGTGGTGGTGTGGTTAGTGGTTGCCCAGGCCACTGGCCAGCAAGTAAAGTAATCTATGGCAGTGATAATGTACTTTTTTCCCCAGTCTGTCTTTGGGGAGTGATGTCACAATGTCAAGGGCCCACTGCTCAAAGAGTTCCATGGCCTTGATGGGCAGGACAGACTTGGGGGTGCAGGTTTGGACGTATTCTTCTCGCACAGCACTCACATTTTAAGGAGGTCAAGATGTCTTGGCACATGTGTGGCCACCAAACCTTCCATTTCATAATCTCAAAGAGGTTACGCCCTCTGATGTGACCCTGGGTTTGGTGGTAGTGCAATATTGTGTCACCTTGTTGCGTGATGAGAATGTAAGGCGTCTTCTCACCTGTCTCTGCGCGGCAGCAGACGTTACCAGCATTGGTGGTGAACTGACTTTTGTCGTCCTTCAACTTGGAGATAGTTACCAAGTTAAGGCCCTCGTAGCAAGTTGCCTCAGGATGGAGGTAGAGCATGGGCCAATCTGGGTCCAAACCATTGTCCCCAGTGATGGACACTACATAGAGTCACAAAAGGGCATCAGCTGTGATAAGTTCTTTCCTAGGCTTGTACTTGATGCGCAACTGGTAAGGGGATAGACGCTCAACCCATCCTGCTTGGTGGCATGTCAAGTGGGACTACGTGTTGAAGTACTGAAGCAACTTGTGGTCCGTCAGAACGCGGGGTGGGAAGGTAGCACCTTCCAGGTAACAGTGCCACTTCTTAACGCAGTGCACAATTGCTGCCAATTCTTTATCATGAATGGGATAGTGTTGTTCCAAGTCGGTAAGTTTCCTGGACTCATATGCCACGGGGAGGAAGACAACATTGTCAGTTTCTACCCTTAGCACACCCCCTATGGCCCTGTCAGAGGCATCAGTCTTGAGTTTGTACTGACGGTTTCAATTGGGGAACTGCAGTACTGGTGCTGTTGTGAGCCTTTGCTTCAACATCTCAAAGACTTGATCTCTGGCGGGGGTCAAATGAAAGCGCTGTTTGGTATTGAGGAGCTCAGTGAGAGGTACAATTAGTTCCCTGCAATTGGAAATGAACTTGCACACATAGGCAACCATGCCTAAGAATGTCCGCACCTGGCCCACATTAGTGGGGGCAACATGCTGGTGATTGCCTTGATTTGGCAGGATCAGGCTTTATCCCTTGGGCAGAGATGGTGTGCCCAAGGAATAAAAGCTCCAACTTGAGGGACTCACATTTGAAGGGTTTAGCTTTTAGCTGGGGTTTCCGAAGGGTGTCAAGACTGCATGGAGGTGTTAAAGGTGTGTGGTTTGATCTTGACTGAAGACAATAATGTTGTCAAGGTACAAAACCACACATTTGCCAATCAGATCCTCAAATGTTTTGTTCATCAACATGGCAAAGGTGGAAGGGGTGTTGGTCATTCCAAAGTTCATGACCCGACACTCAAACAACCCGTAGCACATGCGGAAGGCAGGTTTTACCTTGTCCCCTGGTGCAATGCAGACCTGGTTGTACCCTGCAGTAAGATCAATCTTACTAAAGACCTTTGCACCTGTGAGTGTATCAAACAGGTTGTCAATCAGCAGCAGGGGGTAATTATTCTTAACTGTCACCTCATTTAGAGCGTGGTAGTCTGTGACCAGGCAAAGGGACCCGTTCTTCTTGGCTACAAAGAAGGCAGCCACCCTGTATGGAGAGAGCGAGAGAAAAATGAAGCCCTTATCAAGCACATCCACAAGGTGCTGGAGGAGCGCTCATCTTCCTTTGGTGTAAGGCAATATAATGGTCGTGCTTTAGGTAACAATCCTTGGAGTTGCACAGCATGCTGGATCTCCGGGGGAGGAGGTAGTTGTTCAAGTGTCTTACTAAACACGTTCTTGTACTCCTCAAGGTGTGCAACAAGCGCTGGTGGTGGTGAAGAGATCAAGAGAGGGGCTGCAGGTGGTTCTGCACAAATAACTTTGACTGAACATTGGTTAAAGTCTAGTTTCCCCCCTTGAAATTGTACGAGCATGTCTCTGTTATTCTGAAAAACACAGTATCATAGAGTAACTTGCTCATTTCCACAGGGTTAATCTGGAATCCAACCTGTTTCTGTTGAGGGTGATAGGGAGGTTTGGTCCCGGTCCCGTTTCTCTTCTCATCGCTTCTTAATTAAGCCTTATCACATGGATAATATACATATAAATACAGCTTAAAAATCCATAGGCAAGTATGATTTTGTTGTTGTTCAGTTTTATATCAGTGACCTTGAGTGTGGTCATAATTTTTATTGTGATTGATGTGTCACATTAAATTTTTTAACAGCTATTTGTCCTCTGATGTTACTAAAAAACCTACACCTGTTATAATTTGTTCCATGTATGACTATAGTTTGCCGTGCCGATTTTTGTTCGTCCATCTCAACAGTTCAGAATGGTACAGTATCTTATTTTCGAGCTGACCTAGTAAACTAGATCGGGCGCCGTGGTTTTAACCGATGGTTCAGAAGTAGGCTTTGGTTTAAGGTTTATATTATGTGGGGTATACATTGGGGAGGCCAAAGATTAGGTTTGTCTGAAAGATATCAATGAATTTAGAAGTTTCTTTTATTTGTTGCAGTCTCCCAGGCTTGGCACGTGTAAATGGCGTAAAAAGTTCGTAAATATATTGTTCAGGCTGGGTCTAGCGCTGTTTCAATCAAGCCTTGGGCACATGTGCCCAGTTTTTGGCTCTGGGCCACCCATTCAAAGCTTTGTTATGGATATTTTCAAATATACAGTAATTCCGGTTTGGCTAAGCACCCAGAGCTACAAGCTGACCAGAGCTGAGTGAAACATCCCTAGTTGGGTCAGCCCATAATATTTTATAATAGCTTTTATTTAGAGAGTCGGAGCTGGCCGATTTGGGTCTTACTCCTTTTTGATATAATTTAATTTTAATATAAAAATTAATTTGAACAGCTTCAAGTTTAGGGATATTTCCTATGGTAACTGCTGCTTAGTAGTTGTGGGGCGTTGGGGATGCATCTTTTTTAGCAACTCTAAATTTAATGGGTCACCCATCTCTGGCTGGAGAAAACTGTTTGCAACAGTTCTTTTGTAAACCTCATGTCGAGAGGTAAATTCACAAGCAACATTAGCGGGAGGTTGGAGCGAGCTTCTTTTTCGAAGGCGTTCAGATTGACCAGACTTGCAATGTAATTTTATATTGCATTTCGTTAAAGCTGGTTTGTTCAGTTGCAAAATCCACATTTTATATTTGTACATGAGCGTCCATAATTGATGTTAAGACCTGAGTAACCATTTTAGTTAAGATACTGAACCGTGCAATTTGCTCATAACTGCAATTTAGCCCTAGAATGAGGCGCCAATCGGGGATTATTGGTACCATCTTAATTCTGACATTATGACATCACTTTAGGCATTTTTAAAAGGAATTTATCATTTAAATGATAATAAGGATGTTATAATGTCGGTAATAGGTCCTTAGAATCAAAGGTATCAGAAGCAAGGTGGGTATCGGATTATCGCATGGGTCAAGTATAACTTGCTTGAACAGTTTGGCCGAATATAGCAAGGTGGTAGATGCGTTGCTGATTGGCTAGAAGATCCATCAGAGCTAATGATAGAATATCTAATTGATTTGGACACAAGGATCCCCTGATAGCGCTCTCCATTAATCACTACATCAACTATAAATTCTATTTTTAAGTTTACTTTTTCAAAACTTTCTTTGAAAGCCGTTCTTAAACCCATACAGCCAAACTCCCTGATCAGCGTAGGCTTACTTCCCCTTATTGTCAGTTATTTAATAATTTTAGTGGCGGTGATGAACTTGTTTGGGATGAATTGTACGTTCGGAGAAATAGCAATTGGTTGTGTAACTGAAAGATTTCTATGCCAAGCTGAGGACAATGCTAATAAATGTAGAGCAAAGTATAAATACAGGGATCATGGAATAAGAAAGAGGATGGGAAATCAAGAGTTGATAAATACTTCAGTTTTAAAGAAAGACAAGGGCACATCGCTGCTTGACTATGCCAGAGCGTTCATGTTGAACACAAAAAGTCTTCCGCGAGTGGAGTTCGCCCCTCTGGATGTTCCGTTTGAGCGTCGGAAGCAGATGCTGTGCCTGATATTCTACAACACGTTGACTTTGCAATCGCTGGTGATCTTTTGGTTGGTGGTGTACCATCAGCTATGGCTAATCCTTCTAGTCTACATTACTTTCTGGTACTTTGACCGTGGGTATGAGAACGGGGGATGGGATGTCAAATGGATCAAGCGCCTGGCTGTGTGGCGTGAGGCTGCGGCGTACTTTCCCATCAACATGGTGCGTGAGCAGGAGTTGGATCCAACCAAGCAGTACTTGTTTGGATATCATCCACATGGCATCATTGCAAACGGAGCAGTACTAGGATTCGTTACAGATGCTTTGGGTGTATCTAATATACTCCCTGGCATCAAAATCCGCATGATAACCATCAACGCCATCTTCCACATCCCCGTTTACCGCGAACTGGCGAATCTATTTGGCTTTTGTTCTGCGACAAAGAAGAGTATCAACAACCTGTTCAAACAAAGAAGCTCTTGCTTGATTGTTGTCGGCGGGGCTGAGGAATCTCTTCTTGCAGCTCCCGGGACTGCCAATTTGGTCATTAATAAGCGACAAGGGTTTATTGCCATTGCCATTAAGAACGGAGCCAATCTGGTGCCAGTCTATGCCTTTGGTGAAAACGACTCATTTGACATTGTCATCCCCGAGCCCGGCTCCCTCGTCCACAAGGCCCAGATGGCTATGAAGAAGGCGCTCGGCTTTACCGTTCCCCTCTACCACGGGAGAAATATCTTCATGTACAATTATGGCATGCTCCCAAAGCGTAACCCAATCACCATCGTCGGTAAGCAAACTTTTAACCAATCAAACTAACATCCTAGTCGGTTCTCCTATCCCCGTCCAGAAGGATCCTGAACCTTCTCCGGAGAAAGTGGCCCAAGTCCACCAGCAGTACCTGGATGCTTTACAGGACCTGTACGACCGAAACAAAGCCAAGTACTCCAACCATGGAATAATCCCTGACCTCAAATTCATGTGAAACATCCAAACCACCCCTAATTCCATTTATATCATATAAATTTCTATTCTAAATACCGAAACAATCTCCTACAACCAATCAACCTCTTTGATACCACAATCTAATAAAACCAAGCTTGGTTTTGATCTACTTAATTTCTGTAGATAAGTGTAATGATAATTCCGGACCATGGTGCCAGAATCCCATCTTGGTTAACCTGCCCTCCACCTCCCCTTAAATCCATACCGTCATTATAATCGACAGCTTATGCTAAACCCAACTCGGCATTGGATTAAATCTTTATTTTAAATCCACCAGATGGTTCTCAAACTTTATCAACGATATCTCTGTCTGGAACCGGCTGACAATAAACTCCCTAAATATCCAATAAATCTGATATCTTGATAGATCAAGCTGCCGAAAGCATCGCATCCAAATGCATCTTCAACAAACCGATTCCTCAAAGCTATAAATCCTACTTTAAAGCGACTCTCGCTGATTTAAAGAAGTATAAGCGCTGAAGTATACAAGCTTCACCATGCACTAGCCGAAATCAAAAGTGACGGGCTTGAAGATATCAAGTCCAAGGTTATATCGCGGTGCCAGGAATGCCGAGTCGATCCCCTGGCAAGGTTCCAAATCACAGAGGAGAACGGGTGCACCAACTTGATCTGGTAAAGGTCTGAAGTCAAGATATATCAAGATGGTGGAGATGATTATTAACTGTCACCTTCCTGGGGCCCTCTACTGTGAACGTCTTGTTGATACCATACTAGTAAAAAGAATAGTGAAAAATGTGGTGTGTATGGCAACAGCACCCATGTTGACAGTGGCCATGTAGTCACTTTGTCAACATGGCCACTGTTGACTCAAAATCTTAAATCTGTTATAACTGTGCTGTTTTAGCAGAGTTACAAGGGGGAAAATATTTAGAAGCTAGATACTAATCTTTATTGAGAGATAGTGATTATATAGTCATTGTAAATCAAGGATAACAGGAACATGATTGTGTTGATCACACAGCTAGATGGTGAAGGGGGTGGCTTGATCCCGGTAACGAGTCAAGCGCCAAAACGAGGTATCCACCATAAAGGATCATCATCTGTTCATGTTGTTGGATTTGGTAATTTGAGTTGACTTCCTAGTCTGGCTTTGAGTGGCCAGGTAATAGGGTTGTGGGTCACAAACCCGCTTGTTTGGAACCTTGCTGGCGGGTCAAGCCTGCTGTTTTGAGACCCCCCCCCCAACTGAAGGTTAGCCTCCTCTGGGGGTAGGTTGTCAGGGAGGTTGTCAGGAGCCCAGGCGCCATACTGGACTAATTGTTGTTCTGTGGTAGGCAGGGTAGTTTCACATTGTTTTTGACTTGCATTGCAGGGTCTTAGGCAATCATGATGTAGGGTCTTGTCTTGTTTGCGCTTCCTGAGTCCTTGCACAATGTAAGTGTTATTGTCGTTTACCTTTAGAATGATTGCTGGGCCTACTTTCTTGGGTTGTAGTTTGCATTTATCAACATTCATGACCCAAACTTTGTCCCCAACTTCATGTCCATCTTGGATTGGGACAACAGTTTTTTTGCAGATGTTCATTTTCCTTTTCTGTTTGTTTGCTATTGGCCTCTATAACTTGAGAGTCTGAGCGCCGGGGACTTCACTTGGGATTTCCAGTTTAGGTCCTGTTAATGCTTGGATGATATTTGGCTGTGTGCAGTATACTAACTCAAAAAGCTCTTTCCAATGGATCTGTTTACCTGGGTTTGGCACACAAGTAGTGCAGCTGATAGCTGCTTATACCAGTCTTTAGGTCTCCTGGCAGTGAGCTTGGCTAAGGCTTGCACAATGCTGCCATTTAGCCGCTCTACACGTTCATTGGCCTGTGGATGGTATGATGTTGTTACGGTGTGCTTGACCCCATTCTTGATGAGGTATATGTTGGTGTCTTCAGAGGTCAATTCTTTCCCTCCACTGGTTATCAGGAGTTCTGACTTTCCGAACTTGCTGATTATCTCTTTGCCAATAAATCTTTGTACATCATTGCCAGTGTGCGCCCTTACTGCTTGGGCTACTGGCCATCTTGTAGCAAAGTCTATAGTGATGATGATGTATTTCTTATCATTGTGTTTCCCTGTAATGGGGCCAACAACGTCAAGGGCCCATACCTTGAAGGGTAGTTGTGTGTGGATGGGTAGTACTGACTTTGGAGGGGTTTCACTTTTGGCAAACTTTTCACATAACTCACATTGGTCCAGGACTTCCTGAATGTCACAATATAAGGTTGACCACCAGTACTTGTGCTTAAGAAACTCATATAGGTTTTGACTCTTGGTGTGTCTGAGGTCTCTGAGATAGTGTAGGATGGTGTCTACTTGCTGGTGCGTGGGAATATATGGAATGGTAGTACTGTTGGACATTTTTCTGTGCAGGATCCCATACACGTCAGCAAATAGGTATTTGTTTTTGATAACTGTTCTCTTTGTTATGTTGGTTGTACCAGGGGGAAACCATTGTCCTTTGTTTGTAGTACCAAGAGAGGTCAGTCTGGGTTGAGCCCATTTCTCTCTCTTGTGGCACAAACATATAGGTGTGAGAGGGCGTCTGCCATGGCAAGCTTGGGCCCATGTTTGTACTATATGATCATATTGAATCTCTCCAAAAATTCCATCCAGCGGTCTTGGCGGCGAGATAGATTTTCTTGGGGTTTGAAATATATGAGCAACTTGTGGTCATTTAATGCTGTGAACTCTTCCTGCCGTTCCAGATAACAACGCCATTTGACTAGACAGTGCACAATGGCCAGCAGTTTCTTGTTGTGGATAGAATATCAACACTTGTCATCTGTCAACTTTTATGATTCATAGGCTACGGGCAGGAAGTCATCCTCACTATTCTTGATTCTTAGGACTCCCCCAATGGATGCATCTGAGGCATCAGTTTTCATTTGGTATTCCCCGTTACGTTTGGGGTATTGAAGGATGGAAGCTCTTGTGAGCTTCTTCTTGAGGCATCTAAAACAGAGGTCACATTGGGGGGGGTCCACACAAACTTGGATTTGGCGCCTGTTATGGCGGATAAGGGGGCATTGAAAACGCCACACTCAGGCATGAAGCGGTGTACATAGGCCACCATCCCCAAGAAGGTGCGGAGTTCTGACTTATCCTTGGGTGGCGGCATCTTGCATATGGCCTGTATCTTTTGACTGTTGGGTTTGATGTCATCCTTTGAGACTATGTGTCCCAGGAAGGGTAATTGCTTGTGCAAAAACTGGCACTTGGAGAGCTTGGCCAACAGTTTGTGTTGTGCCAGGGTAGCAAAGACCGCCTCTAGGTCTTTGTGGTGCTGTTCCACTAAGATGCTGTATATAATGATGTTTTCCAGGTAGACTAGGGCATACTTGCCTATGTGTGGCACAAATACTTTGTTCATGAAGGTCACAAAGGTAGATGAGGCATTTTTCATGCCAAAGTTGAGCACCACACATTTTTATGAGCCATATTTAGTGTGAAAGGCTGTTTTGGGGATATCTTCCTCTTTGATACAGATCTGATCGTAGCCTGCAGTCAGATCAATCTTGGAGAAGACTGTAGCTCCTCCCAAGGCATCAAAGAGATTGTCAATCAGTGGTAGTAGATAACAGTTCTTGATGATAACTTCATTTAGGGCTTGGTAGTCTGTGACCAGAGGTAAGGTACCGTCCTTCTTGGCCACAAAGAACACGGCGGCCCCAAAAGGAGACTGTGAGGGGCGGATAAGTCCTTTCTTTAACGCCTCCTTGAGATAGGCGCGTAGGGCGTTGTCTTTGTTTGGGGTAAGCTGGTAGATGGGTTGCACCTTAGGTACAGCCCCTTTGAGCTGGATGGTGTGCTTTATGTGTTTCTCTGGGGGTAACCCTGGTAGCGCTTCCTTGATGATTTCTGGATGGCGGGCCACATATTTGCGGTCCTGAGGCGTGGAGGTATCCTGGTGATCTTTGAAGTATATGATCTTGTACTGGCAGGAGTCCCAGTCAATCACCTTCAGGGTTTCCTTTTTGTCCAGGGTCTCTGTGATGCGCACAAAGATGTGGTTGCAAAGGATTTGGTCCACTGAGTCAGGATAGATCTGGTGGTTGACACCTTCACGCTTGATGGTCAAGACTGAGGTTGCCCAGTCTACATGAGGGTTGTTCTTTCATAACCAGTCTAACTCCAGTACAATGTCAAAATCTTGGGAAGTCAATGACAGGATCTTGGATGGTGGAGTGGAAGTTCTTAAGCATGACAGAGAAGGGGGCAGTTTCTCTTGTCACGGCAATGTGGTGTTCATCAGCCAGGACCACATTTTTAATCCGCAAAGGATTAGTGGTTAGCTTGAACTTGTCTAAAAAGCTGCTGTTGACTAGGGTTCAATCCTCACCTGAATCCAGGAGTGCTGAGCCTGTGTAACTGCAAAAACGGAAAGGATAGGGCATCAGTTTATTGGGATGTCTGGTGGTGGTGTACAGTACTGGGTCCTCTGAGGGTACTTGGATCATTGGACATTGGTCCACGTCCTTGGGTTGGTACTCATCATTGGGCAAGTCAGGAGTTGTGTGGGTTTATGGTCTGCGTTGCTGCTGTTTTTCCCAGGTGGTGGTCAACTCAAGAGCCTGGCTGAGTGATAGTCTTTGGGTCTCTTTTTTTCCAGTTTGTGCTTTGTGAAGGGCGTTGGACGTTTGCTCTGCTTTTTCTGCCTTGCAGTACAGGCTTTGCAGGTTGGTCACCTGGTCCAGGTTCAGGTGCCTACTTATATGCAACCTGAGAGCGTTGTAGTACATGAAATGGGTAGCTGGGGTGTCAAAGGCCATTTCAGAGGGTGCGCAAAAGTTGTAGTTCCTTGTAGGCACAAGTGAGTTCCTTCAAAGTGCCCATCTGGGCTAAGTTCTTTACTTGACATATGATCATGAGCGCTGTATCCTTAGGCACAAATCTTGCCAAGAAGTATTGCTTGAAGTTATCCCAGTTCTTGTTGGCGTATTCCTTGTGCAACTTGTCACACCAAGTGCCAGCGTCATGGGTCAGGCAGATGGAGATTTCTGCAATCCAAAATTGCTGTGGACATTCCATCTGGGCCAGCTTGCTTTGGGCGGACTGGATCCATGCAGCAGCGTTGTTGTTGTTGGCCCCGGCAAAAGGTTCCAAGGCAGCTCTTTGCAGTCTTTGGGCTACATAGGCAGGCATGATGTTTTTGTTGGTTGGCTGTGGAATAGAAGAGGGAGCCTGAAAGAGCCTCATGCAGACATGGCGTTGAAGGCGGGTAGTGGGATCACCATATTCTGGTACAGGACAAAGCCATCAAGTATCTTGGCACCAGGGGTGTACGGAGTCCATTCAGGCGGGAGGCCAGACATAATTTTGTCAAGGATTTTTTGGCCTTGGTGCGTGCGGACAACAGGCGGAATTTTTCATGATAAGGTAGGATTGAGAACCTACCTGTGCTACCAATGTTGTAACTGTGCTGTTTTAGCAAAGTTACAGGGAGTAAATATTTAGAAGCTAGATAATAATCTTTATTGAGAGATAGTGATTATATAGTCAATGTGAATCAAGGATAATAGGAACATGGTTGTGTTGATCATACAGCTGGATGATGAAGGGGGTTGGCTTGATCCTGGTAATGAGTCAAGCGCCAAAACGAGGTATTCACGATAAAAGATCATCATCTGTTCATGTTGTTGAATTTGGTAATTTGAGTTGACTTCCTAATCTGGCTTTGAGTGGCTGGGTAATTGGATTGCAGATCACAAACCCGCTTGCTTGGAAACTTGCTAGCAGGTTGAGCCTGCTGTTTTGACAACACTAACAGTGCAACAGATCAAGATTGATGAATTCAGAGCTGCTGCCGCTATTGTCAGAGATATCAGTGGACAAAACAGCTCTACATTGGACACCCTGGAAGAGAGCCTTTGACTTCTCTGGGCTAGACAACCTGCTGCCAAATCTGAGTTTGAGGGCAACCCCCACATCAATGTTCTCAACCCAGGCAACAACAACCAGTCTACCTCATTGTCCATTGACCCCAACTATAAGCCTTCCTTCAAGCAGATATTTGATCCCAAACCTCCACCATTGCTGCCTTCCTGACAATTTACAAAACTGCAATGTGTAGGGCTAATGACAATCTTAAAAAGGGGCATATTCTTACATGCCTACATCCTACGTGCCAAGAAGTTGTGGTCCCTAAACTCCCTTCTATTGTCACTTGGGAGGACATGAAGCATCTCCTGATTGAGGAATTTAGAGGAGATCTCAGCTTGAAGGTCAAGAAAGATGCATTTATGCACATCATCTTTAAGTCCAAGGAAACCCCGGCTGAGTTTGTTGACTGCTTCTATATTGAGGGACTAAGTTAATAACCAGTTGTCAGTTAACTCACTGTGAAGCTTATATGTCATGTTCCAACGCTTTGAAGGTAACCCAACTCATATGCCTGTACTTTAAGGCACACAAGGCTTCTCTTACGTCCATGAAGAGTATTAAGACTCTCCTTCAAGACTTGCATTTGACCCATGGGGGTAATGTGGTTTGTGAAAATAAAGCCAGCAACGCTGGAACCACCTCCTGTACTCCGCGCATTATGACTATGGGCTCAAGTGGACAGCCTAAGAGACAAGGATGTCACAAATGTGGTCAAATAGGACACCACTTGCGTACCTGTACCAACCCTTGGATAGAAGGTTGCAACCCAAAGGAGCAGGCAGGAAAAGAGAGGTCAGCTTAGAGGCAGAGAGGCTCTCTGTTGACCCATCTCCCCTGTCTCCTCCTGATCCTCCCTCTAATGAGGAATCTCCCTCTTTGGCTGGCCCAACTATCCTTCACCTGTTCCACAATATTTCTAGTAATTCTGAACCTGAAGATTCTGACTACAATGAATTATATAGTTATGGCTACTTTGTGTTGGATGTCCTAGAAACTGTGTCAGTCCCTTACAAGCTTTTCTCAGGGAGAACCACAACTACCAATTTACACCTTCAAGTGAAGCCAATATCATAGTGGCTCGCCCTTACCTAGCCCAGGCTCATTGACCTCCTGTCCTGGTAGACTTTTCTGAAGAAGCGGCGGAGCTAGCAGAAGCCCTCTTCCATAATGTGACTGTATCCCTCCCTTTTCAAACTGTGTATAAGGAAATTACTGCCTTACAATGTATGTTAGACAAATGAGAGAAAGAGCTAGAAGCTGCACAAGATGTTCTGGCTGTCTTACCCCCTTTGGGAAAGATACTATCCGCGTGGAAGTGTTGATCCAAAATGTTAATATCACAGCAATTCTAGATAAAGGTTCTCCAGTCAATGTGATATCATCCAAGCTAATGAAGAAGCTTAAGCTGCCCCCTGAATTCAGCTACAATCAATCATATGGTAAAGCTGGCATGGCTCAAACTTGAGCCATTGGTGCCTACTCTGCCCTACCCATGAGGTCCAGAAAGCTTCACATTGCTTCCCCCGCTGTTGTCCTAGAGAACAAAAGCTATGATCTCCTAGTTGGTATGCATTCCTCTAAGAATATAAAGGAATTGTAAACCTTTGAGATAGATACCTATCACTCTTAGGATACAAGGTGCCTTTAATTTTTTTAGAACCTCCTTGTCTCCCAGGAAAACACCTTAAGACTTTTATGCTTGAGTACCCCATAGGTATCTTCTTGCTCAAGTACAGAACTCATTCCTCCAACATGTGTTCCTCCCTCCCTCCTGTCCTGCAGAGGAAGGTGTGCCTCTCCTTGCCCCTGCAGCTATCACCATACCTCCAGGCTCCCAAGTGATTATAGACTCTCAGATATCTTACTCACTGCCTGAAAAGTCTTTCCTGGAGCTATACTCTCCTGAATCTCTAGGCCGCAAATAGCCTCAATTATGCCCAGGGATATTAGATTGGACTGATAAGGAGCCTTTACAGCTGTTGTTGGCTAACCTGACTGTCCTACCTATGCAGGTGATCAAAGGCTGGTTGTTGGGCATGGTCGCATATTAGGTTCAGAGCAAGTGGCTTCCCTCTATCTTTTTGGAACCTTCAGCAACTTCAACCTACCTGAAGAAAACCCTCAGGTTCTCTTCTTGTTCACTGCTGCTAACTTCCTGCAACTGTCACCTGTCCAACAAAAAGATGAAATAGAACTGCTCAACCAGGTCAACAATATTTTTGCCTCTGGGCCTACAGACTATGGCCTAGCCAAGGGGGTCATCCATCAGATAGATACTGGTGATGTGCTGCCCTTTTATGCCAAGCCTTACTGCCACAGTAGGGTAGAGGATTCCCAGGTTTCTAAGGAGCTCAAAAAAATATTAGACACTGTTACTTGCCCCTTCCCAAAGCCCATGGTCTTCCCCCTTGTTGATCCTCAAGAAGAAGGACAGAGGCCACTGAATTATGATAGATTACTGCCATCTGAATTTGCTCACAAAAAAGGATTCATACCTGTTGCCTAGGATTGACAATGCTCTCAGACAATTGGGAGGCTCAGAATTCTTCTCCACTATGGACTTAGCTTCAGGCTACCGGTAGGTTGCTTTTTCTCCAGAAGACCGGGAAAAGACTGCCCTGATCACTTTGAAAGGCCTCTACAAACCCACTTGAATGCCCCAAGGGCTTTGTAATGCCCCAGCTACGTTTCAACAAGCCATCAACTCTATTTTACAAGATCTAAAGCTCTCCTGTGTCCTTGTTATCTTGATGATATCACTGTGTTTAGCTCCACCTTTACTGACCATTTGGAACATATCAAGGCTGTCTTCATCAAGATTTGAGAAGCTGGCTTGAAGCTCAAGCCCTCCAAGTGCTCCTTCTTTAAAGAGTGACTCAAATTCTTGGGCCATGAGGTCACCCAGACTGGAATACGCCAGCAACAGCACCCATGTCAACAATAATAATGTTGACAGTGGCCATGTTGACACTTTGTCAACATGGTCACTGTTGACTTGAAACTCTAAATCTCCTATGTTTTTTGCTAGTTGCGCTAGCTTAATTCTTTTTTTTTAAGTGTTCAGGGGTGCAAATCCAGAAAATACGACAAAATTGTGGCCATCTTGACACAATTTAATATTAAGCTTAATAAAAAACTTGATTTAACCAGATTTTTCCTTTATGTTTACTAATAAAAATTAGTTTATTTTTTATTTTTTTTCACAACGTAAAAGTGTCAATGTCAACACTTTTTAAGCATAACTTATTTTTAATAGCAAAACTGAAACATCTATAGTAAAAAAAAGTGTAAATTTAAAAATATTTTTTATTGAATTTCTATTTTGAAAAAGACAGTGTGCATAAATTTGATTATTGAAATGTTTATCTTATAAATATATATGTGGCACTTATTCCGGCTTTAATATATTAAGTGGATTGGTGGCTAACGGCAATCCAATAATTTAAGCGTGAGTTACTATGTAAGTTACTATAGTATTTATTATTAAAAATAATGTTGACACTCGTAAATGTCATTTATTTGCTTGTGATTATCCCCCGGGGTGGAGTTAAACAAATTAGAGTGGCGCAATTAAGCCTAGATTAATATGTCACCTCATAAAGAATGTCGTAAGTGACATTGTCAACACTTTACCCTTTTCAATACTTGAATACAACTTCTTAACAACTTCATATAAGAACAATGGTAAAATATCATATTCCCACCCCTGAAATATAATTTTTAATAAAGAAATAAAGAATCTTGATACTTTTTTAACTTATTTTCACATGTTTTTTAATTTTTATATGTGAACAAAAACACACAGAAAACAGTTAATTTTTGCTAGCCTGCGTAATTTAATTAAGCGTACTATGAAAAAACATAGTAACTTTTCAAAAAAATGTTGACAGTGACAATGTTGTCAAAAATAATGTCTACAGTTTTTGTAATTGACAGTGAGAATCCAGCTTTTTTTGCTGATTGTCACTCATAATGTCAACGCTTTTCAGTTCTCACATATAAAACTTTATGTTTTACATAATAAAAAATTCTCATTTTTTGATATGTTGTATTTTCAACTTTTCACTTTCATATTTTAAATTTTTAAAATAAATCTATATCTAAATTTAATAATTTTGCATATTTCTCTTAACTTTAAATTTCTTTATTTAAAACTATAATAAAATAAAACCTATACAAGTATTTTTTACCTTTTAAATGCCAAGAAAAGCCATCTAAGATTTAATTTTTATATATTATGCTTTTTAAGTTGTTTTTTTTGTTCTTTATATAAATTGCTTTATTTTAAACCCTTTTACTTATTATTTTAAGACAAAAACATTTCCAAACAGCCCAAAGGAACCAAGCGTCCTTCAAAGCCAACCAAACCCACCAAAAAGAAGCCTGTCTCATCAAAGAATGTCACTCCAAAACCATCCCCAAAGCCCTCCCCTGAGCCCTCTCCTGAGAAGAGCCCTGTTCACTCCACTGGGGGAGAGGCATCTGATGGCTTCCTTAAGGACCACAGTTTTTACAACTCAGCTTCTGAAGAATAACCAACCAAGAAGGAGCTCTCAGCTCAAAAGCCCCCATCAAAAGATAAGTCTCCTGCACATGAGGAGCACCACAATAAGCCCCCTTCTGCTTCCCCCCACCAAACTCCCTCCTTCAAGCTCATCTGGGGATGATTAAAAGCCCCACCCCAATTACTTCCCTGGCTTCTGCCATGCTCCTGCTGGCCTCTGGGACCCTCTGTTGGCCCACAACATCTGCAACGTTGACAGCAAATTTAAGGTTCCCTCTTCCTTGCCCAAATACTTCCCAATAGTGAGCGTAAAGGGTGGGACAGCCATTGTGACCAATGGCTATATTTTCTCTTGCAAAAACATCAACCAGGGCTTCAAGAGCCGCCATTACACCTGTGAGGACTGCTCCTGACCAGTGCGGCTCAAAACTGAGCGCTGGGACTTGGTCCAAACCATCAAGGGCAAGCATACCTGCTGTGAGGTTAGGCTGATTGACCACAAACAATCAGGCTAATCATTGCACACAGATCATTATATTTACACGCTGTATTATCACTAAGCTGATAATCTATTAAGTGTAGCAATTATACGCCATATAATCACTAATATACTATAATAGATATGACAGTTATATGTTGTATAATTGTTAGTTTATTAGGATAAATGCAACAATTATACGCCATATTATCACTGATTATCATTCCAATGTGTTATATTATACACCGTATAATTACTAGTTGATATGACTACTATACACCATATAAATGTTAGCCAATATAATAATTATTGATTACACAGTGTGAAATCACTAAATCATCAACTGTCTATTGCCCATACCATCCTGCTGGACGTTGTATCAACTCAGCCTTACCCAGACTGATGATGTTTATGAATATATCAAACAAGTGATGCACATATGTCAAGGAAATACTGAGTTTGGGTCAACATTACATGGCGGATAATCCACAGGTTGATACTGGATTGAGTCTGCTATTATACAGGGTATAATCCCCAATCTGACCTGTTGCATTAATAAGCAGAAGACTCGCTAGCCAGAAAAGGATCACTGATTAAGCCCTACAAATGGAATACTGGAATTATACCTTACAATGTAGGAGGGCTGAACAGGGAAAATTTCTAAGCATCAACTAAATACAGCAAAGTTTCACAGTGCAATAATAGGCGTGTAATATACAGCTAATCAATAAATGACAGTAGGCTAGCTCAAGAAGAGCGTAGGCTGTAGCTGAAGTGCCATATACGCCTGTCAAGGCCAGTAAAAACACACGTGCCAAGGACAGCCAATCAGGATAGGCGCAGCCATCAAAAATTGACCTATTGCAAAGGTAGCCACTGAGAACTTTCTGAAAGGACAAGAACAAGGGTTATTGCAGTATATATTGATATAGACACCTGAAAGGATAACAACAAGCTCTTAGTTACACCTGGATAGATTGCAGCCGCTGGCTAGATTGTACTCCAGTTTCAATAAATGTAATTATCTTCAAAGTTCTATTCTATTGTAGTCTGTAGTGCTCTTGTATAGGATTAGGTAGAGTACATTGGCAAGGCTAACATATATCTGTAGCTTTGAACATACCAGCAATTACCCAAGTTGTTCAACACCTGCATCACACCAAATACCACCATAGCCTGCCTCCTCAAATGGTATCTTGTCCAGGTGATGCCCACCTCTGAAGACCTTTCTGCCACCCAGCTGGCTGTGCTTGCTTACAAGTACCTCTCCCCAACCAAATTGAAGAGGGTGCCAACCCACAATCAGTTGGTCAAGTCTGTAAGTGATAGGTGTCAAGCCTCAAACCCCCAGGCCAAGAGTGCCACTAAAATTGAAGACCTGGTCCTCACAGATGCCCTCAAGAAGACAGAAGATGGTGAGATGTTCCTGCTCCAAGACAATGGGCAGGAGGTGGAGTATAGGATTATAGCCTATGCCGCAACCCAAAACCTAGCGCAGCTCAATACTGCTACCACCTGGCTGTGCAACGGCACATTTGCTACTTGTCCCTCTCTCTTTTAGAAGCTTTGGGTCCTGCATGGGCAGTTCAATGACCAGGTTATCCCTCTTGTGTTCTTTCTCTCTCCTGGTGCTAAGACTGAAGTCTACACCAGAGCCTTCAAGATTGCCTGGGATGCTTTGTGTTCCCTTCCCACCAACCAGTTTCCCCCTCTCACACATGCCACAAGGGCAAATCCCTCCTCTGCTGAGAAGGATGAGTTGACCCTAGCCGCTGAGCAGCTAGCTCATGCGCGCTCACTTGGGCTGAAGGATGTAATAATGGACTTTGAGCAAGCTCAGTTCAGAGCCTTTGAGGCCTCCTTCAATGGGGAAGCCCAGGGCTGCTTATTCCATTTTAGGCAGGCCCTTATCAAGAATCTTAAGAGTGAGATGGAGCTACTTGAGAAGTATCTCAATGATGATAAAGGAAAGTGCCGCTTTGCCATGACTCAGTTTGCTGCCTTGGATTTTGTGGGCCTGGGTCATACTGGGATTAGCTTTGAGGCCCTCCTGGAGGATGCTTACATCAAGAAGCACACCACCATCTTCAAAGTTTACTTGGATTACTTTGAGCGCCAATTGGTGGGCAAAAAGGTGACTGCCTGTAGAGGTAAGAGCAGGGCCACTGCCCCTTGGAATTTCCAGGGCGCCTGCCTCAAGGGGAAGATGAAGACCACCTCTAGCCTTGAGGTTTAGCACAAGCACCTGAAGGTGAAGTTTGGGTCAAACCCAAAATATAACAAGTTCTTCCAGAAGCTACAGGAGGAGCAGGCCCAGACTGTCTCCAAGTTTTGGAACTGGCCAACTGGGTGGCCCCCAAGAAGCAAAAGTCCAAGGAGAAGGACTACCAGGATAACGTTCAGAAGGTGGTAAAGAAAAAGTATAAGGTGGCAGAGATTAAGAAGTACCTTGAGGACGTTGCCACTGCTCTTGCTGGTGGCTTTAATTAGCACAATAAACCTTACTTTGCTTTGCCTGTATATTTTTTACTTTTAAACTTTTAAATATTTAATTTTTTTATAGTTTACTAATCTTTTTATGCATAAATGATAAGTCTCAGATACAGTTTCAATGTGGCTTAGTAAGAAATATCTTATATTTTATTAATTTATCTTTAAGCTATGAGATTTTTTCAGTTATGCTTATATGAAGTATAATAAATTTAAATTAGAATTTTATTTTATTTTGTTATATTATAATATATAAAATATCTTCATTTTTGGATTCATTGGAATTTTAATTTTTATGGGAATAAAAAATAATTTTATAATAAAGAGTGTAATTTACATAATAAGCTGAAAAATAGTTGCTTATATCTCCTTATTCTTATTACTTATGGTAATTTTTTATTGCAGTTTTAAACTCTCTGGGGTCATTTTACTATAATAAAGTATTTCAAAATAATTTTTTAAATTAAAAATGTTCAGGGTAAAGTGTTTTGTTAATTAAAAAAGTGTTGACATCCAGGAAACAACATTAAGTAAAACCAGGTTGTCACTTTACTATAGCATTAACATTAAAAGTGTCAAAATGGCCACTGTTGACATTTTTAATGTTGACATGGGCGCTGTTGCCAAATAATCCCCATGAATAATAAGGTGGAAGCCATTGACAAGATGCTGCCTCCCACAAACCTACAGGAGGTCCAAGTGTTTCTTGGCATGATGGGATACTATTGCTAGTTCATCCCTGGCTTTTCTGAATTGAGCAAACCCCTTGTCCAACTCCTTCATAATGTACTCTTTGAGTGAACTTACAGCCAACAGCAATCCTTTTAAGCACTAAAGGCCAAGCTTAAAGAGGCTCTCATCCTAGTCTACCCTGATTATGATAAGGAGTTTATCTTGTACACCAACACTAGTGGAGTAGCTGTGGGTGCCATTTTAGCCCAGCTTGACAAGGAGGGTGAGGATTGACCCAAGGCCTATTCTTTACAAGTCCTCAACAAACACAAGAAGAACTATAGTGTCACCAAAAAAGAAAGCCTAGCAGTGTTGCATGCAGTGAAACAGTTTTGACACTACATTTAAAGAACTCACTTTACTGTAGTCACTGAACATTCATCCCTTAAGTGGCTGCAGCAAATAAAGGAGCCTGAAGGTCAATTAGCATGTTGGGCTCTGAGCTTCCAAGGATACAATTTCACTGTGGTCCACCGCCCTGGTGCGCAACATCAGAACACTGATGGATTGTCAAGGATGCCTATACTAGCTATTCATCCTGCTGACACTGATTGCCTATATGAATTAATAGGGTACCCTGACTCCTGGACCACTGAGCCAGAAGAAATCCAATTGGCACTCCAGGCCCTATCAAAAGATACTGTGATTTGGGATAGACAACTCTTCAAGAAAGTCAATATCATCTATCTACCCTTTATTTGTCCTAATATGAGAATAGCCATCATAATCCAAGCCCACATTGATATTGGACATGGGGGTATAGAAAAAACTCATGACTGGTTGTGCAAGAACTTCTACTGGGAAAACATGTGCCTCTTAATCCCTGACGTCCTTGCCTCCTGTCATTCTTGTCACCTCCAACAACCCTGACCTTCCCAACATCAATTCAAGCCCATCCCTCCTAAGCATGCCTTCTGCACTGTGAGCAATGATGCTTTTGGGCCTCTCCCTTGTTTTAGGTCTTGGTGTTGGTTCATCTTGGTAGCTGTAGATCATTTTAGTAAATGGGTCAAAGCCAGAGCTACAAAAAGATATAACTGTCCAAGACCACTGCTAATTTTTTGTTGCAAGATATCTTCTACTGTCATGGCATGCCCTCAAGTCCTGCTTTCCAGACAATGGCACCAACTTTAATGCTTGCCTCATCACATCTATTGTAGAGGCTATGGTTACCCACCAATCTTTTTCTGCACCATATAACCTGTCAACCAATGGAACTGTTGAACAAGCAAATTCCTCCCTTGTGTCCACAATGAGGAAACTCACCCTCTCTGATGCTGCCAATTGGGATATGTTCCTCCCTGCTTCTCTCTTTGCGTATCAACTCAGTAGACACCAAGTGACTGACCAGTCTCCCTTTGCCATGCTGTATGGGCGTGAACCCACAACTCCCTCCATCATGGGACCCCATTTGATTAAAGTTGATGTGTCTTCCAATCCTGAAGCTCATGTCAAAGACTTGAATAATAAGACCATTGACATCCAGGCTACAGCCTATTCTACTGCCTAACAAAGTCAAAGCTTTAGAACTCTTGCCCTCCAATGCGTCCAGAGCCCCTCTCCCCAAGTATCAAGTAGGCAACCTAGTCCTCTACTATCAGAATTGTACTTGAGGCAGAGACTATAAGCTTGACTCACTCTGGGTTGGACCTTATGAAGTCACCTTCAATAAGGGCGTCAATCATACTGTGAAGCTGCTATCATCTGGCCGTCTTTTTGCCCAAGTTCATTCCAAATTTCTCCGCAAATATCAACTTCCTATGTCCAATCTTGAGGGGGAAGATTATGTAAATTGTGCCATTAATGCTATTTTTGATATGGCCTTCAAATATTGATATGTGCAAAGATTTGGTTGGTTTCACTTTTGACTTTTGAAATTCCTTGCCTTCTGTAAATGGGTCTAGCTCAATATCCACCCATTCCAGAATATCATACCTGCCTTTGTCTGATCCTGGTATGACCTCACCCCAACATGATCCCCTCTGCCACTCTGTTTACCTAATGAGTGATCATCAACCCTTGTCTACTATTTAAGTAGAGTTATTTCTCCTAATAAAGAAAATTTTATTCACATTTGCGTTGGCTTTAATATTCTTCAATATTTTTCCTTCCCTTTTTTCCAAAAGGAATTCCTCATATTGTATTCCAGGAAATTAAGGTACATGCTCTTAATTTTGCCCTGAAGGCTAACCCAAGACTAGACTTGAACCTCAAATCTTTTGTTTTAAATATTTCCTGCCATGTCCTCCTGGATGTTGTCCCCAGGAGCCAAACACAACAGGTAAATAAGGTTGATGGCGTGTTTTCCATCCCAAAATTAAGTACACCACATTCACAGGAGCCATAATTGGTGAAAAAGAAGTCTTAAGTATGTCTTCTTTTTTGATGCTGATTTGGTTGTATCCTGCAGTGAGGTTGATTTTTGAGAAGACATTTGTCCTGCCTAAGGTGTCAAAAAGGTCATTAATGAGCATAAGCGGTATCAATTTTTGATTGTGACTTCATTTAAAGTGCAATAATTGGTGACAAGCTTGAGGTACCTGTCCTTCTTTGCTGTAAAGAAGATAGCAGCCCCAAAAGGGGACTGCAAAGGACAAATGAGTCCTTTTTAGGGCTTCCTTGAGGTAAGCACAGAAAGCATTGTCCTTATTGGGGGTGAGGCAATATATAGGATTTGCTTTATTTACTGTCCCTTTAAGATGGATGAATGGATGTTGTATGTGTTTTTATGGAGGCAGTCCAGGTAGTGTCTCTTTGAAAATCTCTGGGTGCCAGGCTACAATTTCTTGGTCTTGTGAGGTGATGCTATCTTGGTGATCCTTGAAATGTATGACCTCATCCTATAAAGAATCCCAATTGATTGCTTTGAGATTTTTATTTTCTTCCTGTGTCTCTGTGATGTGTAAAAAGATGTGGTCTTGAAGGAGTTGATACATGGTATTGGGGTAGATCTGATGGTTAACTTCTTCTTGTTTGATGATAATCACAGGAGTGACCCAGTCCACATGTGGGTTATTCCTTCTCAGCCAGTCCAGTATGAGTACAATGCCAAATCTTGAGAAGTCAATGACAGGACATTGGATGGTGGAGTGGAGGTTATCCAGTGTGATGGAGAATGGGGCAGCCTCCCAAGTCACAGCAATGTGATGTTCATCAGCTAAAACCACGTTTTTAATCTTCAAAGGATTAGTGGCTAACTTGAACTTGTTTGCAAAGTTGCTGTTGACAAGGGTGCAGTCTGCGCCTGAATCCAAGAGTGCTGAAACTGTATAGCTTCAAAAGAAGAAAGGGTAAGACATCAGATTATAGGTATGTCTGACAAAAGTGTAGAGTACTGGATCTCCTGAGGGGACTTGGATCATTGGGCATTGGTCTACATCCCTGGGGCGGTATTTGTCATTGGGCAAGGCAGAAGATTGGCAGGGAGATCTTGAATTGCTTATTGCTCACCCTGGGATTTTCCCTTGTCCTGATTACCTTGGGTGTTGGTGACTCTGAAGTGTGTGCAATTGGATTGGTCATTGTTCCCATTTCCATGGCCATTATTGCACAAAGGCTTATTGTTTGCACTTTTATTGTTGTTAGACAGAGGGCAGTTGGAGCGTCCTTGGGAGTGAGAGTCCTTAGGCTTTCATTATTCCCAGTTTGTGCCTTTTGTAAGACATTGGAGGTCTGTTCTGCTTCCTCTTCTTTGCAGTAGAGGCTTTGCAGATTGATCACTTGATCCAGGTTAACATATCTCATCACGTGCAACTTGAAGGCGCTGTAGTACTTGAGATGTATAGCTTAGTTGTCAAATACTATATCTGATGATGCCTGTAGGTGGAGTTCCTTGTATGTGCAGGTGAGTCCTTTTACTTTGCCAGTCTGGGTCAGGTTCTTTACTTGGAGTATGATCATGGGAATTGTGTCCTTCATCAAAAATCTTCCCAGAAAGTCTCACTTGAACATGTTCTAGTCCTTCTTGATGTGTTCTTTGTACCACTTGTCACACCAGGTTCCTGTGTTGTGGGTGAGGCAAATGGATGTTTCTGCAATCCAAAAGTGTGTGAGACACTCCATCTGTGCCAATATATTTTGGGTGGATTGTATCCATGCTGTAGCATTATTGTCATTGGCTCCTGCAAATGATTCCAAGGCAGCACTGTGTAGCCGCTGGGCTATGTGTGCAGGCATGATACTCTTGTCTGTCACTTGCAGTGTGGAGGCAGGAGCCTGTAAGAACCCTTGTGCTGAGAGAACATAAAAGTTAGGGACTGTCATCACTTTGTTTTGGTATAGTATGGTCCTTCTGGTATTTTGGTTCCTGGTGTGTAGGGTTTCCAGTCTATGGGGAGGCCAGAAATGATTCTTTTGTATATTTATTGACTGCAGCAAGTACGGGAAACAGGCAAAATTTTGAAGGGAAAGGTAGGATGGAGAACATACCTGTGCTACAAATGTTGTAACTGTGCTGTTTTAGCAAAGTTACAAGGGGGAAATATTTTAGAAACTATATAATTATCTTTATTGAGATATTGGAATTATATAGTATGGGTGAATAATGGATAGTAGAAACATAATTGTGATGATCAATTGGTTGGATGGTTAGGGGTTGGCTTGATCTAGATATTTATTCAAGCCCCAAATCAAGGTATCCAGTATATGGGATCATCATTTGTGTAAAGTTCTGAGGCCTGTCATTAGCTCTGGACAGGGATATATTTCCCAGACCATCAAAAAAGGCGGGCCAATTGCAGGCAAAGCCTCTTCAAAACCTGGAGAACCTGGACCGCACTGTGGATAAGCCTTTTGTACTGGCCTTCAAGAGCCAAAACCCCTTCCCCTTCTCTGGAGTTCCCTCAAACTGCAGAGGAGACTTTGATCCAGCTGGATTGTTTGCTTTCTTGGTATTGTCTTGTCTTGAAACAATTGGCAGGACAACAGGAAAACACGGGCCACATTTAACAGGGTTTGAAAAACCTTCAGCCTGGGAAATTTGAGGATAAAATTCCACAATCAGCGGAATCCCAGTCAAGCAATTCCTCTGGCCTGTGAGTTTCTTGGCCCAAAGCAATTGGGTTTGGGAGCATCCCAGTGGTGACGTCAAAGGCAGGCAGTAGGGTTAATGTGCACCCTGAGTCCCTGGAATGCACCTAGCCAACCAGGTGGCTGTTCCTTACACCTGAGTCTGCTGCTCCTATTTTCTTGGGCCTAGACCATGGGAAGATTAGGCTGTTACTTTTAACTGGCTCCCCTTTTGATTGCTTTCCAAAACCCCTCTTTTAAACTCCCAGCACTATCACCCTCTATGCATATAATGGAAGCAAGGGCTGTCAGGTCCCTTGCTTACCAATTCTAATTACTAAATAAAACTCCTGATTTTGCAAATTTATTTTTATTTTAAAAAGTTTTATTAAGTAACAAAGAATTGTCCTGACTCCTGCTGTCATCCCTCCTCCCGCTTTCCTCTGGTCTACCTGCCCTGCTGCCTGTCTGCCTGTGCTTTTTTGTTGAGATTTGATCTAAGAAGATCTGAACTTGGTTTAACCCCTTGGAATTGCCCTAGCGCTTGTGGACTGTCTTCCCAGAAGTTTTGATTAAAAACCTTGTCTGCAACAATTTTTCTCCTTTTATAAGGTATTCATGATGACTATGATACCCATCTTCCTTTTGTTCTGGAAAACAACCCCAGGTATTTGGAATAGGCTTTCCTTGGTTGCCCAAAATTATATTCTCAACCCTGGTCTACTCTCCAATGCCTTCTATCATTTAACCCAGGTTCCCACCATCCTTACTACACTTGTCCAGTTGTCTTGGTCAGGTCCTTATCCTGAAGACCTTTTATCCTGTCCAGAGTCAGGGACTGATGAATCCCCTTTCTTGGACTTGCACAACATTGGACTTACAACAGTATCAAGTCAATCCCTCCCCTCCCCACAACAATTTTTCACTGTGGATCCAGATATCCCTTCCACCTGGGATTGTTCTCTGTGGTTGCTTACTGGTGCTTTGGTTATGGCCCTAGACGGTCTTTTTCCTCCCTTTTCTTGGCTGACCTCTTTTGGGAGGCCTCTTTGAGCAGCCATTCCAGTCCTGCACTGAATGGCATCCTGGTGGTTGGTCCCACCAGGATGAGAGCCAGAAATTGTTAGTCTAGTCCCCCTCTCTTACAATTTGCTCCTGTTACCATTTCTGGAAAATTTTCAGTCAACTCTGCATTTGGCCAGGCCGGGAGGCAGGCCGCCTCAGACCTGCAGGGAACCCGTTTTGACAGAATATATTTGGGAGAAACATTATAGCAGAAGCAAGATTGGGAAAATCAGTCAGTTGGATTGAACAGAGGGGATGTGATCTTTAATGATTTAAACACCAAATACTCCACTGAGCTAAGATTCACTATTCTTTTGTGATTTAGTATTTGAGGAACTTCCACATTAAACTACAGGTAATTGGGAATTTGGTTTGGGTAACATGGAATATATTGTGAGGAACTTTGCAAGGGGTTGACCCTGTTGTTTTGACATTACCAAGTTACTCAACACTAATAAAAGGTTTGAATGGAAACCAGTTTTGTGACCAGTATTTTGAAAAACTTAAGCAGGATTCTACAAATGCACCTTTCCTTCAGTTTCATAACTAGAATTGCCAATATGAGATCAAGATCAAAGTCCCCACCAGAGCTATAGAGGATGTATTCCATGTTATTACCAGTGATTAAGTCTTCCTCCCAGTGGCTTAAAATTCACAAAAACTTGCAGATATCAAAAAGCATTAAATAATACATTAAAAGGAATCAGCTACTATTTTTGACTGTGTCAGAAAGTTGTGAAGTTACTTAGAAGGTGCTAATTTCCCTCTGGGCCCCCATAGACCACAAATAACTTCATTGTTTTAACATGAAATTACATATGACTTGGAACCAAGAATGATGGATCCAACTCTGTACCCTATCAGCTTTACATATTTTATAATCCCAGAAAATAGTTGGTTACATAAGATGCCCTCTCCTTGATACATATGAAATTATAGGGGACAACAGACTAGACCCTGGCTGGCCCTTGCTGTGAATACACCCAGAAAGTACACAGTACAAAGGTCTTAATTATATCATTATCTCCAAGCTCAAGAAAAACAAGATAAAGTTAACAAATAATATGGTGAAATCTGCTGAAGAGCAGTAACAGGGAAAGGAGAATATATTACTATCAAACAGCAGGAAGATACTATATTGTACTACTACTGTACTCTGGGGAAGATATATGGGTATAACCTGTTTGAGATCATAAAAGTTAAGGTCTGGTGGCTGTGCATGGGCCAAGACATCTTGGACATACTAGAAACATATGAGTTATGTAAAAATAATACATCAAAAATTTCTCTGCCAAAATTGGGGTTACCCATCAAAGCTGTGAAAACTTTTGAGAAATAGGCTCTCAATATTTTAGGCCTTCTTTCTGAAGGCAAGCTAGGGGAGAAATAATTTTTCATAGCTATTGACTACTTTACTTGCTGGCCTATAGCTTGGAAAACTACTGATAATACTACCATCACCATCACCTTCTTTATTAGCAACAATATTGTGATGTGGTTTGTTTACACCAAGTGGCCCATCACAGATGGAGGGTCAGAACTTGTGGGCAACATTATGAAGGAATACTACATAAATAGCACCTTAGAACAACTGTTTACAACACCATATCACTCATAAGGCAGTATCTAAGTATAATAGTTAAATGGCACCCTAGTTCAACTGATTTTTCCAACCTGTCCTAGGAGTATTCAAAAACAGCTTTGGAAAGACACTTTTTAACCACATTACTCATCCTTAAAGCCAGAATCAACTGTGGTACAGACTTTGGTCCTAGCACATTAATCTTGGTACCCCTGATGGTGTGACTGGAGTAGATCAGGGTGAGTTGGAATCCAAAATCCCAGACAAACAACCTCAATATTACCCCCTCACTATTAAAATTTCAGGCCAAATCCCACAGCATTGAGCAAAGAGTAAATTCAGGGGGCAACTAAGCACTTAAAAGCACACTACACTGTGAGTGAACCAGTCTACATACTTAGCCCTTGTACTGAAAACTCAGAACCAATCACCTTTGGTCATTAAAATTCACAGCTGTCTATGATAACCACACCTACTAACTTGAAGCTACCCAAGGTAATACTATCAGGAATGCCACTTTCCTCTCTCAAAACCAAAGTTCTGGGACAGGATTTGAACCCTGGCTAAGACTGAAAGCGGGCTGACAGTCCTGGGGACCAGGGAGCAGCCCAAACTTTTGTTTTTTTTAGGATTGAGTCCCCTCTGATTAAAACCACATATGCTATTAAAAATGAAGAACTTATCTCCACCTACCAATGATGGCACCCATCAAAGGATACAACCAATTGCCTAATAGAGGCAAGGAAGCCCCCATCATTAATTTAATGAGCCTGATGTCTACCCTGGTATCCAATCAGAACCCCACCTCTGAAGAATTTCAGGCCAGTAGGCCACCCACAAGAGTATTGCTCCAGAACCAAAGAGTTATTATACACTTCTGGAAGATTCTGTAAATAAACACCTGTCTTGCACCTGTGTCATTTTGCTACCCTCAAGCCTGGGCAAAATGCCCATCTGAATTTCTATTTTACAACTATTTTAACCCCAGCCATTAGAATTAAATTTTGATAACAGGGCACTATATGAACCCCTAGACCCCACGCCAGACTTTATTGCCATTTTGAAATAAATGTTGTGGGATTTTGGCTTTCCCAATTATCACTGTATTTGATCTTTGTAATATGTCAGTTCAACACTAATACTTCTAGTCTGCCAGCCCCACTGGCCACATTTTTCTGTCCTTCAGGAGTTCCTTTGATACTGTCCACTTCATAGAATATCCTTTGAAACCAGAATATTAAAAATACATCACCAGAAATATACTAGCAAGCATCACCATGGCCCTCACTAAAGAGTTGACTGGATTCAACAAAGGGGGCTCTTGGATTATTACTAAGCCCTGCCTGTTTAAAGACAAGTATAACTATCTCCCTGCCTATCAACTAAGTATTAAATCCTCTCTCACCCCTAAACCCATGTCTGTGTCTGCTGCCAATCTCTTCATGGACAACACCAACAAGTTATTCTGGAAAACTTTATATTGCTTTTTGGAGGGTAATAAATGCTATATTTTGTGCTGCTGGCCCCTGGTCCTGGTTTGGAAGATCAATGTCATACCCTTTTAGTTATCATCAATCTTATGGTGAGCCTTGCCTGCCTAATCCCAAAAAACGGTTGGCTTGCCACCCAAGGTTGGTTTCCTGAACTCACAGCATTATTTAATATTTTTACTTTCCTTCTTTCCTGAGTAATGCATATGTAAAGTAAATTAATGGCAAGGAGTAGGCAAGAGTTTCAGTAGTCATTTCCTGTGTTAAACATATGGAATACTGAATCAGGGAAATAATCAAAAAACAGCTTCATGGAAGAAAATGTCATTGTTATCATCTAAATCAAAAATTAGAGTATTCAGGTCCTTTGGATACCTATCTATGACTATAAAGCTATTATTGAAAAAGACATCATTGGAAAAATTGCAGTCTGCATGGACTGGTAATTTTAGAGTGCTAATACTCTACATCTTATATTTTTTATTGGTTGTTCTTTATATGATGAATAATTTATACCATATATTTAGCTCCTGTTAACTTCTAAATCTCAAAAAAGACTCTAGAGTGATAATTTATACATACCTGTCAACATAATTGGCCAGATTTTAATATAATATAGCTTCTTTTGGGGGGACTTCAAAAAATACCCCAAAAGATTTTGCTTATGATTCTTGTTTACTACTTGATTTATTGTAGCCCTTTTTGAGTTATAATACTGACAAGCTATGTCCAGTTGATAATACTAAAAAATAGTATCATTGATGATTGACATGAGAATTTTTCTGGACAATAATGTCAAGGATCTGGATGTACAAGTATTCCAGCTTTTACCAACACAATTCACATCCAGTCATTGCCTGGTTTGGTGCCAATCAAATAAAATGTTTGAAATTCCTGAAATGGCAGTAAACCAATTATATGACTTGTCTAGATATCCAGCTATCCTAATCTGACTCACACATGACCTCCAATATTTGATCTGACTTGATTCCCTGCCACAGCACATACAATATATAAACCTAAAATATCATCCAATAAAATTACTCTTTCCCTCTAAACCTATCTTCCAAGCTTCCCCAGAAGTTGCTACTCATTAATAATGCCAGGGCCCAAATGAGCCTGAAAAAGCATTATACTATATCAAATCAAAGGAGTTCAAATTTACAATTGCACACTTGTGAGATTGCCCAATTAGGCTATAAAATAAGGTTTCAGTAATTGACGCCAATATTTACCAAAAATTATAATTGATGTCCTTGGGACTCCTGCACCAGGAGGCACCCAAAAATACAATGCTACCCATCAGAAAAAAATTCTAATAGGCTAAAACTATCAAAAGTTGGGGATTTTGGTCCCCAAAAGTCACCAAAAAGACATTAAGGTTTGGGCCAAGCACCAGAGTCTAAAAAGGGTGCTTTCTCCCCTGAGAAAGCAAACAGATTATTTTAATGCCAGAAACCCTGCAGTAGCTAACTATTTGGCCAATAAGGAGTCAATATCAAGCCATAAATTAATTTCCTAGGAATATATAGCTAGGGAAGAGGGAAATTTCATCCTTATTGACATCTATAAATAAACAACTGATAGTTAATGCAACTTTAAAATTTTAGCTTTGAAAAAGTTTATTACATTAAAATCAAAACTCACATTGTTAGTAATTTCCAACAGAGAGTACATGCAGCTCAACAACAGTGCTGAAAGACTGAGAAACTTATTGCTGCTTTATTCCAACTAATGTTTACTCTGTCTCTTTCTCCATAGCACTAGACCAGTAAATAATCCTGATTTTGTTCCCCCTTCTCTTTTCAAGGTATTTTAAAACTCAGCCACCTCTCCCCACTATTCCAGCCCATGATTGTAACTGGAGGAGAACTCTCCCTTTTGCACCACCAATTCATTATATAATTACAGCAAGCTTGGGTTTGCCTACCTCACAAATGCTGGGGCTCACTGAACAAGTGATTCTCCATATGAAAGTATGACCCTCTTGGGCTACTGGTGCTAATTATGTGATGATAATGGCACTTTAATTCACTAGACCTTTAAGGTCAGGCACTTCTCTTCAACTGAAGGATCCCCTGAGAGCAAATTGGGCCATGAAAAACTCTATAAATTATGAATTATATGGTGTATTTTCAGGCTGAACCCATCCATCCCCACAATTATTTAAAAAATTACACCAAGCTGAAATCACCATGCATACACCTAAAAAAACTACTTTTATGACCCAATGTCATGGTACCTTAGACATTATCTGACCTTGTAGAGCTTGAGTTTAGAGAATTTTTCAATAGTGATAGCATGATAAAGTAAGCCTCTGTGCATTGACATGGCTTTTTAGAATCAAAGCCCTCAATTTAATGGTGTTTATACTCTTGCTTACCACATTCTACTTTTTCATGATAGTTTTTTGACTGAGCCCAAGGTGTGCCACAATTGTTTAAAAGTCTAGGAAACTTATGTTAATGACTATTATCTCCTGGATAACATGATTGATAATATTTTTGGCTGTTATTTGAGACTAAGCTTAATTTGGCACCCTAGGGAAAAGCATATGTTAAATATATGTCCCTGTTTTGTGCCAAAAGGGTCTCAATGGCAAATATGAATTTATTTTGGTTTCTTCTTATACAAGAAGAAAAAGGGTTTCTGACAAGTGGTGGTTTCAAAGCAGTGTTCAAACAACAAGAAATCATTTTTTATATTGTGAATACATAGCTATTGTTTAGTATATACTTCTGAGAAGCATAACAAAAAATAAAGATAAAATTTAAGAAGATAATGATACATTATTGGATATGAGTTTGAAGTATTATATAGTATCATAAGAATCCATATACTATCCATGTATGTCATGGCAGTCATGGAGCTTTTCAAAGTAATGTTCCTCTTAGCACTCAAAAGGGTTGATCCCCATATTAGATGGGCAATCAATAAAAGTACCCCCAATTTAATGATTAGTTGGGGAATCACTTGGCAAATTAATTTCCCAAGAGGGAAAATTGTGAATGTTGCAAAACTATTTGTCATCCATAATGAAGTCAAATTCTGGGTTAATATTGTTAAAGTACTAGCCCAATGCTCTTGGCTGTAGACTTCCAGAATATATTATTAAGCTTCTGTTACAGTATGAGTTATTTAAAAAAGTCATATTTTTACTCCCTTAAATCAATAGGTTAGACTATCTTATTAACCATTAGACAATAAGGCTATTTATCCTTGTGACTCAGAGTGTGACAATAAAACTTTTGAAAACAGGTTATCTAAGCTATCCATGGACTATATTGGATCCAATATTTATAGCACAATAGGAAATAAGGCGCAAAATGACTGTGATGATTAACTTTAAGTATAATTTGAAGATCTATGTTGATGTTGGCTAAATAAAGATTAGTTGACTGGTTAATTTAGATTAGTGTTGGTACTCTTATTGCCCAAATACAATGGCTTATGATCTTCCTAATATTTTTTGTATTTGTTTGTTTGTTATGCCTTTGGGTACTAATAGGAAGTTCATCTATTAGTACTACAAGAGGGTAAATATGTGACCTGTAATTAATATTTTATGTGATATTGAAATATTGAGGCCAATTAGGGCTTTGATATAGTTGGGTGAACAACTACAATGTCTGAAGTTCTTCTTCCTATGTACTATGATTAGATTAAAGGGAGACACTGCTATTATTCAAGCATGATGTGCCCAAAATCACCATTATGGTATCTATTTAGATAACTAGTTACTAAAGCTAATTAATTGGGGGTTTTAGGAAGTAAAGTTGCTTAATTTGCGTTTAAAAGCCAAGGATAACCACTTGAGTGAAATAAAAATAGGCAAAAAATACAATATGGTATTAGCTTCTGGAGACATAGTTAGAGCAACACCACCATTGCCTAGATACTTTAAATGAACAGAAATGTGCTAGTTATTACTGTATAGTTTATATCATATTATAGAAATATTTGAAAGCATCTGGGAATTTTCTCTAGAATATTTTCACAAGGCATTAAATAGGGGAATATTCAAGGAAATTTTGTATAATAATTTTGCTATGATGGTAAATATATAAATGTCTCAGAAATTTTTTGATAGGAACAGGAAAACTTCAAGGTTTAAATTGAAAAATGTAAACACTTACCAAGGAAGCAATAATTCCCATTAAAGTCTTGATAAAATGTGAGAATGGTAGCAAAAAGAATTCAAGATGGTTAGCAATGAAATATTAGATGAGTTTGGGCTTCTTTTATTGATGTTAGTAATTTTTTTTGGAAAGCTCAAAGCTCAAGGAATGATACAAAAACATTAGAAGCATGTTTTAGACTTTAAATAAAGGTAATATTGAAGGCTTACTCTATGATATATATTAGACTATGTTGAATAGTTTAAGCTTTTAAGAAAAATATTCACAAGAGTAAAAACTTGGAACAAGATGCTATATATCAGGTATGAAACAATGAAACTTGAGAAATCTATGCCAGAAATTAAAATACCTGATCTAAGCCACAGTTGGGATTGATTAAAAATATATGCAGAGAATTTAGTTCCTATCATTGGTCATAATTAATAATTATGAAGCCAAACTACAAGATGAAGCAGTAACATGTTATCACAGCTTGATGGAACTACAAAGCAATAAAAAGACCCAAAATAAATGAAACTGTATAAGATTTCTGAAGGGATATTTCTTCTTGTTTGATAAATATATTACAACCACTAAGCTGAATTAGTTAAAAGAATAAAAACTTCCCAAGTATTTATTATTCAAGTGCTGGGCAGGAAGAACAGTACATGCAAAGGTGAAGCTAGTTTGTCTTTAGAAAAAACTCCAGATTAAGGGTATTAAAGAATGACAAAAAGCTTGAAGCTTTTACCAAGGGGGAAAGATTATCTGAAGTGAATTTAGAGTTTGTTACAGAATATGTATACACCTAAAGAAGGGAGGACATAAGAAAGAGTCATGGTTCATAGTGCTTATTCTAGCATGTTGTTAGAGAATTTCTCGGTAGTGTTTTTGTACTTGCAAGCTCATCATAATGCTCTTAAACTTCAACAAACTTACCCAAAAGATGTCACCTTTAACCCAGTTAGTCCCTGTTTTTGACCCAGGACATACTTTGGTTGTCTCAGAAAAGAAGGTGCATCACAAAAATGGTTCACCTTGCTGATCCTTAGTGTAGTATGAAAGAGATTAAGGCTTGGTGTCATAACATTTCCTCTATATAACTCTTTTTTCTAATCAATAAAAAATTAAATTTATCTAAACTATTTTGTTTATTACAAATAATAAATAGTATAAATCAATGGTGCTGCCTTAATATTTAGTAAGAGATATATATTGTGATTGACAATTTAAGCATTTATACAATAAAACAGCTGTTCTAACCAATAATTACAACAGCATGAATGAGGTGAAATCACAATCAATTGGAATAACAACTTTAAATAAATAAATTTAAAAAAAGTAAAATACATCATTGCTCATTTCTCAATATGGATTGAATTTCACTAAAAACTTAATGAAGATTCTTTAAAATATAGTTAGAATTTTAGATTTTAATTTGATACCACACTTTATTAAATGCAATTCATTGGGTTAGATATGAATTTTTTTCTTTTCAGAGCCTGTTTTTAACATACACAAAGTCAAAATAAAATATTTTTATTTGGTTTTGTTTGCTGAGTGAATAAATGCTTTATTTTTCTATTATGTGACTATGTGTTGTATTAAGGCTTATCTATATAGTTGATATATATCCAAAGGATGTTTAGACCCTGTAGTATTCATGTGTATGTTTGATTATTTCTGTTGTTAATTTTGTGTAAAGTAAATTCAGAACCTAATAATAGAAATGCAGGAATGACAAATCCTTGATCTAAATTTCTTGTCAAATTTTCAGTTTGGGCTTTAATTAATTAAATTGAATTATTTTTATTTTATTTGAATATTATAAAGTGTGAGATCTCAAAGGCACTTTGCAATTTCAAATTGAGCTACATATTTTAAGTGGACAAAATGAAACAACTGGAGTCAGATTTGAAGTGTTCAAATCCATCAACCATTTTCATTAAGTTTACTATGTTTTTTGGATTTGTGGGATTGTCAAATTCATGAACCAAATTTCAAATCACTTTTGAATGCCACTAGTAAACTCAAATATTAATTGCAGGAACTGGAATCCAGATTTAATGTACATTAAGCACACTAGGAAACACCAACCCAAATCAAGAAGCTCCACCACAACTGAAATCAAATGAAAAATCCAATCTCAACAACCATGTTTAGACATAAAAAGTGATTAAACTTTAAAATCATCCAAAACTGGAAAGTATACAATATTATTCACTTCAAATCACAGATATAGAAAATCTGTTACTATTCAAGGCTAACTCAAGAAAAAACAACTAGCCACAACTAAACCAAAAACCAAAAACCAAAATAAATACATATTTAATATAATATATATTTTTTATTTTATTTTTGATGGACCTTCAATTGCATTCCCAATCAGCTCCTGCAACAGCCTGCAGGGTGGCCCATCCACAAGGGCATCCCAGAGGGTCCAATAATAGACCCAGAACCAGACTGAGGGGAGTAATGCCAATACACAGGCCTCTCAAGGTGTCATTGCCAGTCAATTACCTCCCACATCAAAATCCAGGAAAAGTAATTTAAATCCTAGACACAAGACACCCTCACAGCCTGCCACTTAAGTCTCCTATACCAGGGTCATCAGGAACAGTGAGGTTACATACACCTCCACTGTTTACCCATTTTTAACACAGCCCCACACTTTGGATCCTATAGTTACCATTTTCTGCCCCCGTGTTTTTGACACCTTCTATGAGCCATTGGACACAAATGAGGAGCCATCTGTGCCTGTTGTGTATTCAGCCATTGACAGTACCACCTCAAGCAAGAATAAAACCACCTTCTACATGAAGGTCTCCATCCCATGTGCTGAGCCCAATAGCTTGGATGTTGCACTACCCACCAAGGGCAGGCGTCAGTTGACAGATAGTGAGTGTGAAGCTCTCCTTAACTGTCTAAACAGAGGAATGTCAGTTCAGGATATTGTGTCCCACTTTGTGTGTCACAGCAAGATATATTGGCAACCTCAACACCACATATGTGGTGACACCTGCTGAATTTTAAAATTCACAAAGGCAAAACAACAGCCAAAACTCTTGCAACCTGTGCATATTAACGCAATAAAACAATGGGTAGCCAAAGGTTGCCACCTAGATTCTCTCACTATATAATCAATGTTGTCTACAGAGTTTGGTCTTTCTTTTTTCAAAACACTAGTATAATAAACCATGGTTGATTTGGGCTTCTTTTAGACTGTATTAGGTGTTTTTCTGTATAAAAAACAATGGAAGACTATTGAGAATTGGAAAATCTGTGCTTAAACCTATCTTGCCCTAAAGAAGACCAGGAATGAAAAGTTCTTCTATATAGATGAATCTTTGTTTTCCTCAACACTCAGAGCTATACATGAGTGGTTTGAGAAGGGGTACAAGTGTTGCAACTGAACCAATAAGGATTCAATACTTGGAATTGGGGAAGACAAAAGTCCAATAGAAAGGACAGAATAATAGGAATAAGGTATTGTTTATTGTAGAATATTGTGATTAATATACCATATGGGGAAAGCCACAAGGGGGTGGCATAGTGGGATGTTCCATGTAAGCTTTGGAGCCAGGGAATAACTTGTGTTGGGATCAGCAAGTCAAATTGTTAGCGCTTCTAATTAGGATGAAGTACCTGCCATTTGATATTGCCATCAGATTAATCCATAATGTTAGATATGTCAAGGGGCAACTCATCAAGCGCCCCCTGTGTATTGTAAGATACATTAGCAGGCAAGTCAGGAAACTTGGTTGCAACAACCCCCCTTGCCCCCTGATTGTTGTCATACACCAAGAACAGAGCCTGTGGAAGGTCTGGGAAGGTCTACACAAACAACTTTTGTGTGAGGATGGCGCGGCAGGGGTGCAAGCAAACATGTTGGAGCTTCTTGGTGTTTCCTTGGGCAGCTTCAAGTTGATAAGTGTGATTGTCGTAGACTGAAGCTATCTTGAAGGGTCCTAGGTGGTTGGGTTCCAACTTGACAGAATTGGGATTGAGGGTGTAGATGGGGTCACCTACAGCGTATCTAGCTTTGAGGTGCAATGTCCCTCCTGCAATACGCTTGTGTTCAATTTCCCTGGATTTGGCACGCCATTGGTATAGGGATGGAGTTGTTACTAGGGGAGGCTTGTCAGGAACCTTGGACTGTAGCTTTCCCTGTTCACCCCCTGTCAGACTGTCAGGTGTTCCAAAGGCCAGGGTACTGGGGCTGAACCCTGTGCCCCTGTTAACTCTTTCTTGCAGGATAAGTAGAGCGGTGGGCAGGTGTTCAGTCCATGCGGAGTTAGGGTGCTCTTGTGAGAGCTTGGCAATCAGTTGAACCAGTGAGCCATTTAACCGTTCCACGCGTCCATTGGCTTGAGGATGGAAGGGGTCGTGACTATACGTTGGAGCGCGTTCTTAGCACAGTATGCCTTCATGACATGCCTAACAAGTTTGGGGCTGCCATCTGTGATGAGACGTTTGGGCCGCCCAAAGTGGGCCACAATTTCCTTGCCAATGAAACGGGTAATGGTGGTGGCAGTGTGATTGGTTGTTGCCCAGGCCAATGGCCAGAGAGTGAAGTAGTCAATGGCAGTGATAATGTACTTCTTTCCCAGTCTGTCTTTGGGGAGTGGCCCCACAATGTCAAGGGCCCACTGCTCAAAGGGTTCCATGGCCTTGATGGGCAGGAAAGACTTGAGGGGTGCAGGTTTGGATGTGTTCTTTTTGCAAAAAACACAGGTTTTGAGGAGATCCAAGATGTCTTGATGCATGAGCGCCCACCAAACCTTTTGTTTCATGATCTCTAAGAGGTTAAGCCCTCTGATGTAACCCAGGGTTTGGTGGTAGTGCAATATTGTGCCCCCTTGTTGTGTGGTGGGAATGCAAGGTGTCTTCTCACCTGTCTCTGCCCAGCAGCAGACATTACCAGCATTTATGGTGAACTGACTTTTGTTGTCCTTCAATTTGGAGATGGTGACCGAGTTAAGGCCCTCATAGCAAGTCACCTCAGGGCAGAGGTAGAGCACGGGCTAATCTGGGTCCAAGCCATTGTCCCCAGTGATGGATGCTATGTAGAGTTGCAAGAGAGCGTCAGCTGTGACAAGTTCCTTTCCAGGCTTGTATTCAATGTGTAACTGGTAGGGGGATAGACGCTCAACCCATCCTGCTTGGCGGCGTGTCAAGTGGGACTGTGTGTTGAAGTACTGGAGCAACTTGTGGTCTGTCAGAACGCGGGGTGGGAAGGTAGCTCCTTCCCAGTAACAGCGCCACTTCTTGACACAGTGTACAATGGCCGCCAATTCTTTATCATGGATGGGGTAGTGTTGTTCTGGGTCAGTAAGTTTCCTGGACTCATATGCCATGGGGAGGAAGACGCCATTGTCATTTTCTACCCTTAGCACGCCCCCTATGGCCCTGTTGGAGGCATCAGTCTCAAGTTTGTACTGTCGGTTTTGATTGGGGACCTGCAGTACTGGTGCTGTTGTGAGCCTTTGCTTCAACGTCTCAAAGGCTCAATCTCTGACAGGGGTCCAATGGAAGCGCTGTTTGTTATTGAGGAGCTCAGTGAGAGGTGCAATTAGCTCTCTGTAATTGGGAATGAACTTGTGTATGTAGGCAACTATGCCTAGGAATGTCCGCACCTGGCCCACATTGGTGGGGGGCGGCATGCTGGTGATTGCCTTGACTTTGGCAGGGTTGGGATTTATCCCTTGGGCAGAGATGGTGTGCCCAAGGAATAACAGCTCCAACTTAAGAAACTCGCATTTGGAGGGTTTAGCTTTTAGTGGTTTTCCAAATGGTGTCAAGGACAGCACAGAGGTGTTGGAGGTGCGTGGTTTGATCTTAACTGAATACAATAATGTTATCAAGGTACACAATCACACATTTCTCAATTAGTTCCTCAAATGCTTTGTTCATCAACATGACAAAGGTGGTGGAAGTGTTGGTCATTTCAAAGTTCATGACACAACACCCAAACAATCCTTAGCACGTGTGGAAGGCAGTTTTTGCCTCATCCCCTGGTGCAATGCGGACCTGGTTGTACCCCGCAGTGAGATCAACCTTGCTAAAGAGCTTTGCACCTGCAAGTGTATCAAACAGGTTGTCAATCAGCAACAGGGGGTACTTATTCTTAACTGTCACCTCATTTAGGGCGGGGTAGTCTGTGACCAGGCAAAGGGACCCATCCTTCTTGGCTACAAAGAAGACAGCCGCCCCGTATGGAGAGAGCAAGGGGAAAATGAAGCCCTTATCAAGCGTGTCCACAAAGTGCTGGCAGAGGGTTTCATCTTCCTTTTGTGTGAGACAGTATATTGGTTGTGCTTTAGGTAATGGCCCTTGAAGTTGTACAGTGTGCTGGATCTCCCGGGGAGGAGGTAGTTGTTCAAGTGTCTTGCTGAATACGTCTTTGTACTCCTCAAGGAGTGCAGCAAGCGCTGGTGGTGGTGAGGAGGTCAAGGGAGGAACCGCAGATGGTTCAGCGCGGATAACTTCAATTAAGCATTGGTTAAAGTCTAGTTTTCCCCCTTGAGATTGTATGCGCCTGTCTCTGTTATTCTGACAAACACAGTATCATGGAGTAACTTGCTAATTCCACAGGGTAGATCTGGAAACCCACCCCATTTCTATTGAGGGTGATGACAGAGGTATCCCAATCAATGTAGGGACAGTTGTGCCAAAGCCAGTTGAGACCAGCAATTAAGTTGTGGCTGAGCCCTGCCATGATTGGTCCAGAGAGCTTAACCTGGACGTTCCCCATTCTCACAGAGAAGGGTATTGTCTTGTGGGTGATGGCAACTCTGCGAGAGTCAGCTACTTGTACTGCTTTGAACCTGCTGGGCACTTGGTCTAATTGCTGAGAGTTGGCAAACGCCTGGTCCACCATAGTGTGGTCAGCCCCGGTATCTACCAGTAATTTGTGGGTGTTCCCACAGAAACAGAAGGTATAGGAAAAGTGTGTTACTTTATTTGAGGAGTGGCTTGCTTGCAATAAGGGTTGTCACTGTGGACTTGAAAGACGTCCAGGGTTTTGACTTCATGAATGTTGTAGTTGCAGGGATTTTTGCGAGCAGGGATTGAGAGGATGGGTCAGATGGGGTTACAAGGCCTCTCATTGCTACAACCCCCAGGCTTTTCCCTGATCCTTGATCTGCGCTAACTGGAGCTCCCCCTTGCAGGGCATTTAGTCCCATTATCCTGCTGACGGGGCTGGTGGCAGCCTGCTTGACTATGGCCACTGCCAGGTGTAGTACATGGTTGGGATGGAGCGTCACTGATACAGCAGAAGCCCATCAAGGCCTGGTTGTTAGCCTCCACAATAGCCTTATAGCAGTTGTCAATAGAGGTGCAACAACCTACAGGGACCCACTTGCAGATATGGGGTTTTAACCCATTGATGATGAGAGTGAGTAGCATTGCATTTCTGTTGGTCACAGCTTTGGGGGCGGCAGCAAGAGCTTGTTGCCAGGCGGCAAGGTACTTAGGAACAGAACCAGTTTGTTTGATTGCTAGAAGAGGAGTTCCCACAAAATGGGGGAGAAGGTTTCACTGTAGTGGGACTTGGTGGCGTCTTGGAACGCCGCCCAGGTAACGTTGAGTTCCTGGCTGGTCCAGTTGGTGAACCACACAGCGGCGGGCCCCATGAGGCAACCAGATGCAGTGGCAACCCACATGGGCTCAGGGTTCTGACAGATGTGAAGGCGGGTTTCAGTAGATTGGAGCCAACTGACAATGTCGGCCCCCTTGACGCCACCAGCAAAGGATTCTAGATGAAGGTTGAGTATGCGCTGGGACAGATCTGACTTAGGCGGGTGTGACACTGGCGTCACGCTGGCCAAGAAGGAGCCAATTATACATGCAGGTTAGAACTAGCTGGTCTTGATAGAATACAACCCTGTTGGGGATGTCCCCCTTGGGGATTGGAAGGAATGTCTCTTGTTGGGGAGTAGCCATACGGCCCGTACTCTGTCCTTTCTTGGGGGGAATTTTGTTTTAGGTAGGTCGTAAACCTACCGCTGCTACCACTGTTGCAACTGAACCAATGATGATTCAGTACTTGGAATTGGGGAAGACAACAGTCCAATAGAAAGGACAGAATAATAGGAATAAGGTATTGTTTATTGTAGAATATTGTGATTAATATACCATATGGGGAAAGCCACAAGGCCACAAGGGGGGTGGCATAGTGGGATGTTCCATGTAATCTTTGGAGTCAAGGAATAAATCATGTGGGGATCATCAAGTCAAATTGGTAGTTCTCCTAATTAGGATGAAGTACCCGCCATTTGATAGTGCCATCAGATTAACCCATAACGTTAGATACGCCAAGGGGCAACTCATCAAGCGCCCCCTGTGTATTGTAAGATACATTAGCAGGCAAGTCTGGAAACTTGGTTGCAACACAAGGATAGTGTAGTACATTGTGCAACTATCTGATCCCAAACATATTCAATGGTAGGGCTTCTTGGTCCCATTGTAATACCCAAGTATTGAGGGTAAACTTTAGTAACATAAGATGACAAGTTAGGCAGTTGGAAACCGTTCAAGGCTTAGGAAATTAGATAGAAGTCCATTGCCTGACAGAAGGCTTTTGAAAGGATGTTGCATTTTATAAGGCTGCTAGTAAGGTACAGTAGCGTAACCAAGAGGATCACATAATTAGCCAATTTGGGAGCTGTGCAAGATTACGCCAGAGGTGTCCACAGGTTTGAATCCATTGAGTTGAGTTGTGTTGGCTCATTGTATGACATCCCTTTTGATCCCTGTGGTTCAGGACCAAACTGAGCATAGGTCAGCTGTTCCCCCCTATCTCAAGGTAAGCTTTGAAGACAGCTGTGAAGATGATGTAATTTATCTTCTGATTTGGGGAGGGGTGATGGATCTAGTAAGGGTACTTTTTTAGTCTAGGTAGAGGATTAATTAATGTGATAATATTGATGAGGATATTCACTCAATGATAGCACAACCTATCATTGAGGGTTTTGTCTTTATTTATACTAGTGTACCTGCAAGACATGGTTATTGTAAGGCAATGCATTAGGGAACCAAGAGTCTGAGGTGCATATGTTATTCCCTTTTCTGGATTGGCTTGGGTGGCTGGCAATTGAGAAAGTTTGCCTGGATCCCAGTTTGCATTGGCATAGTACAAGCTGGGCCTTCTTCATGCATCCAAATCCATTTACTGAATTCAGTGCATAATTTTCATGGTTGGAGAGCCTGTCAGTCCATTCCCCATTTGGTAGGCTCCCAACTTGGGCAGCAGTTCCTCCCAAGTTTGGCTTTGGGGAAATTTCTTTCCTGGTTTCCTGATTTGGCTATTTCCCTAAGAAGTGGATGGAGACTGGCCTGCTGGCATAGAGGGCAAAGGCTGGCAGGGGGCAGGCTGGCTCATGGGTGCCTGGTTTGAGGATGGCTTGCAGGTGGGGCTGGCAAGAGTGGTGGGCACCTGTGAAGTGGCGGTGGGTATCTACTCAATGGTGGCAAACATCTGCATGTTGGCGGCGGGCAACAGCTTGGTGGTGGTGGGCTTCTGTGTGGTGGCAGTGGGCGTCTGTACATTGGCAGCAGATGTTTGCACTTTGGAAATGTATGTCTGCTTGGTGATGGTGGGTGTCTTCATGTTGGTTACACAACTAAAAGTCAGGAATATTCCTGACACCCCAAAGTTTAGAATAGTATCAAATGATTAAGGATTCCCACATAGCATGAAATTCCTTGATTTTCTCTAAAATATCAAGGAATAATTACATAGTAGTTATTATGACATAACTGAAATTGGTGTACTTGATAATGTAAGGCTCCACAAAGTGGATTTGTTGTGTCTGAGTTCCCAACCATCAACAAAACTAGCACAACTCAAGCCATTGTCTCTCTGACTGCCTAATGAGACTCCTATTCCTTCTTCCCTATTCTCCATTTCTGAATCTAATTAAGGAGGTGTTTGATTGGATCAATATTAATATGAAGAAAGGCCTCCCACAGGAGACAGAAGATCTCTTCAATCATATTTAGGCCAGTCAATTCTCAATGCCACCTGATGTGGTGGCAGCTTTTTACATGCACTCCAAGTCCTTCCTCTCAAAAGCCCTTGCTTCCAATTAATCAAATAAAAGGTTATTCCTGGCTCTAATGTTTTTATAGATTTTTTTAATAGGGGTTGAAAAATAGACTTTATTGTTATGATGACTCAATGTTAATTGTATTATAGATATTATAAGCTTCAGATATTATTATTTAGCTATAAATATATTAGATTTTGAGACAATTATTCTTAGTTTAATTCTGCAATATTTATAAAACATAGTATTAAAAATTAAACTTAAAATATATAGATTAAATTATATTGTGTTTTATTTAAGTATAAGCAGCCCCTTTATTGATAGGATGATAGTAATTTTTAGCCAAAAATCTGAAAGTGACTGTTATTGCAAGATACATCTTTATTCAGTGCCCCAGTACTATACAGTATATAAACCAAAGCTATTTGCATGTTTGCTAATAATTATTATCTATGACACATGTTAAGATTGGCTCAAGCTATCTGGCAAATCATTTTCAAAAGAAACAAACTTGAGTTCTAAACAAGTTGCTTCTTGAAACATAAATTAGTGGAAATGATACATTGGTCAAATCAAGCTCTATTTCATTTAAAATATAGTGTCTGAACCCAGAGTTAATATATAATTTAAACTAAGCAACTTTTAAAACTTATAATTTTAGATGGCTAGCATTCAAGTTTATGCAAATACCTTTTTTATTATCCAGAAATTTTAAATACAGTAATTTTCAAACCTGTTGAGATAAACAAAAAACTCAGTCTAAAAATAAAATTGAAAATAAAGGAATTTATATTAAATTATAATATATTTGGATCCACTTTGATTCCTCTTTAGACTGAGTTGTTTTTGTTTTTAGACTGAGGTTTTTTTTATTTATCTCGTTAGCTTTGAAAATTACTGTATTTATTTATTTAAAGTGAAGTTGCAAAAGAGGAGATTTTATTGTAGGAATTTAAATGCAAGGAATAGTAAGTTATTTAAGGGAATTATATACCAAAATGCTATTTTCTGCAATTACTTCTAGCTGTCAGGGATCCAGCCTGTGAAGGGGTATTGAGATCTTATGGGCAGACAGCCCGCAGGTCCTGCTAGTTGGGACCACCACAAGATTGGAGCTAACTTTTCAATATAAGATAACAAATTGTCCAGAAGAGCCCAGGGGCTGCTAGCAGGCACCATTGAATCAATCAGGATGGTGAGGGTGATGTACATCACCCCAAATATCTTGCAACCACCAGAATTAACTCATTCTGTAAGTCAACTTACTATATGTTGATAATCAGAATTAAAAATACTTTAATGTTGACAGCATTGGAAAATCAGAACTAAGTTTTCACTCATGCAGACTACTAAATGTCAACACTTTTTTAATAAGCAGAAACCTGTTTCCTGAACATTTTACTTAATAAAAATTAAGCTTCAAAATACTTTTTAGGGTAATGTGACAACATAGATTCAAAAAAGTTCATAGAAAATTATACATGACAATTAAAAAATTCATAAAAATACACTTCAAAAATAATTCACTATGAAATTAGGTATCTTTACTATAAAATATTTTTCCCACTTATAAAGATAAAAAATCCAATATAAAAAAGGTAATAATAAAAAATTTACATATTATAGGAAAATTATTAATCAGAAAAAGTAATATATTTTTTTATATTGAAAACTACAAAAAACATATAGTTTACTAGTAAAATACCAATATAGGCCATGTAATACAGTCTAAGACATCAACCTATCAATAAAAAATCAATGATTTTATATAACCAGTATCATAAATTATTAATGAGTTATTTAGAATAACTATTTATTTAAAAATATTATACTTAACATATAAGAACTATATAAAAAATTAGGCAATACTCAATAAATTTAATGAAAAGCTAGACTGTAATAACCTGGTTGCCATTAAGACCTGTGGCAATCTTCTTGATGTATTCCCCAATCTCTGAAAGCTTATATTTGGCCTTGACAACGTCCTTGATCTTCTATTGATACTGTTTCTCTTTGGTGGTTCTCTTCTTAGATGGGCGGTTCTCAATATCTCTGATGGATGCAGCAGTCTTCCCCTGTTGGACTTTGAGGTGCTTGTAGAAGGTGTTGTATCTGGGCTTGATTCCAAAGGAGGACTTGATATGCTTATGCCAGCCCTCCAAAGATGAAGTAGTTTTCATTTCATCCTTAAGAACTGCCTGGTAGCAGTTCCAGTTGTCTTTGGCTCTGGGCTTTCTCTGGCACTTAGTGACCTTACGTCCAATCCACTGTGGTTCATAATATTCAATGAAAGGGTAGAAGGCACCATCATGTTTCTTGGCATATGGATCCTGGCATAAGAGCTCAAAGGCTTGTCCAGCATGCTCTGGCTTTACAAAGGCTAGTGCTACAAACTGCTGAATTAAGAACTTGCACTTTCCTGATGTATCTAGATGGTGGAGCTTGATGAGCTCAGGTAGACCCTTTAGTTGCCTGTTGACAGCCTGTCAATAATGGAAAAAACACCCCTGGACCTCTCTGTCAAAGGTGTTTACAAAAGCTTTATACTGGGCAGTTTCATAGTCTATGATTATAGTTGGGGGGCCAAGTGCTTTATCATGAGCTTCTTGTTCTGCAGCAAGGATGGCTTCATCCTTTTCATCATCATCTGGATTGGCTCTAGTGTTATGGCCAGGGGGACTCTTTTTATTACTGGGTAGGGCTTTGATGCCCTCCTGAAGGATTTTAAAGGCCCTTGTATAGACCTCTTATATTGCCCCAGGAAGCAGAAAGTAGGCAAATGGGAGCACCCTGCCTTCAATAAGGGAATGTACAACTCATAGTTGATAAAAATGCGGGGGCATACAGCAAAGGTACTGTCACATAACCAGGTCTCTTAATCTCTTAACTGCTCCAGGTTCTGTTGTATAGCATAGCATATAATTCTTGCCTCTGCTGTAGGCTCATCATTATGTAAAAGTAACACCTCATAACCATTAAACATTTTTAACTCCTCTGTCAATACTAACTCTCCCTGGACCATGGCAGATTTCTTATGGGGACATAGATCACGGTGTTTGTCACATATGTCCTTCACTAACTGGTTGTGTCAGGGATGAGCTTCAGGTTCTCATTACTTATTTGAGTGGTGGCCTTAACTGCTAGATCAGAAGCCTTGACGTCTTTGGAGACTGGAACCATTTGGTAGAGGTACCACTTTAGAAGCTTTTCAATAAGATTGATTGGAGCATTGCATGTGTGCTCTCCTTTTTCACTAGTGACTTTATCCCATCCTTCTGTGTTGATCCTGGCAGCACAGCTTCTATCTTCACACACATAATGATTGCTTCTTCCTGCTATCTTTTGATTGTTGCAATTAAAAACATAACCATCACAGACTAAACTTGCACCTCCTTTGACAGACATTAGAGGGAAAACCTGAGGGAACTTCTTTGGGAGCTTAAACTCTCCTTTTATGTTACATATGTTGTGAAACTTTAGTAAAGACCATGGACCAATTGGTGCTTGATGATAGTCAGACAGGTAATCATCAGGATCTTCTTTATTGATATATGATGAGGAGGATGGAGGTGCAGATTTGTTGGGCAGTGGAGGGGAATTATCTGGAGTTGGATTCTTGCGCTTCTTGGACTGGGATGAACTTGATTCCTTGGGGCTTGATTATTTGAGCTTGATTCATCTGGGCTTGACTGGGGTTCTGGACTCTTGGGTATCTTTCTTCTTCCTTGCTTGTTTAGTGGAACCTATTCTCCTTCTGATTGGTACCAGCTTGGAAAAGAGGAGGGGTCAGGGGAGGGCTCTTTGCTTTCAGAGTCTGTGGTCTTCTACTTTGTCTTCTCTTTCTTTGAGGGCACTTTGGCTGATTTTTTGTTGGGGTAGGGACTTTGGGCCTTTCCAGAGGCTTTGAGCACTTTCTTGATTGACTTGGGGTTCTTTTGTGGCTTCTTGAAAGATTTTTCTTACAATAATTAGAGTATAGTTCATAAAGTAAGAATAATCAGTTGAAACATGAATAAAAATAAATAATAATCACTTGTTTTATTTTTTTTATTAATTAAATAGTTTATAGAAGTATGAAAAGTGCTTTTAGAGCTAATTTATTAGTAAAGAATAGAAAAAATCATGTTTAAATAAAAAGTCAACATTCTGGTAGTCACAATAGTCAAAAATATTTAATTTAGTTTGTCAGCATAAAAACACTTTTATTTTGACTGTCAACATACCAACAGTCAGCATTAAACTATAAAAACACTATTTAAATCACTTATAAAGCTTAGTTAATATTTTCCAGAGTTGGTTTTTAAGGCCAAAATTGATTCTTTTAAAATTTAAAAAATTTAAAGATTGCATATGTAGCTTATGAAAACTAAAGGATAGGGATTGTAGAGGGAAGTCCAAATTAAAGCCCTGAGTACTTTGGCCTGAATTATAATACCATTGTATGTGTGCTTTTTGTTAAGCAGCAGTGTTTTACTAATAAACCAGTGAAGATGTTGACATGGAGACAGTCAGTGTTCTTTTATAGTAACTCTCCTATTAAATATTGCTTAAATTATGTCACTTTGTTTGCTTAGCCAAACCCCTTTGTTACAATTTAGGTGACATGTCAATTTGACACAAAGTTGACATTATAAATACATATATAAATTCTAGTTTTAACATATGTGTTTTGGCTTAAGTGAAATTCTGGAAATAAGCTATAGTTTATCCAATGAGTTTAAAATAACAGGAAATATCTAAATAATACAAATAACACTATGAAAAATGGCCTATGTCTTTGTTCAATGCTTATCTTAATATATATTTAATAAAAACAGTAGTATGAAATATAAAAAGTAATTATTTTTAGAATATTGTGTATTTTATTAAGAAATTTATGGATTATTATTTGGGGTCAACATTCAGATATTACTTACTGTAGTCAACCTTAATGTAGAAGTACAATGAAACTTACATTTTCATAGTAAATTATATTGGTTTTTGACTTAAAAATAAGCCTTTGTTTAAATGGTGTAAACATTATGCCTGTTCCTTTTTAATTTTGCAATTCTGACTTAATAATTTACTATGAAAAATTAGCTTAGTTTTGGAAATTCCCAATTCTTGCAGATAAATACTAAAATAATGTTGACTTACTGAATGTCAACAAATTTTTGACATTCAGTAAGTCCACTTGTGGAATGAGTAAATTCTGGAGGTTGCCAAATATCTGTGTGGAGATGGATTCATTGATAGCAAATGTCTCTGTGGGCAGTTGGCTGCAGGGTGAGAGGTGGTGCCATGGAAACTAGATAGACAGGCATGTAGTTGTACTTGTTACAGAACAGCAGGGGAGGTATGATGAGCTGAGTTTCTTCTCTACCAATGGTTTTGGTTTCTCTAGTTCTGGCTTCTAGGTTGTAGATTAGGATTTCCTCTAGGGTGAATTCCAAATACGCCAGGTTGGGTGGGTATTCTGTGAAATTTACCAGGCCAAATGGTGCTCCTGGTGGAAAATATAGTTCAGGCAGTCAGTCTGCGGTTTCTTGGGGTTGTTGGGTGTGAGGTACAGGACCACAGGAGGTAGACTGCAAATGAAATAGAACTAAAATCAAATAAGGAATAACCTGGTTGAACCAAAGGTTCATGTCACTTTATTGCAAGAATGGCAATGAGCAACTTCCTGGCAACCTAGGGTATAAGTATACCCATCTGCCATGGAGGAAATTTTACAATTTCCTTTGGGCCTGATGATACCGTCTACCAGGGTTTTGCAGCCCTTGGTGGCATCCATTGCGGGAGATATTTCATTGGCTGAGTTGAACTAAGAAGACTTGAATTTCCCTTTTGGGTTGCAGGGTTGGTCATCCTTGGGTGGCCCACATTCCATGAGAAGTTTCTTTGCTTCCCCTGCTGTGGTGACCAAGTTATTTCAAGATTCTTGGCTTGACCCGCACTCTCATTGGTTGAGTTAACAGGAATCTTTGGCGTGGGAGGCCTGTGACAGATCCAGGAAATTTATGCTTGCTTTTTCATTATCCCAGTCTGACTCTTTTACAGTTTAACAGGGAATTCTTTATGTGAGCTTTGATTAGCTCAGATTCCAGGCAAGCAATCTTGGTGTTAAACTTGTTGCCATCTAGTAATTACTTCCATGCTTTTCACTTACCATAGTCTTAGCTGCAGACCATCTCTTTTATTCCATGGTAGTCTTTTTTTCAGTTAAAAGCCAAAAAATAAAACATAAAATGATTGAGTGGAAAGCAACTATTATCATAAAAAATAAACATCTTTATTTATTATCATCATGTTTCCATTATATACCATCCATGGTATAATTGGATTAAAACCCTCCAGTTCTGAAATCTCACCTGGATTCTTATCATGTAATCTATGGCATGACAGTGTCACTCAATCAATACCTTTACCAAAAAACCTTCAAACTCTTAACTTATAAGAATATACCCTAATACATTCCAGAATCACCTGATTCCTTCCATGGAAATGCATTGCTTTGGCTTGAAGCATTCCAGACTTCTGGCGCCAAAACCCTATGGAATATATGTATTCCTGATCCAAGCTATCTTTGTAACAACTGGGAACCAGCTGATATATCTTGGATACCTAGATGTTATTGTCTACAATAAGCCATAGTTTGCAATAATTGATTTTTTGCATTTAAAACACATCTAAATACTTCAAAACTCAAACCAGGCGGTGCCACAAAGCCTCAGAGCCTGAAACTTGCCCTGGGTGGCGCCTTGGTGCTTTTAAACTCCTAATAAGGGCTTACTTTGGGCTAACAATAAACCAACCTTCTTAATATATTCAAGACCATTAAAAATATTATTTAATCCTCATTAATTATATTCCAGGTTATCAATTAACCTTCCCATTTAATCAATTCATTTGAGACACTTAGTCTCTACTTGACATAGCCAAGTCCAATTTATCACTGTAATTAAATCCTCATAAATCATATTCCTGGATATCAATTAACCTTCCAGGTTAATCAATTGGTTTGAGACACCTAGTCTTATAATCTGAATTATTCAGATGATTTATTTAGTCCCTCAAATAGTACAGCATAATTAAATCCTGGATACTCCATCACTATACTGGAAAAATCTCCAAAAAGAATATTCTTGTTTTGAATTTCAACCCTATGAAATTCATCACAATTCAAATACTATGCATAACCATAGCCCAACATGACTGTACTACAGTTAGAAACTTGAAAATATACAAAAAGTGCATTATATGGCATAGAATATACAAAAATTGCATTAAAATATCTAAGGGATTTGGTGCATGTAGATTATTTTATTTGCAATAAATATCTTTTTCTTTACCTAGTGGCAATGATTATGTAAATAAAGCTGGGTTTTGTGATTGATAATAATATGATGGATTAATCAATCACTATTTATGACCATTAAATGGTTTTTTTGACGTGACCATTGTAAATTTTCTGTTATTTACATGCTTGAAGCTGATTGACTGGTTTTTCACCCTGCCACATAGGCAATAGGAAATAAGGCTGCTTTTCTGAGACTGGTCATGGTCCAGGGGGTGAACTTATTTTCTATTGCCTATGTGACAGGGTGGAAAACCAGTCAATCATATTCAAGCACGTAAACAACAGAAAATTTACAATTACCACAGAAAAACATCAGCCAATTAATGTTCATAAATAGTGATCAATTAATCCATGATATTATTATCAATCACAAAATCCAACTTTAATTCTACAGAAAGATTATCAATAGGTAAATATACAAGCTTTAAAATACAATATGCATCAATATTTTTAATAAGTGATAATGACATCCTGATATGGGCACAGTTTCATTATATAATCACAAAGAAAAATAACACTCTTACAATCATGTTTATTAAACAATTTTCATTGAGATATGTCCATAAATTGTACATAACAAATGTTAAAGTTTATCTACAAGACTCTAATGTAATATTTACATTTTTTGGGACTTAATCTATTATTGATAATAAAAATATTCATACAAACATATCATACGTTAACACAGTATTTGCACAACAGGTTTTTAAATATGAGAATGTTGTTAATTTAAAAAGAATATATTATTAAACATTAATTGACAGAAAAGAATATCAATTTTATTAGATCATAAAATATGATTTTTTACTCATCAAGGGACAAGTGTGGGAGGAATGGGCAGAATTTACACTGTCATTATCTGCACCTGATTAAGTGATAGTATCAGATGTAGTGAGGAGGGATTGGGTGGTGATTTGGGGTCAGGATTGGCAGGTTGCTAGCAGGTTGCTGGCTTAGTCTTGGTGGGGGATGGTGAGACAGGAATGATTGAATGGGAAGAAGCAGCAAGAGCCAACTGCATCAATTGCTTGAATTCTTCTACTGTCACATGGGCAGACTTAGCATACCAAATAGATGAGTGTGGGGAGTTATGTGAATTTTTTTATGATTTATCACTATCACTTGATTAGAATAATAAGATATAAGATAAGTCTTGAACAAATATGGAAGGGAGAAGCTCAATCCCCTTCTTGATTTGGGTGCACAGTTCATTGTATGTGGCAGGCTTTGAGCGCCTGAGAGCTAGACCAAAATTGTATAAACACACTTCTGAAATATGCATGTCAGGGTGATTGGTGGGGTAGGTCCAGCAGGTATTAACAGCCGTAGTTTCTTTGGTTGCCCATTCCCACTACTCTATCTCTGCACTCAGTACAGCTGTGTTCACAGCTTGTTATATATCTCACTCTGCCAGCATGTCCTTGAGCTATTTATGTTAGGCATAACCATCTGTGGTGTTTGATAAAGTGGAGTAATAGCTGACACCAATCAGGGAAACTGCCAGTGAAACTCTGATAAATCTGTACAAAACTGGGCTGTACTTGTACACGTCAGATTTGATGCACTTTTCCTCAAAGTCTTGGATAATTGTAGAAATCTTGGCATACAACAAGAAGATGACCTCATTGCATGTCTGCACTGCTCTCCCTTTTATGAAGTTGATGATGGTAGACTTTTAGGGATCATTGTCCACCTAACTGGCCCAATTAGAGCATGATTGATCAAGATTCTTGCAGAAACCACAACTTCATACATCCATGAATTGACTGTTCTCTTATTGCTGAAGATGCCATGGAGTCCCAGTTAGAGGTGCGCCTGGACTAGGAACATTTACAGCCCATATTTCATGATGACTAACATGAGAGGGTGGGCTATGTCACCATCAGTTGATGTACAGGCACCTGTTGGGGTCTTCTTGGGAGGGGCCACAGTTGGCATGGGCTCACAGGGTTGTAGCCACAGTGGAGTTTGAAAATCTATTGTGGCCTCTATTTCCCCAAGGAACATAAACATCTCTGGCTTTTTGACCATTTCCAGAACAGTTTCTAGGGTGATGAGCTTTCTTCTGAATCTTGTAGGCTGATTGGCTGGATGTGTATGTCTTGGGAACCCAAAAATGTCATCTGATTGGCTGTTTTAAGATTACAGCTTCCCTGGGTGACCCCTTGGCTAAATTGAATGATTACAGATGCCAGTTTTGATACATAATTTGGATTAGAAGCTGCCTGTGCATAGTGGGAATATATGGCCATACTAGAAGTTGTAGGAAAAAGAGCACACTCATTGTCACTAGTGACAAGTCCATGTTACTAATGCACGTGGTAGAACCCCAATTACGGGTTTCGACCCCCAAAATCCTGAGGGCTCCCAGCCCATAGGCCCAGCTTCCCGGCTGCCTGCGTTTTTTGGGCTCAAACCAGAGCCAAATTTGACTTTGGTGAAACTCCTGAGACCTACCAACCTAGAGCTACCTGCGCTGATGCCTCAGCTGCAAAAGGATATGTTAGTCCCACCAATGAGAGCGCGGGCCTGGCCAATACCAAGATAACTGAGGCTACCACTGTTGGGGAATTGAAGAGGCTTCCCTTGGAATTTGGGCTCCTAAAGATGACAAATCCTGCAGCTCAAAAATGAAATTCAATTTTTTCCATTCCAATCCAGCCAATGAAAGATCCCCTGTGCAGGACGCCACAGAGGGCTTACAAACCCTGGTAGATGGTACCACCCAGCTCAAGGGAGATCACAAAAGTTTTCTCATAGCAGATAGGCATACTTATATCCTGGGCTGCCAAGAAGTTGCCCATTGTCATTCTTGCAATAAAATGATATGAACCTTTGGTTCACACAGGCCATTACATATTTTATTTTAGTTCTCCTTCATTTGAAGTCTAACCCCCACGGCTTCACCCCTCATGCCTATAAACCCCAAGAAAATGCAGGTCAACTACCCAAACTATATTGTTCACCAGGAGCACCCTTTGGCACGGTAAATTTCACTGAATACCTATCCAACCCAGCGTATTCAGAAGACACCTTAGAGGAAATCCTACTCTACAACCCTGAGGCCAGGACCAGAGAGACCAAAGTCATTGGCAGAGAAGGAGCCCAGATCACTGTGCCTCCCCTTCTGTTCCAAGACAAATACAACTACCTGCCTGCCTACCTAGTACCAATGACTCCATCCCACACCCTGCAGCCCAACCGCCTGCAGAAATTTGTTGCAGCAAATGAATCTACCTCAACTCAAATATTTGGGGTGGTGTACATCATTCTAACTTGTCTTATTGATTTCATGGTACCCACCAGCAGACCCTGGGCCATCTTGGGCAAATAATTATCTTTTATTGTAAATTTAGCTCCAATCTTGTGGTGGGTCCTTCCCTCAGGGCCCGCATGTTGTCTGTCCGAAAGTTCTCAAGAATCTCCCTCAGGCCGGATCCCTGACACTCATGGGCAATGCTGGAGAGGGGCATATAGATTGAGAGTTACTATAGACGGAGGCTTCACTGTTGAAAGACCCAGTGTAGCCCTGCATTTTTTTGTCAAGGCCAGGGAACAGCTTGTTTACTTGATTGTTGTTAGAAGAAGACATAATAAAATTTATATTAAAAAATTAAACTCAAAAAGAGAAGTGCACATTTTAAGCAATTTTATTGTTAGTTATGTTAAGTTGGTGAATAGTAGGATCTAAATTTTAGTCATCCTAAACTGGAAAAGGGAGATTTTTGAGAATGCCTATGATTCCTAAAAGAATTAGCACACATTCACTCTAGATCCTTTAGCATCCTTTTTGAGACACCCATAAATTATATTTATTTCAAATTCACTGCAATTATGATTTGAAATCTGGTTATTGGATTTGACAAGCCCACGATTCTTTGTTTGTTAACAATTTTATGTTGTCTATGGTTTGTTAGACTTACATAAAATGCTAAATTTTACATTAGAATCCTGTATTTCTGACTCATGTATCCCATATTTATTTGATGTGCTTTGTCTTTTTTTAGTCAAATTGTCTGCACTAGGGATTTGAAATTTATAAAATCAAATAAATCAAAAAGAGTCAAATCAAATGGTTGATTTTATTAAATATTTTAGCTTTCATTCAGTTGGGTTACCCACAAATGTGATTTGAAATTTGGACCAAGGGTTTGAAAATCCTATATTTCTATCATTAGGTTCTGGATTTATAGTATAATGTACAGTTGATGTTCTGAGGCTTAAATTTAAGGATTATCTAGGGTAATTTTCTAATGTGTGGACATAGTTTGAAAAATAAGAAGTAAGAGGTTTGGGATTTAGACCATTAAATTCTCTTAAAAAATTATAAGAAATTTTACTTGCTACAAATTAGGTAAGTAATAAAAAAAATCTGTATTCACAATCTTCAAAATAATAATATAATTTATTTCTACATGAAAATGAGTACCATTTTATATTTGTTTTATGTTAACTTTAATTGAGTTTAAATTATTTTACATATTTTTTATTGGTGATGATATATTTTCTAACAATGGGCTATATAAATTGGTAAATTTGTTGGCCACTTATTAATAGTGTTAGAAATATGGGTTTACAGATGGTTATTGATGTTTTTTCTAGTAATTTCAAAAAGTCTAAATTATAAAAGATCTAATTTTTTATAATCTAAAGTGTAGAAATTAAAGGTTTATGAAATCAGCTACAGAAATACGATACATGCGTATCGATATTAAACTTAAACTAAATTTTTACTTTTAAATAAATATTTTCTATTAACAACTCTAAAAGCAACGAAACCCGACAATTTGTCGGAATTAATGTTGCTGGAAATGAGGTATGTACTGGAAGGTTTGAAATTGACCAAATACCTTGCAAAGTTTCCGATCTATTTAATCCCCCTCCCTCGACTTAAGTAGATCGTTCAGCCCAAGTTTTGAGATTTTAGCGCTAAGCATAGCACGAAATAAAGCCATTGATGAGCCATTCCCAACTCCATTGCAACAGTCCTTTGTGAACCTCCTGATGATGCGCAGATAAGTTTGATATTTACACATGCAGCGAAGTTTGAACGAGCTCTTTTTGGAGCCAGCCAAACGAGATGATTGAAATTTACAAGGCATCTGTAAAGTTGATTGTCGTGGAGCCAAAAGCTCATTTCTATGCTTGGAAATTTGCGCTCGGTTTATGCTTGAATCTGTGGTTGATCAATTGAACTTTTCCTGGCGATGGGCACATGAGATTCACTTTCTTTAAATTGAAATTTTATTTGGGATTTTGATTTCACTTTGACCCTGACGTCCTGAACCGTAACGGCGATGGCTGCTTTGAACGAGGTGGCGGGTGGGATTATCTCATGGGCCGTAGCAAGTACAAGTGATGCTTTGCTAGATATCCAATCAGAACTTGTCGATCAGTGTCTAGACGTATGGGGATAAAGGCCCCATGATCAGCACAGGCCAATTCCTCCTGACCGCCAGTTGGATTTGGTTAGGGCGACATGATGTAAATCGCATTGATTAAAAAAACCATACCATAGTTAATTTAGTTGCGGTGCGAAAAGGATCGCATTGAGTTGAGGGCAGAGGAAGTTTTAATTTTACTATTTTTGGTAAATGGTTTGTATTGGGTAGGGGTCATGTTTGTAGAAAGTTGATTGGCTGTAGCGCTAGGCTCAATGTTGAGCCGAGAGCCGGGTAATAAAATGGGATGCGGCTATAAATTGGGTGATGATGAAAGAAGGAAGAGGATGGAGAATCAAGAGTTGAGAAATGTTTCCGTGTTGAAGAAAGGCAAGGCTACGTCGTTGCTTGACTATGCCAGAGCCTTCATGTTGAACACAAAATGTCTTCCGCGGGTGGAATTCGCCCCTCTGAATGTTCCGTTTGAGCGTCGAAAGCAGATGCTGTGTCTGATATTCTACAACACGTTGACATTGCAGTCTCTGGTGATCTTTTGGTTGGTGGTGTATCATAAGCTATGGCTAATCCTTCTCGTCTACCTTACCTTCTGGTACTTTGACCGTGGGTATGAGAACGGGGGATGGGATGTCAAATGGATCAAGCGTCTGGCTGTGTGGCGTGAGGCTGCGGCGTACTTTCCCATCAACATGGTGCGTGAGCAGGAGTTGGATCCAACCAAGCAGTACTTGTTTGGATATCATCCACATGGCATCATTGCAAACGGAGCAGTACTAGGATTCGTTACAGATGCTTTGGGTGTATCTAATATATTCCCTGGCATCAAGATCCGCATGATCACCATCAACGCCATTTTCCATGTTCCCGTTTACCGCGAGCTGGTGAATCTCTTTGGGTTTTGTTCGGCAACAAAGAAGAGCATCAACAACCTGTTTAAGCAAGGAAACTCTTGCTTGATTGTGGTGGGTGGGGCTGAAGAGTCTCTCCTTGCGGCTCCTGGGACTGCCAATTTGGTCATTAATAAGCGACAAGGGTTTATTGCTGTTGCCATTAAGAACGGAGCCAATCTGGTGCCAGTCTATGCCTTTGGTGAAAACGACTCCTTTGACATTGTCATCCCTGAGCCCGGCTCCCTCGTCCACAAGGCCCAGATGGCTATGAAGAAGGCGCTCGGCTTTACCGTTCCCCTCTACCACGGGAGAAATATCTTCATGTACAATTATGGCATGCTCCCAAAGCGTAATCCAATCACCATCGTCGGTAAGCAAACTTTTAACCAATCAAACTAAAATCCTAGTCGGCTCCCCCATCCCCGTCGAAAGGGATCCTGAACCTTCCCCAGAGAAAGTGGCCCAAGTCCACCAACAGTACTTGGATGCTTTACAGGACCTGTACGATCGAAACAAAGCCAAGTACTCCAACCACGGAGTGATCCCTGACCTCAAATTCGTGTAAAATCCTCCAACTACTTCTTAAATTAGCCAATTACGTTTAAATTTATAGTATATATCTCCAGCTATTAAAAGCTTGTAGCTAATTAACTGAAATGATATCACAATCTAATAAATTTATATTGGAATTGATTACAACCCGGTAAACAAGGTGCATTTATAACCTTGGACAATCAAACTCCTTTCATTACCGCATAGTATATGTAGAAATCTAGTGAAAAATGCTTTAATGCCAAAATATGACTCCGTCACGAATTCAGTCATCCTCAATAAGCGATGTATAATCTATTGTAAGTACGTTTACTTCAGGGGTTTCCGGAAAAGGAAGGTCACTGCAACTAAGAGCTCCATGGTTTTGATTGCATCACTTCAAAAAAGGCCTACGTCAAAATCAAAAGGGGGAAATCCAAGAATGTATACTGGCTTTACAGCAATCTCAGAATAGGGAACACCAGGGAAAGGCGAATCTTTTAAAGTGGAAGTGCCCAAATGAAAGTTATTTAATCCGGTTGCGGTTTCCGGGGTTCGAACTCATGGTTTAGATAAATTAAATATAGAACAGTCTATTTTCGACTAGTGATTTATACCAACGAAAGATCGAATTACCGAAAATTGGAGCCAAGCAAATCGAGAAGAATAGCACCAAGCCAACCAATAATCTAATTTAAAAAGAAAATTTGTTTATACAACTAAAACATTCTTCAAAAGCGAATTAAATAAAAACATCCTCACCAACCCAATCCACGTGTATTAACATTAAAGCTTTCAGCATAGACTTGATAGTGAAAATAATTTAAGTGTAAAGAGATTCATTAAACTTTACTTTTTTTATTTGTATGTACTATAAACAAAAATTCCTAATAGCTATAATTTTTAGATCTAAAAATATGGTACAAAAGCTCTTTACATCTCATTATATAAATAATTTATAGCGAACTTTTTATGATGTAATTTATATTTTAAATGTGTACTTTGCTTTGATTTATTAATCATTTCCTTTTAATCACTTACACTTAACATTTTTAATCATTTTTATAAAATGATTATAATTTTAAATAGAAAAAAGTCATTTCTTAAATAATTTTTGATGTAAAAATTCAGGTATCCATATATCCGCTGATTAAATAGCTAATTTAGCATCATCATTAAGTATTTCTTTGACTTTAAAAAGAAGAAAAATTAGGTAAAGTTATCAAGACAACAGCCAAAATTAAGCGCATAATTTTCCATAAATTTTTATTCGGGTGGTTTCACCGTGTCTACTTTCGCTTATTGTACCACATTTAGAATATCACGTTCGGATTTGCATTCGGCTTCCCTTATTTTTGGTTTGGATCCTTTTAATTTACACAGTGGTTTTACAACCCGTTGCGACAATCGAAATACAGTAGTTTTAAAAGCTATGGCGACAACCGAAAATACTTCAGATTTAAACGAAATGATTTCAGATTTAACAAATCCAAGTCGCGCGAGATTCAGGATTCAATTAATTTATAAAATTTCAGTTAATAAATGAACTGTCAAACAAAAAAGAAAATTTACTAACCCATCATACGAAATTATATCAAACATCAAGTAGTGTAGTTCAAACCACAAACAAAATGAACTGACACAACAAGTGAGATGAATGGATGCTATTCTGAAGTATATCATAATCCAATCAGGATTCATACGAGGCACCAACAGAAGGACTAAAATGAAATAAAATTAGAGCAATCTAGAAGCGAGATTCCACAAGCACAAAACAAAATGAACTCACATAAGATGTGTAGTGTGAGCAGTCTAAAATAGAAATATAACAGTTTGACAGCCAATCAACAGCTATCCAATTTAGGAACAGAGGCATTTTATTCATTTTCATGGCTCCAGATTTTTATGGAATGGTTTTGAGAACCTTCCAAATATGGACTCAAGATTACAATAAAAATAAATCATTAAATTTTAAAATTTCTACTTTTAGTGATTTTATCCTAGGTTTTTTACTATAGGTTTTACTAGCAATATCTTTGACGACGCCAGCAGCCAAGCCAACAGCAGCCAAGCCAGCTTTAATGGAGGCAAGGCTCAGAACATGGAGGAACCTGCTTACACCCAAGCCTTTGAGGCGGGTAACAAGGAAGCTGACCTGTACCTGACCACTGATCCCTATGACTTTGACTTGTTCAGTAGTCACACAGTGTCTAGCTCTGCCCCTGCCCCTGCCCCTGCTCCCATACCCACCCCCGCACAAGCTCCCTGCCAACCAACTAATCAGGATGGTAACCTTGATTTGGAACAACTTTCTGTCACCAGCCAACCTGCCCCCCTACAGCCAATCAGGCTTCAGCTCCCGCCGCCCAGCGCCCCAAACACAGAATAATCACTGCCCAAATTCTTCAGGAAATTGTGGCACTAAACCTACAGGGTCTGTCCTGGGAACAGATTGCCGCCCAGTTACAATTTACCCAAGCTACTGTCATGCAGGAATTCAACAACCTGATGAACAGGGGGAATCTGATTGGGATAACCAAGAAGCCAAAGAAGACCCCTGAGTCCCAAATCAATGAGGCATACCCAATAATGCTTGACCTCCTCCAGCAGGACCCCAAGCTTTCCCTAACCCAGGTCCACAAACAGCTTGCGCACCATAACATATGAGTCTCCAAGCGCATGGTGCAGCTCTGGATGCACAAAAAGGTGGCTTCCATACGGGTTCTTAC